>CM064874.1:44001562-44456562 GCA_032719365.1 Prinsepia uniflora | reverse complement strand
ATTTCTCGCTCAACGACGGAACTTTGCTATTTCTTTTTTTGAGGATCGACGAATCAAATGGTATTTTTTTTCTAATTTTTTTCTCTTCTTCTCCCGCTGAATCAAACTTTTTTTTGCCATAATGGTTCAATTCCTATTAGTATCAATGATACAAGTCAAATATCTTTACACATTGATATATAATTGAAGGACATCAAGTACTAATAATAAAGTTCACAGACAATAGCTAAAATTTGTGTAAAATTCAAGAACACCATTAACTATATTATATATATATATATCATAAGCAAACTGGTCATAACCGCTATTTCTCTAAATCATTGTTTTGATATCATCTTTTCAAAATTAATCAACAAGGTTGAAGGTCGTTTAGTATTCATATGTACAAAAAAAACCAATGGTATAGGTTACAATTTAAAATTCTCATTGTGAATTTTCATTTTGTTGATATATATATATATATATATATATGAATGACTAGAAGATTCTAACTTAATTATTTTTTTGCATAAATGATGATTCAACTTTTAAACAATAATGATTATTATATTATAAAGGATAATTCAAGAAATCCAGATGATGATACCACGAGATACCTCGGTATCTTTTTCTCCTTTTTGGTCCGACGTATTATATTAACTATTTTAATCGGATAGACTAATATATTTACTAGATAGTGTAACGACCCGAAAATTAATTTAAAAATTTTTTGATTGTAAAAAGATGATTTTTCCCTTTTTCTATATTTTAGTGCACATGCTTTGACTTTTAGCTTAGGAAAACTTATTGCACGTCTACCTAGGACCGTTACATAGGTCTCGAGATTTCATTTACGTAGACAGACATCACGTTGGATTTGAATTTCATATTGAGGACTTACGGGTCCAAAACAAATTTTCCGGAGTATATACATACATACAACATGTTGGTGATAGTCTGTAACTTGCTGTTTGTTGTTGGTGGGATAAAATATCTTGTTGGTTGGCTAGGACGAGTGATAATTTTCACCATCCCAACCTCCCTCTACTTTAATCATTACCTTCTTCTTTCCTTGTGCCTTAGACCCGAAAGCCACACCCACCACCACCACCCCCATTGTATCTTCATCCTTTGTACTTGCAAACCAAGAGAGCAAGAGACTGAGAGACTGAGAGACAAAATGAGAAGAGAAAGGGGAGGGAGAGAACGAACCCATAACCCAGAAAAATCATGTTGAACCTGTGGAACCTTGAATTGGGTTTTTAATTTTTTTTTTTTTACATTAAAGCTTCAAACCAAGGCTACAATCTTGTTCTCTGAGCTCTTGTGATCATAACAAAGGACCGTAAAATAGCCAGAACCGCGGAGGAGGAAATTTCTAAAATTTTCGAGCATTGTTCCAGAAAATTCAGGTACTTTCTTGAAATTATGGGTTTATATTTGAATTCTTAAGGTTGAGTAGATATATTTCCATTATTAAAATGTCCAATTTGGTTAAGAAATGAAGAAGTTATGAAGGTTTGAAATTTTGGCCAACAATGAAGTTTTCTCATGAATTTTTTTCGGCAATGGCGGACGGTGGTGGAACACGGCAACTCCGGTCACCATCTCTGCTAACTTGGTTCAGGTCTGGAGATAATGTGGCATTAAAATGGCTTGCCACATGTCAGGCCACATGGCAACTGATGTGGCGCGACGCGTGGAGATATGTGCGCATGGGGATTCGTCACTGTTCAAAACGGGGGCCGCCTGGTTCGCCTAGGCGGCCGCCTAGTCCACCTAGGCCCTAGGCGCTCGAAGGTGAGAAATCGCCCTGCATAATGGCTAATCGCCTAGGTGGATTTGTTTGTATATCCTTATATATATTTAGTTATATAAGTTCTTATATATATATATATATAGATATATAAGTTATTTTATTTATTAAATACTTAGTTAATAATATAAGTATTAAATAAAATAAAGATAATAAATTAAAAAACAAAGAATGTTGTATAATAAATTAATAAAAAACTTACATTTTCAAAATTTATGATTCCCAACTCAATTTATTTATCTAGATAATTAATTTTTGTTATGGAATTATTTGATAGTATTCATTATATTATTAATTTGTTGAATTTTGTGTTTAAAAAAACACCGCCTAGGCCCCGCCTAACTACCTAGGCGCTAGGCCCTTATCGACCGCCCTAAGAGCACCAAAGGCCATTTTGAACCTTGGCTGCAGGGGAGGGATGCCGCTTCGAGCAGCATGTGGTGGCATGTGGAGCCTTCTCATGAGCCATGGCGATGCTTGTTTTAAGCTCTCGAAATACGGTTCTAATGGCGTCGATTTGAGGTTAATTGGACATCGTTTGGGGTATTTATAAGCGTCTAAAGTGACAACATTTAGGTATAGGACGCGTTTGTTTACCTAGGGTTTTGGGGGTTCGAGTACAGGTTTATGTGTAATGTTAGTAATCTCTGGTTATTGATTTTGGCAGGAGATATCACTCTAGGGGACCTTGGAGGAGCGCATAACTCGGAATTGTGCTCGAAGAGATAGTGTGTGAGTGGACATTTTTTTTTTATAACCATGATGCATGCATATTGAACTGTTTTAAATGATTTATGATATTGGTTTGAATAATTATTGTAAATGTTGTTTCATGTTATATGCTGATATATGGTTTTAGAATCATTATTCATTTATTCGGTTAGTTGTTCTGGACATATGATTTTATGGATTTTTGTGGGAACAATGTTTTGGGCTTAGGACCTGGTTTAAATGGTTTTAACTTGGATTTGGAGTCAAAGATATATTCTGGATCAATATTTTGGCTTTATTACTTTGACTGTTTCCACGGTTGACCATCCTCGGGAGTTTTGACCAGCTCTTAGACGTATGGAGCACGGCTCCGTAGATCCTAAAGTTAGAGATGCCATGATTAGTGTTCAGATGTCCGAAGCTCGGCTTCATAGATCCTAAGACTAGAGATTAACTCCAACGTCTGGAGCCCGGCTCAGAAGATCCTAAGACTACCTACGCATAATACATGGTTTCGGTTGGCAATGGTCAGGTATTGAGGATTGGGTATATTGGTTACTGATTGTTGTGTCCATGGTTTTATTAAAGGGGATTTTAGGTAAATGTGGGCCACATGCAATTTTATACATGTTATGTTTTCACATTTTGTGGATCCACGGTTTATAACTTAAATTTTATATTTGAAATTCCCATGATTTTATAGCTTGAATCTGGATATTTTTCTTTTTATGCATGCATATTTTATAATTGGAGCGTGATTGTTATTTTCCTCAGAAAATGTGTTTTAATTGTTTATTGTGTCCACTCACACGTTTGTCAGTTTTGGAAATCCCTCCAAGTTGTAGATTGGTGTCAGGGACTACTTCTAAGGTGGAGGCGTTACCTATGACTACACACTCGTTAGAGATTACAAAATAAAGTTTGTACCCTTATTTTGTAGTTATTTTACTTGCTCTGATTGACCACTAGTATATTATTTATCTCTTGGTTTGCATTATTTCTTGTGTGGGGCTCGAGAGTTTATCCCTGTTAGATTCATGTGTAAGAGTATTTTGGGCACTTTGGATTGATTTGTCAGACGGAAGCAAGATCAGACATGTTTATTTAGGCGTTTTCAAGTTGGGTCCTATTAGTTTGGTATCAGAGCACTAGGTTAACTTTCGTCAACTGTACACTCAATGTCCCTAGTATTTTGGTATTGTTGGGATGAAGGCCTCCGAGACACGATACCCTTCGACAACCTGGGAGTAAGGGCGAGGCAGCTACTAGTAGCATACGTGAAACCAGATTGAATCCACGAATGAGACGGACCTTGAATTACTTGGGTCGAGAATTGGATACTGCACACTAGAGGAAATGAACTCGAGGGTTCAATTTTTAAGCGATCTTGGAGGCTCAAAGCCACAGTTTTTACTAGCAAGGGGAACCCAGATAAGGCAGATGAGTGAATTTATCGACTGGGGTGAGTCTTCGATGAGGTGAAGAATAGCCTTTACAAGGATTGGTTGCGTTTAGCCCGTTCTTTTTGGGTGGTTTGGTACACCAATGTTTGCACCGTTTAAGGATGATAGGCTGGGACTTCTGTGTAGTTTCCTAGGAGGTTTTCCAGGAGTGTTCATGGGATAGTTTTATCTTCTTTCTACAGAAACATCAAGGATATGTAGTTTCTATGGTTTTAGTAAGGGGACTTGATAGTTTCTCAGTACGATTATAGATTTCAGGATTTTTCCCAGTTTGCACCAGTGCAGGTAGGAAATGAGGTTGGCAAGTTTTTGCGCTTTGTACGGAGTCTGAGAGGTGAGATCAGAGTTTTAGTGACATTGTGGTCTTATTTCTCTCATGGATTTCTCAGATGCTGCCACTAAGGTTGAGCTGAGGTCATCGGTTAGATAGTACTTTGGAGACTTGGTCGACATCGGGGGTACACGAGGTAGTAGTGGAGCTAGTCGAGGCAGTTTCTGACCACAGACATTAGTACAGTTCAATAGGCTTCTATTCAGTCGACTGGTAGACGGGGTTATTGATACTGTGCGATCTAGTATATCCACTCATTTTTTCTAATAAGGACTTTCAGTGGGACTACCCATATTGACTGCACAATATTGGTACAGTGCAGAATGTTGTAGGTTAGGAACGGAGGGTAGCATTGACATTTAGTGCAGTAGGAGGGAGTTAGACTCCTGCTACTGGGCTGGTTGAGTTAGTCGTAGGCAGTGAGGATGTGGTCGATCCTTAGGCCTACATGTCTATAGTTTACAGTTAATCAGTTAGAGGCTTGAGTTGCACTGAGACAAGGAAGCTTTTCACTTTTGAATTTTATGCACTAGTTTTGTTGTGATCCTAGAGATGGATCGGTTGACTACTTATTGTGCCTTTATCGAGTGTTCGAGAAAAAGATTATTTTTCAGAGTCTAGAATTGTCGGAGCTCATGTTTCACGTGATTAGAGGGTACTCTCATTGAGTGTGGATTTCCGTTAACCAATGTTGGATTTCTTATTAGGTGATATCTGCTGAAGGGAATTGTGTGGATGAGCGAAATGATGGAAGCAGAGGGAAACTGGGGACCACTAAAAACAATATCTGGGATATAAAGTTTCTTTGGTTAGTAGGGTATTATAGAGGATTCATGGATGGTTTTTCTACGATGATTGTTTCTTTGCCTCAGTTGAACAGGAAGGGAGTCAGTTTGATTGGTACGACAGTTGTGAACAGAGCTTTCAGATACTTATTGGGAAATTGATTTCTACTCTGATTATGAACCTTCCTGGTGATGGTGGGAATTTCGACGTTCTACTAGTGCAACCTTGCAAGTATTGAGGTATGTATAAAAGTTTTATGGCGAGGCCAGGTTTTATGCATCTAGGTTTTTGGAAACCCCACGAGTTGAACTATCTCAACCATGACTTGGAGTTAACAATAGTAGTTGTACCCTGACGATTTTGAGACTTTATCTCTACGAGGAGACTTTTAGGATTCTCATCGATCACTCAGATTCTGAAGGACATTTGAGGATTGTGTGTATTACACTTTAGCGACGATCGAGACTCACACTTGGTATTGTTGGGATTCACCTACAATGACAGTTTTTAGTGTAGTATCGAGATGGTTTCTTTTGAGACTTTATCACTACGAGGAGACTTATTGGATTCTCATCGACCACTCAAATTCTGAAGGACTTTTGAGGATTGTGTGTATTACACTTTATCGACGACCGGGACTCACACTTGTTATTGTTGGGATTCACCTACAACGAAAGTTTTTAGTGAAGTATCGAGATGGTTTCTTTTGAGGCACCGTATTGGATGGAAATACATAACACCTTTTTTTGGATTGGGGTAATTGAGAGGTGATTGCTGACACCTGATATTATGGACATAACAGAGAAAATATCGAGATTACCCAAGATTGGGTAAGGTATCTCAAGATCGTTAGGAATGTTTTCAAGACCGCAGAATTGAGACCTTGAGTTTCGGATTAGGGATTGAGTTTTCTCGAATTCATTCAACATGGAGGTGCATTGTACGATTTGGTAGACGTAGGAAGTTGAGTCCCTGGTAGGTTGGGCCTTTTGGGTTTATTGAGAGGATAGGCCTGGTAGTGTACATGTTGGTTTTATCTACGGAGCTCTCTGAGGTTCGTGAGCCCTTGCAGGTTTCCATGCTTTGGGAGTACTTATTTCACGAGTCTCACATGTTAGTGGAGAAACCGGTCGAACTCATAGAGGATTTTGAGCTTTAATGAGTAACTTCTACAAATCTTGGATCAGACAGACAAGGTGCTACGTCGGATGACCATTCCTTCAAATGTATGTTCAGTGGAGGGATCATGACGTGGAAGAGGTCACGTGGGAGCCCGAGGCACAGATGCAAGCATAATTTCCACAACTGATTTGGGGACAGGTTTGAAATTTGAGGACGAATTTTATTAATGAACGTAGATTGTAATGACCCGGAAATTAATTTCGAAAATGTTTGAATGTAAAATGAAGATTTTGCCCCTTATCTATATTTTAGAGCACGACTTTGACTTTTAGCTCGGGAAAATGTTTTGCGCATCTACCTAGGACAGTTACATAGGTCCAGAGACTTTATTTAAGTAGACATGTGGCACGTTGGATTTGGATTCCATATTGTGGACTTACAGGTCTAAAATGGTTTTTAGTGTATATACGGACATACGACATGTTGGTGATAGTCTCTTTTTGTTCGTTGTTGGTGGGACAAAATATCTTGCTGGTTGGCTGGGATGAATGGCAAGTGTCATAATCCCAACCTCCCTCTAGTTTGATCATTATCTTCTTCTTTCCTTGTTCCTTAGACCCGAAAGCCACACCCGCCACCACCACCATTGTATCTTCATCCTGTGTACTGCAAACCAAGAGAGCAAGAGAGTGAGAGACTGAGGGACAAAATGAAAAGAGAAAGGGGAGGAGGAAAACAGACTCATAACCTAGAAAAACCATGTTGAACCCGTGGAACCTTGAATTGGGTATTCATTTTTTTTTTACATTAAAGCTTCAAACTAAGGCTGCAATCATGTGCTCTTAGCTCTTGCAATCATAACCATCAAAGGAAATTACCACAAAGGAGAAAATTTCTGAAACTTTCGAGCCTATTTCCAGAACATTCATGTACTTTCTTGAAATTCTGGGTTTAGATTTGAATTCCTGGAGTTGTGTAGATAGATTTCCATTATTTTAATGTTGGATTTGGTTAAGAAATGAAGAAGTAATGACGGTTTAAATTTTAGGCCAACAATGAAGTTTTTCGGTAAATTCTTCCAACTACGGCGGTGGAGAACGGCGGCTCCGGTCACCATCTCTGCCGACCTGTTTCAGGTCTGGTGATGATGTGGCACTGACATGGCCAAACGCGTGTCAGGCCACATGGCAGCTGATGTGGCATGGTGGGTGGAGATAGCGCGCGTAGGGATTCCGCCATGTGGGAGGGCCTCCGCTTCCGGTAGCACGTGACTGCTGGTGGAGCTTCCCACGCTCCATGATAGTGCTTATTTTTAAGCTTTCAACGATATAGTTCTAATGGCACCGGTTTCAGGTTAATTGAACATTATTTAGGGGTATTTTTGGGCATCCAAAGTTACAATGCTTAGGTTTAGGACGCGTTTGTTAACCTAGGGTTGTGGGGATTCAAGTACGGGTTAATGTGTAATGTTAGTGACCTCCAATTATTACTTTTGATAGGATATACCACTCCAAGGACCTTGGAGGAGCACACAGCTCGAAATTGAGCTCGATGGGACAATGTGTGAGTGAACATTTATTCTTTTATAACCATGATTCATGCATATTGAACTGTTTTAAATGATTTATGATATTATCTTGATTCAAATGGTTTGAATAATTATTGCAAATTTTGTTGCATGTTTTATGCGGATTTATGGTTTTAGAATCATTATTCGTTTAGTTGTTCTGGACATATGTTTTTATGGATTTTTGTGTGAACAGTGTTTTGGGCTTATGCCTTGGTTTAAATGGGTTTGACTTGGATTTAGAGTCAAAGATATATTTTGAAGAAATGTTTTGGATTAATTACTTTGACTGTTTCTATGGTTGACCATCCTCGGGTGTTTTGACTAGCTCTCAAATGTCCAGAGTACTGCTCCGCAGATTCTGAGGCTAGAGATGCCATGATTAGTGCTTAAACATCCGAAGCTCAGCTTGGTAGATCTTGAGGCTAGAAATTAAGTCAGATGTCTGAAGCACGGCTCCGCAGATCCTGAGAATGTCTATGCGTAGTACCGGGTTACAATTGGCAGTGGTCAGGTATTGAGGATTAGGTATGCTGGTTACTAATTATTGTGTCCATAGTTTTATTCATGTTATGTTTTCACATTTTGTGGGTCCACAGTTTATATTTGACATCCCAATGATTTTATAGCTTGAATCTGAATATTTTTCTTTTTATGCATGCACATTTTATAATTGGAGGGTGATTGTTATTTTCCTCTTCTCGTGTTTAATCACAAAATGTTCCAACTTATGATTACTCATTGTCAAATCATCGTTTGTTACGTGTCCCTCCTTATAACCTGCAAACTAGGAAAAGTAGTGAGTCTTCTATTAGGGATGGGCACCACTGTGCTACCGGCCTGCTGCTCTCTGACGGTCAAGTCAGTAAGCTTGTTTGAAAAGGAAACACTAAGTGGTAATTTTTACAGAGTAATAGTGAATAGTAGTTACCTTATTGGGAAATATGCACCCTTTTATATGGATGATTGAGGTAGTCTTTATTGATAGTTTTGAGGCGGGATAAATGCACCTCGATTGTAGCGCTGACACATGGGATATAGATCGATGGTGAAGATATGTCCACGTGTCATCCCATGTTTGACCCATTGCTAGGGTTTTTTAGGTTGTATGGGCTTGGCTTACATTTGGTGTTTGGGTTTTAAGCATACGACCTAATGAGTTTGGTCCAATATGGTGTCAATAGAAGTCCCCCAAGTTCTTGACTAAGGAGGAATTTCTCAGTTAGAGATTTGACTTTTTCTTCCAGACTCGATGGGAAGTATACTAGTAGTCCCCTAAATCCCTAGGTGGAGAGAGATCACCAAGTTATGTGTGTGCTTGCTGTACGGAGGTCCTTAGTGGTCGGTGTGCATGGGGTAGGCTAACCTAGTGTGGTTATCTTGGCCTTCGATGTGTTGATGTACTTGTTGGTTTTACATCAGTCGGTGTGTAGTTGAAGGTCAAGAGATAGGTCTGTTGTAGTTGTGTCGGTTCATTTAATGTATGCCTCATGGTTTGTGAGGCGTCCACCAAGACGATTGTGAAGGATGGGGTTTATAAAGTGTTGAAGCTTTCCTACGATTGGAAGAAGGGTAGTGTTCTTATTCCAACAATTGGGTAATCCCGTAAGCGCTCGGTGCCTGACACTGTGCCGATTATCAAGGTCGTATTTACAGTGGACGAGCAAGCTAATCAGAAGACCTAGGCTAGGTTGAACAAACTTCCAATCGAGTTTGATATCCATGACTCGGTGATCATGAGATTGCCAACAAAATGTGAGCTATCGAGCAATCCACTGGTGGGATGACTCTATTTTACCCCGACCTGTTGTCGCACGATTTCTGACTGCCACTTCATCCTTGTTTGAGGAAAATGGTGAGGACGATAGGGGTTGCACTTGGCCACCTGAACCTCAACGTCTGGATTGTGCTCTGCTCTCTCTACATGGCCTTCAGTAGGTGTCCACTTCTTTGCAGTGGTCGGCCTCGAGGGAGTCAATTTATGCAGTATGAGTGGCATAGTACTTGGTTGTGCAGATGATGGCCGAGCGGTCTACATGGTAGGTCGCTCGGTTGGTTTTTTCGTGGCTATTTTGTAAAGATCCTTGATGCTTCCTTAGGGAGGTTGGTTTTGAGTATGTCGACCTATTAGACATGTGTCTGTTTTTTCAGACGCTTGGTCTTTGTAGTTGTGTTGTGGCGTTCTGGATACGAGACACATGTCGGTCTATGACGTGGCCGGTTTGCTCATGGTGTCGTGGCTCTTTGCATGTGAGACACGTGTCGGCCTCTAAGGGGTACGCAAGTGCTAGCTCTTCGTAGTTCGTGCTGACGTTTTGAAGTCTGTACCAATCTCTATAAATATGAGGAGTCCGTTCTTTGTTTCCTTACTTTGCATTTTGAGTTTTCAAGAAGTGCTTTCAAAATTTTGAGGTGATTTCTGACGAGTGTTCTATAGGGGAGCCTTCATAGTTGTGTGATTTCTGACTAGCTTGCTCTGCCTTGTAGAACACTGGTAAGTGGCCCTTCTCCTTGTTTTTGGGATCGAAAGTTGATTTTTTTGAAGAGCTGGACATGGACTTGATTGGGTGAGGGCTCAGATGTAACGACCCGTACCGAATATCGAGATTAAATATAAAATAACTATGGTTTAGAATGACTAATCGGGGATTAGTTGAGCGAAATCGGACTAACGGTGCAAAATGACCGTTTTGCCCCTAGGTGCGAGCAAAATATTGACTTTTAGTTCGGGCAGTCAAATGGACGTTGACCGATGACTGTGACGTATTTTGGGACGTCACGAGTTCATGGACAGGTGGCACGTCCAATTCCGACATTTAAGGAAGAAGTTATGACATTCGGAAGTGAGGGGTACTTTGGTCATTTGGTTGAAAAGTGGGCAAAATGTTGACTTTTGACCCGGGAGGTTCGATGGTCGAGGACTGAGGACCGTTACGTAGATCGAGTCGATACGAATCCGTAGACAGGTGGCACGCCGAAATCGGACGTCGAACGGAGAAGTTATGGTCTCGGGAGCGAAATTGATTAAACGTACGAACCGAGAACTTGATTAAAATAATAATAAAATAATATAATCTGTTTTAAACCAAGAATTAATCTAGACCCTTGGATCCCACACTCCTTTTTCCCTAAAATGAGGATCTTGCCCTATTGGGTGATTATTCTATATTTTATTTCTCTCATGTAATCTTAGCCATTCGTCCTAACTCCGAGATCTCATCTGTACCATTGATCCCATCTCTTCCTTTCTTTTATTTCTGATCAGACTTCCACTCTCCCTTTCACTTTCATGCTGTTCCCAGACCATGAACACACACACCCACGGCTCGACATCTTGAACAACACACACACAAGACACCACAACCGTACTTACCTCCAGACGTTCGTGTGAGGGAGTGATCTGAAGGGCAGAGAGACGACGGGAGACGGCAGTCCACAGTGGAGGTAGGCTGACTCGTGAACCCGTGAGATTTCAAAATCTGGAGATCAAGTTTTGGGTGTCGTTTTGAGCCCATGTTGATTCTGTTATGACCTAGGGACAAAGGCGACTTGATTGGGATTGGTTTCAAAGACTGGGACGGTCGGAATAGGTGGCAGAACTTAGTTGCAGGTGGCGGGTCATGTTACCTCCATGAACAAGTGAGATTTTGACCTCATTTTTTGATTTTGAAGTTAGAAATTGAACCTAGGCAATTAGACGAACTTGTGCGAATTGAAATCACTAAAAATGGTTGAGGAATGGCCGAGAACCAGCCGGGTTAGTTCAGCGGTTTGGCTGAACCGGTTCGAACCAGTGAATCGGTTTCACCAGAGCTTGACGATGAACAATCCAGCGTGTGAGTTTCACCCGCAAGGGGTTCAAACGGCATGTGGGGGCGCGTGAAGGGTATTTTGGGGAAACGTCCAACATGAATTTTAATCTATTCGATGAAACGAACATTTTGGGACTAGTTTCGTGTCGATCGGACACCGTCTCGATATGTTTCGGGGTGTCCCAAGG
Source organism: Prinsepia uniflora (assembly GCA_032719365.1). NCBI lineage: Eukaryota > Viridiplantae > Streptophyta > Magnoliopsida > Rosales > Rosaceae > Prinsepia > Prinsepia uniflora. The sequence continues at coordinate 44,444,787 of CM064874.1, read as the reverse complement.
TTTTGAATTGAGTTTAAAAATAGTTAAAAATTCAGGAAAATTACGGGGCTTTAATAGAAGGTTAATGACCCTCTAGTGTGATTTGGACAAGTTTGGAAGTCTCGGTGATAGTGGTGGGGCACGGGAAGGCCTATGGCACGCGTATCCAGGTGGCAGCGTAGGACGGTCTGTGAGTGGACTCCGTTTTCTAAATTTTAATGCATGCATAACTATTTTATATGTTTTAAATACGTGATTTCTATGATGATGATTGTGGCACTAGTGGATTATATGATTGCACGTATTTCGAGGTAAACCTGTATTTACACACTTTTCGAGGTTTATGAGTTTATGATATTACTATGTGATTGTGAGTCTAATTATGATTCTATGGCATGGTTTTGGTTTTGGAAATATGAATTCGGGCATGAGACCCATTTGAATTATGTAATCGGGTCAGAGGCCCAGTTGGTTTACGAAATAGGGTTGAGACCCTTTTGAGTCTTGTGATCGGGCCAGGGGCCCAGTGGTTTACAAAATCGGGCATGAGGCCCAGTTGAGTTTTATAAATTTGATTTCGGGTTTGGGATCCTATGTTTCATAAACGTGATTTCGGGTCGGGGACCCTAAATGGATTTGTGATGTTTTATGGAGATTTCGGGCAGGGCCCATTGAGATGTTTTGAAATTACTTTGTAAAACTGTTTTCCATATACCATCTTGATACGAGGATATGTGATGGTCTCCTCCAGGTGTCTGGGACACTGGGGAAGTCTTGGTGCATTGCCTGCGAGGGGTAATTATACGGAGCTACCGGACCGTATAGTGACTCAGGAGCATGAATGCTATGATTAGACGTCTGGAACGTCAGACATCTAGGATGTCAGAGATATTAACCTGGAGAGACCCCGGGTAGCACGCGTTGCTTACTACCGTGAGATTTGACGTCTGGGACGTCACGCGTCTAGGACGCTAGGCATCTGGGATGCCGAGGATGGTTATGTGGTAAATATGGATTGTTGGAAATCATGGAACGGGATTTTTGTTTTTGTGTGGATTTGTGCTTATGGATTTGGGCAGTGGCCCACTTGGTTTTGGCTTTACGGTTTTGGGCTAAGGCCCTAATGACTTATTCGAGTAAATGTTTTGATTACTGATTTCCGATGCAAGCATACTTTTTAGTGAAGGGCTTAAATATTTGTTTATGAATGTGTTTTATGATATTGTTGATTTTCGTTCACTCACAGTTCTGAATAGTTTTAATGCCCTTCAGGTTGATCGTGGATGCTGGCTGTAGTAGAGATCGAGACATCGCACTCCTTCATCATTCCTAGCGCGCTCTGGGAGCCCCGTATGGGCTAAGGTATGTAATCTCCCTTGTCTGACACTACGTGTCAGACGGGAGCATGGCACATCTCGCGTTAATCCTGGGGGGATTGGGATGGGTCGTGTCATCAGACCATCCAGGTTGTAGGGCTAACCCTTAAGTGTGTGTTTTTCTTGTAGATGTCTTAGTCTAGTAGCTTGAAGGAGAAAAGGGGTTACAACTCAGAGGTCGATGAGGTGTCCTCATTCAAATGTCTTTACGTCATAGAACCCACTCGGTCTGTAAGTGATGATGAGTCAAGCTCTTGAGAGTGTGAAGTTAGGACTCAGCCAGATAACGAAATGGATAAGGGGTTTGGCCAACATGAGGGTGATAAGTCACAAATTAAGCATCATTTCAATGTTATTTCTTATCCCTTTTACTTATCTTTTGATTATAATCATTCAAACAATAGGAGAAAATGATCTCTTTTGTGAATTTTGCGCAGATTGCTTAGTTGAGGTTAAAATCATGTTTTACAATGAAATGTGATCTTTCCGAGGGTAAATCTTTAAGGACTCATCAAGGACTCATAAAGGGCCTCATCATCTCCCATTTACATGACCAAGATCCACCAAGACCCTAAAAGTCACGGCCTAGCCCCTAGAAGCCCACAAAATGCGGTTAAAGATGTTTTAGGGGGTTTACTTGTGCATCAAGTAACTTTGGACGAATTTTCCTACCTTTCTCAATGAGGAATGACATGGATTGACTTGGATAAGAAGACTTAATTATATTCCTAATCAGATCTTGAAGTTAAAGAGGCAAGAAACAAGGAAAAAGAAGTTTCTTGGAAATTAAGAAACCATCTTGTACATGGCTAGGGTTAATTAACTTCCCTAGCCGCAATTTATCATGTTTCCTTTATTTTAAGGCAATGTAATCTGATTTAGGATAGCATTAAATGAATTCATAGTCAAAGATAAAGTCAAGAAGTGGAAAGAAGGAAGGAAAGGGACTCCTTGTACAAGAAGGATACAAAAAACGGCTAACTATAGTTTTTCAGGCTGTTTTTCCTTTTCTTTGAGGGAGATGTTAGGGCAGGTGTTTGGGGGTTATAAATAGATATTTTCTCATTGTTTTTGGAGGCCGAATTTACCTCTTGAAGGTCCCCAAAACTCTGTCAAAATTCGTACTTCAATCCATGCTCTTAGTTTAGAGTTTTGTAATTTAATTCAAGCACTCTTCATAATTCAAGCATCTTCAAATTCATCATGTCTACCTTGAGGGAGTTTTCCTTCATCTCTTTTATTCATTGTCCTTTTATTATTTCTTGCTTTATTTATATTTTTGCACCATTTAATTATGTCCATATTTTATTCAATAATGTTTGTGTAGTGTAATTAGGGCTAGGGGTAATCTTATTCGTAGGGGGAATAATCTTATTTGTGTTCACCTTGCAATTTATGGCATCACGTTTAAGAGGGGGAATCTTATTCATAATCTAAACTCATGACTTCCTAGGTCTGCACATCACTTTTCTAGGGACAGTGTAGTGTCATTAAATCTTCTTTATGTTTCATGCATTATCACGCACCATCGGTAATAGTTGTTTAAGGGCGGGCACATCACGCTTAAACATGCAATCTAAGAGAAGATAATATGTGTGGGGTAAACCATAGCCAGACCCCTGCACGGGCACTTAATTCAGATACATGCATAGTAATCTAATCAAGGAAATCTAACAGAACTATAATTGGTAAAGGTGGATAGAAACCCTAGCTCGACTTAGTTAGTTATTATTAGTTAATTTATTTCATTCATAAAACATAACAAACCCCCCATTGCATTTTAATTACTCCACTTTAATCAATTGAGTTAAACAGAATTGGATATCATTGAGCAAGTCTTCGTGGGATCGACCTTTGCTTGCATCTATACTATCTACACGCCTTGTGCACTTGCAAAGTTTATTACACGTAGAGATTTTTCCTAGTACATCTTTTGTGCTTGGTAAAATTTCTATCAGATGGGTTGGTACCTGTAATTGAGATGTCTGATTGGTCTGGGGGTGGAAACATGGTAGTTGACACCGAGACGATTGTGAAGGAGGGGGTTTATAAAGCGATGAAGCTTTCCCATGGTCGCAAGAAGGGTAGTGTCCTTATTCCAACTCAGTGCCCAAAAGCGGTGCCAATTATCAAGGTCGTGTTTACAGTGGACGAGCAAGTCAATCAGGAGACCTAGGCTAGGTTGAACAAACTCCAAATCGAGTTCGGAATCCCTAACTCGATGATCATGAGATTTCCAACGAAATGTGAGGTACCGAGCAATCCACCGGTTAGGATGACCTTGTTTTACCCCGTGCTGATGTCGCCCGATGTCTGACTACCATTTCATCCTTGGTTGAGGAAGACGGTGAAAAAGATGGGGGTTGCACTCGACCACCTAAACCCCAACGTCTGGATCGTGCTTTGCTATCTGACTAGTCTGTGTGTAGTCTCTCGGTGACATGTACTTGCAATTGGCCAATGCCGAAAGGAAGGTCGTCTCGGCCTCCTGGGAAAAGGAAAAGTTGAAGAAGTAGCAGCAGCAGTTGGTTCCAAAGATTAAGGAGGCTAAGTTGGCCCTCAAGGCCAATGGTGGCTTGACTCTGCAGCTTGAGGCTGAGAAAAGGAAAGTAGCCAAGCTGGCGGCAAGCAAGGAGAATTTGATGCAGGAGCTGTTGGAAATAAAGAAGGAACTGAAGGCCGAGCTGCTCGTTGATCAAAAAAAGTTGAAGGCAAGATGGAGGTGGCCGAGACGGATGTTTGTCAGCATTGGATTGAGCTCAATCGGGTGAAGGTTGCTCAGGAAGCCGACATTGCCTGGGTCTAAGAAGAGACGGTGGCCGAGTTCAAGCTGTCGACTGAGCAGAAAAAAATCAGATGGATTATGACACCGACTACGAAAGGATGTTCTACAAGAACTTCTTATTTCACAACCCTAGGTTATGCCACCGGGACATTGCGATCAAGGACTTTGAGTTTGACTCCGAGGAGAAGGGTGAATGTGGTAATGGAAAAAAAGGCTGAGCAGGAGCAGGTCGAGCAGTAGGATCCTCAACTAGTCGAGTAGAAGCAGTTTTAGTCAAAGAAAGAACATGTTGAGCCAAAGCCAAAATAGCTAGAGTAGGAGAAATAACAAGAGTATAGTAGTAGTCGGCCAAGTGCCTTGTTATTTTATTCATTCAGTTTATGTTATTGGCCAAGTGCCCTCTCTATAATGCTTTCTACCGAGCTAATGGTCTATGAATGATAGTGCTTTCAGTCTGTCTGATCTGTTTACCAATTACTTGCTTATGGTGTTTTGTTGTGTTTCAAACCGACTTGTATTGATAGGCCGAGTAAGGTGTGAATGCCGAAAGCAGTAGTACTTCGATTTGTTTGAGTCGTAGAACCCAGGTTTGAGTGTAGGCTAACCGTGCATGTACTCCGACTCGATATGTTAAAGTCGAGGCCAAATGTCGAGTGTGGGCTGAGTGTGCATATACTCATACTCGATTGTTTGAGTCATAATCCCAACGTTCGAGTGTAGGCCGAGCATGTATGTACTCCTACTCGATTTTTTGAGTTGTAGGCCCAATGTTGGAGTGTAGGCTGAGTGTGCCTGTACTCCGACTCAATTTTTTGAGTCGTAGGCCCAATGTTTGAGTGTAGGCCAAGTGTGCATGTTCTCCGACACGATTATTTTAATCAAGGCCAAGTATTGGGTGTAGGTTGAGTGTTACTGCACTCCGACTCCATTATTTGAGTCATAGACCCAAGTTTCGAGTATAGGTCGAGTGTGCTTGTACTCCGACTTGATTTTTTGAGTTGTAGGCCCAAGGTTCAAGTGTAGGCCGAGTGTGCTTGTACTCGAGTCGATTGTTTGAGTTTGTTAGTAATGTCTTGGTGGTGCGTTTGAATACTATATTTTGTAGGAGAACTTGTCATGGATAATTTGTGGGCCATGTCTGGCTAAGTACAATAGAATAGAAAAAATAATAAGAAAAATGGTATGTCTGTTGGATGTTAGCTGAGTGACTCATATGAAGTACCTTTTCACGTGGTCGGCGTTCCAAGGATGACCGAGCTGTCTGCCCCTTGAGTTAGCCAACCCGTATGTTCTAGGTCGAAAGACTCCTTGGTTGAGAGTGTGACCTTCCTTAGGACCCAGTCTTTTACGAGACCTGACTCTTGCATCATGATATTGGCAGCGACGCTGCTTATAGGCTACATTTCTCAGGTTAACCTATTTCTGATGTTCTTCGATGAGGTCTAGGATGAGCACGAGTTGTTGCTCATTCTTCTCTGGTTCGTAAGTCATGATCCTATAGGATGTCCCATGTGTCTCGACTAGAATTACTGCCTTGGTCCCAAATGTCATTGAGAATCGTGTTTTATTTATGGTTGTCAGATGTGAAGCTCGGTATGACTAAAGTACATTTGGGAGGATTTCTTACCACTTGCCCTTGGTTCAGGCGAGTAGAGTCTTCAAAGTGTGTTGAATGATTTTATTGACAACTTCAACTTGCCCATTAGATTATGGATGAGCATGGGAGGTGAATCACAAGTTGATGTTGTGTCTTTCATAGAAGGTACGAAAGCAAGCATTGTCGAATTACTTTTTTGTTGTTTATGGAAATTGTATGCGAAAGATTGAAGCGGCAGATGATGGTTTGAAAGGTGAAAGTTTTAATCTGTGCGGTGGTGATGGTGGATAAGTCCTTAGCTTCGACCCATTTCATGAAATAATCCAATGCAACCACGACAGGCTCTATCTGCCCCTTTCCAGTCGACATCTTGCCAATCAAGTCAAGTCTCCACTTCTTAGCTGCAATCTTATCGAAAGGAAGAGTCTAGTTGGCAAGGAATGAAATTAGAGGAGACATCCAAGTAGAGTTGGTGTTGATAAAATGGATGGAAGAGTGTTGGGTGCTCGACTAGTCGAGGACTTCTCCTAGGACGTTCCAGCTTGTTTTTTCGTCAAGGAAGGATGCTAGCCAAGCAAGAGCATCGGTGTGGCTTCTCCGACCTTGGAATTCTAGTGATTGTATGGACTTTGAAACCATCCCAGGGTGACTTAGCTAGTGTCCTATATAGCACCATGGAAGAGTCTTTTGTCTTGAATTCGTCGTTGAACTGGTTGACGATGAGCATAGAGTCACTACAGATCTGGATTTTCTTGGCTTCTGTGGTCTTAACCAAGTGGAGGTCGATGAGAAGAGCCTCATACTCAGTTGGGTTATTGGTTGGGGTGGTGAGGACAAGTTCTACACCAGAGCCACTGTGGCAGGCTGATCCATATACATAAAGGATCCAGGTAGGCTTGTTGGTGTCCTAGTGTGGTCTTTCGTCATCAAAGGTCAGTGTTATGGATGGCGAAAGAGTTGTAATTGTGATCTCTGATGCGGGCTCTGCTAGAACGTATGAGAATTTCGTGATGAAGTCTGCGAAGGCTTGGCCCTTCTCAGCCATTCGAGGGGAGAAAATGATATCAATTTTTCTAAGTTCGATTGACCATTTAAGTAGTCTTCCGGATGTTTTAGGCTTCTGTAGTACTTGTCACTGTGGTTTTCCCGTTAACTTAATGATTACATAAGCTTGGTAGTAGGGTATGAGCTTCTAGGTGACATAATCAAAGAAAATGCGAGTTTTTCAAGGTTTGTGCACCTTGTCTCGATGTCTTGGAGTGCCTTGCTCACATAGTGCACTGGGTGTTTGGCTTTGTCCTTCCTCCTGATAAGCAATGCGCTGGTTGTGGATTAGGAGACAGAGAAGTATATGAACAAGGGCTCTCCTGTCTTTGGTCGTGCTAGTAGCGGTGCTCTTCTCATGTATTTTCAATTCGGTGAAATCTTTGGTGCACTCTTCGTTCTAGGTAATGTGTTTGGATTTGCCATTGAGGGCTTTGAAGAATGGTACATACTTATTGGTAGCCTTGGATATTAAGCGAGTGCTAGTTTCAATGAGGCTTTGTACCTTTTTCTGGGTTTGGGGGCTTCATGTCAATGAGAGTCTTGATCTTTTATGGGTTGGCCTCGATCCCTCGCTCGCTTACCATAAATCCTAAGAACTTGCCAGAGCCTACTCCAAAAATGAACTTAGCTGGGTTTAGCCTTATCCAGTATATTTTAAGAACGTCGAATATGCGCAAAAGATTGGGGATGTGCTAGTTATCTGTTTTGCTCTTGAATGGCACGTCATTGATGTAGATCTCCATTGTTTTTCCTATCTATTATGTGAACATAAAGTTCACAAGATGTTGATAGGTAGTTCCTGTATTTTTTAGTCTGAATGGCATCACGTTGTAGCAGTAGAGCCCCTCGTCAATCCTGAAGGTTGTGTGGATCTAGTCAGCTGGATGCATGAAGATTTGGTTGTATCCAACATAGGAATCCATGAGCATCAATGAAACTTAAGAGATTTTGACCTGCGGTTGTGTCGACCAGCTTGTCTATCTTAGGCAGAGGGAAGCTATCCTCAGGGCATGCCTTGTTTAGGACTGTGAACCCGATGCACATCCGCCAAAATCATGAGGGCTTCTTGACCAAAACAACATTAGACACCCACACGGCATAGATTGCTTTTCTGACGATGTGTATGGTGTTGTGCTTGACGATATCTGCCTTCATTTCCTCTATCCTCTCTGCATCATAAATGCATCTTTTCTACTCGACTGGTTTGTAGGAAGAGTCGATGCCAAGATGGTGGCAAATGACATCGGTGGATATGTCAAGCATGTCGGCATATGGCTAGGTGAAGACCTCAGAGTTTTCGTGCAAAAACTTGATTAGTTCAGACCGCATGTTAGGTGAAGGAGTGGTTCTGATTTTTACCTTTGTGTCGGCAAATTTGTGGGATAGCACGATCTCTTCGTTCTCCTCAATAGGTTGTGGGTGTGGTGTGGCCAAGTGGTCCTAAGGGTCCTCGATTGGTCCATCTTGTATATGTTACGTCACTTGAAGGTCAATGGGGTCGACCTCGAAAGTTGACTCGATAACGGTCAGTATCTTCTTTCGTGGGGCGATAGGCGTCATCGAATTGCATGTTCTTGCTGCTATTTGGACTCCGTGGAAGTGACTGATACACATAGGGGTGGGAAATTTGATCAGGAAAAGATGAGTGGATACCACTGCCATGAGCTAGTTTATGAATCATCTTCCTAGGACGATGTGTACATAGTTGGGCAGTCCACCACTAGGAAATGTGCGAGTATCGTTGCTTATTTTAGGATTAACCCTAAAGAGAACGGAAAAATGGCAATGTTGAGAGGCACGATTGAATCCCCAGTGAAGCCAAAGAGTGGTGTGGGGGATCAATTGAAGGCAGACTCTAGTATTACTAGCTACTTGTATGCTGCCATGAAAATGACATTAACGGAGCTACTAGTATCGACCATGACTCGTCTGACGTCAAAGTTTGATATTTTAGCTCGGATAATGATCGGGTCATTGTGCGGGTAGATGACTCCTCTCTCTTCCTCATCGAAAAATGTGATGGGCTCCTAATCGGCCTTGTTTTCCATCCGAGCTCGTCCGTCTTTAATGCTAAAGACCTTCTGGTTCTACTGGAAAATGCTAAGGAAGTTCTTCTTTACTCGATTTGAGGTTAGAGGGAACGAGATAGAGGGTCCCCCCCCCAAAGTGTTGATTTTTGGATTGCAAGGAAGGTGCGGCATATGTTTGAGGAACTGGTTGATCTTCCCATCTCAAACCAAAGCTTCAACCAAGTCCCTGAATGCCACGCCTTGGTCGATTATGACCGTTGTACTTGTGGTATTTGCAGTACATCCTTGTGTTGTTGCCGAGCTTGCTAGTGGTTGGTGCCCAAGTGGATTTTGGGATCGCATGCTCAACATTCATCAACAGCTACACGTAAGAAGGGTTAAGTATGGTGTAAGTTTTATACTTCGATCGAGGAATTCATTTTTTCTCCATTTTTTAGTTGATCATCCTGGCGATTCTTCCCCTGATGTGTGTTCTGATGATTCGAGTTCTTGCATTTCTTTCCTGGGCTATATAAATTGTTGTCATTGGAGTAATCGTTCCTCTTCCTACATAACTCTGTTGTCCCTGGTTGTTTGAATGCTGATTTGAAATCTATTGTTGACCATGATTGCTCGGTTCATATGTCTTAACCTGGTCAATGGGGGTGGTTGGTATGTGTTAGCCGGATGCGTGTCTGCCTTATGGTTCAACATCTTGGCCTTAACACTCGGTATAGCTAGACCATCCTTGAGTATCAGTAGCGTACCTGAAAGAAGACTCTCTAAGGCCACCCTTGAAGGCTATGAAGGCCATTTTTTCGTCTGTGTCAGCACACCAAGAGTACTCATGGTTGAACCGAACTGCGTACTTTTGCAGTGGTTCGTTTGCTCCTTGTTTTAGTTGGAAAAACTCTTCAGTTGAGAACAGACGATCGGTCTAGACCATGAACTAGTTCATGTAAGTTGTTTGGAGCTGCTCGAATGAGTATATGGTCCTAACTTCGAGTCTGTAGAACCAATTGATGGAAACCTAGGTTAGTGTAAAGCAGAAAATTAGACGTAGTGCCAAGTCTGAAAGGTTCTTGAAAGCTACACCCGAATGGTAGTTATTCAGATGTGTGATTGGGTCTCCCTTCTTGGTGTAGAGTGGAATATTTAGAGGCTTGATCACATGGTCAGCCCTGAATTATTTGATCTTCTCGATGAAGGGTTTGTAGCTTGTTTTTCCTTATGCATGCGTAGTTGAGTGATTCGCCTCAGCCTCCAAGGTCCTCACTCATTCCAGTAAGTATTGGACGAGTAAGTCGGCTTTATATGTTTGTTAAGCTCCTTGATCAAAGCATCTACGCCGCTCGGTGTTCTTTTTTAGGGACAAGTCGTTGGGTACCTCTCGATGGTTTCTGACATGCGTAAATCGCTCCGTGTCTTTTCCGTATGCTGACTCAAAAGATACCTCCCGATGGTTATTGGCAGGCCTACATCGCTCATTTCCTTTTCCTTGTGCTGACTCAAGGGGTACCTCCTAATGGTTGATGACGTGCCTAGACCACTCGGTGCCTTTTTCTTGGGCAGACTCATATGGTATGCTGATGGTTATCGACACACCTAGATCGCTTAGTGTACTTCCAAGAGGACAATCGAGATAGTGTCTCCATGTTTCTATTCCTCTTGGGGTGCTGTTCGTAAGCCTCGTGGGTATGATGCTAAGCGGTCTATGCGGTGTTCTTAGCTTCCTAAGAGGAGTCGACTCGAAAGACTTCGTGATGGGGATCAGAGCGGAATTAGGTGAAGGGTTCTTTACATGTTCAGCTTCTGTGGGATTCCGCCAAACAGTCCTTGTCTCTCGGGGAAGAGCCATCATTTTTTCGATTGGCCGAGAGGTATGGCGTTTGTCTCGATGATAGACCAAATGTATTTAGCCGAGTGGTGATTGATTTCTTTGAGATACCTCGCGGGCGTCTCGATAGATCCTAGTCTAGGCCTACCCCTTGCTAGGGATGATAAGCTACCGAAAGGTTTTGTCAGTTGGTTCGGCAGGAGTCTTGAGTTTTTTCTTTCCCGTGGCTCAGCAGATCCACTTGGCTCGCTCAGGACACTCCGTCATAGTTTTAACTAGGTGGATCGTTAGCTCATCTTGGGCAGCTCACAGTTGCTCAGCCACCTCGATGTACTGCTCATCGAGGGCCTGGCATCTGGACTTGGCCTATGTGCCTTTGGACTTCACCTCAATAATGTCACTTTGTAGTATTTCGATTACTTGTAAGAAGTTTGGAGAGTTGTCTTTCTATGCCTTGGACCTTTGCCTAGACGTTATTTCACCGAGATTCTAGTTGCCTAGCATGATTACTATATCAGACGAATATGTGCTCAGCTTGGTAGATAGTGGGTAGACTTAGTCATTTTACCACACACGACACCAAACTGTTGAAGCACAAAATGTTCCAACTTAGGATTACTCCTTGTCCAATCACCATTTGTCACGTGTCTCTCCTCACAAGTTGCAGACTAGGAACAGACGTGGGTCTTCCGTTTGGGATGAGCACTGGTGTGGTGATGGTCTATAGCTCTCCGACGCTCAAGTCAATAATTTTGTTTGAAAGAGGAAATAGTAAGTGATAATTTTTAAAGAGTAATAATGAATAGTGAATAATAGTTACCTTATTGGGAAATGTGCACCCTTTTTATATAGGTGATTAAGGTAGTCTTTATTGATAATTTTGAAGTGGGACAAATGCACCTCGATTGTAGCGCTGACATGTGGCATGCAGATCGATGATGAAGATGTGTCCGCGTGTCATCGCATGTTTGTCCCATTGTTAGGATTGTTTAGGTTGTGTGCGCATGGCCCATATTTGGTGTTTGAATTTTAGGCTTCCGACCCAGTGAGTTTGATCTAATATGGTGTCAACACCTCGGAAAATGTGTTTTAAATGTTTATTTTGTCCACTCATAGGTTTGTCGATTTGGAAATCCCTCAAGCTTTTATATTAGTGTCTGGGCTACTTCTAAGGCGGATGCATTACCTACGATTACGCACTTGTTGGAGATTACGAAATATGGTTCGTACCCTTTTTTATCATTATTTTAGTTACTCTGATTGACCACTAGTATATTATTTGTCTGCTGGTTTTCACTATTCCTTATGTGGGACTCGAGAGTTTATCACTGGTCCAACGCGTGTGTAAAGGTATTTTGGGCACTTTTGTTTAATTTGTCAGACGGGAGCAGTACTAGACACATTTATTTAGGAGTTTTCAGGTTGGTTCGTATCTAATAGACGAACTATTTAGTTGGACACTTGGTACTCTACTAAATTAAAATATCGACTATATTATAAAAAATGGATTATATTATACTAGCTGATAAGAAAAAACTACATATCATAAATCTTAATTATGTATATTATTATTTATTTCATTAATTATTATTATTATTTTTTTTATGATTACTTTTTATTGTCATCATTATCATCTTATCATCACCATCTTATCATCTTATCATCATCTTATCATCTTATCATCATCATCATTATCATCACCATCATCATCATCATCATTTTTACTTTTCAAGATTACTAGTCGATCATCCAATTATTTAATACGGACAATTTAAGAGTACTATTTTAGTGAGTGTTGACAAAATAAAGATATTTAGTCGTATTTAACTTATTCGACGGTTAATTAATATAAGGGAAATTGGAAACAATACCACCTTACCATAAAAATCAATCACATATATTCAACTACGGGTAAATATTTCTTTCTATTTACATTTTTTGCCCAACCTATTTATACCCTTCAAGAACTAAATAGTAATTTCCTCATAATCTCTCCCTCTCTCATCTCTTCTCTTTCTCCTCTCTTCTTTTTTTTTCAAAGAAGGAAGAAATGTGATGAGGATGATGAATACTTGATGAAGATGAAAATCTGCATATGAAGATGATGGGGAGGTTACTTCTTCTTCTTCTTTTTTGACTTCTTATTCTACCTATCCACCCTCTTTTTTCTCCTTTATCTTCATATTTATCTACATATTCATGTTCATGGGCTTCCGGTTTTCTAATTATGTAACCAAGTGGTCATTAACTAGTATAAAAGTAGAAACTAATCGTTAACTAACTGCGAAACCCAAAATCCTATATGAAGATGGAGATCTCCAGATAAAAAAGAAGAAGATCTTCGTATGAAGATGAACGGGGAGGCTACATCATCTTCCTCTTCATCTGTGTCCTTTTTTCCCTTCTCTCTTCATCTTTGTGTTCAAGTTGATTTAAAAAATCCAGAAATAATCATGTGACTAAATGGTTACCAATTGGTATGTAAGTAGAAACTAACTATTAACTACATGCGAAACTAGGGAAACTCCTAAACTCAAAAAAATTAGGTAACCAAGTGGTTACTAATTGGTATTGTAAGTGGCAACAAATAAATAACTAGAAAGCCATGGAGCTCAGTTCCTCTTCAATTACCTTTCTTTAATTCTACCCACTTTCTCTCTTCATCTACTTCCCTCTCCACCTGCTTCTCCCAAGTTCCTCAACCCAAACCCACCCATCATTATCTGGAAAAAAAAATATGGGAGAAGACGGAGAGGAAGATGATGAAGCCTCCCCCTTCATCTTCATCTAGGGATCTTTATCTTCATCTTCATCAAATCTTCATTATCTTATCACATGACTTTCTTCTTTGTTAAAAAGAAGAAGAGAGAAGACAGAGAAGAGATATGAGAGAAGAAATGAGAGAGGGGAAGACATGAGGAAATTGCTACTTAGTCCTTAGAGGTATATATAGATTGGAAAAAATTGTAAATAGTAATAAGTATTTACCCAATGTAAACTCTATAGTTGAAGCACATAGAAGAAGGATTTGTGATTGATTTTTTTATGGAAAAGGTAGTATTATTGCCAATTTATGAGTAGTACTGAATTTCGATTTCATATTATATTAGTCTATTCACTTTATTATACGTTGTATTAACGTAGCCTAACCACTTCATTATATGTTGTAGTAACGTAGCCATACGCGTGAACAGAGATGGATTAAAATTAAAAGGGCAATTTTGCGATTGATCTTAGGCCACCCACAATTGGGGGCTAAACTATCCTTAGGTTGTCTATAATATAGTCTCTAATGAAAAAACATCTCTAATGGGTCAAATATAGGGTTAGGTCAGCCCAAGCCTCCAGTGGGACTTTCTCCAAAAGCTGTCAAAATCCAATATCAAATGCAGCTCTGTTAGTCCCATTATAGCCCACCAAAATTTAAAATATGTATTTAAAAAATATATGGAACCCACTTGGTCTTTTTTGAGTTTGAATTATCAAACTTCCCAATGGAAGTTTTGAATAATGAAGTTGTACAAGGTTTATATATATTAAATAAATATATATATGTGGAATATTGAACAATGAAGTTGTCCCACATTTGGAGTATCAAATGGCCATTGGAAATTCTTCCTGTTGTGCAATGGCCATATATAACAATGACCATTTGGAATATTGAACAATGAAGTTGTCCTTACAAATTTATTTAGTTGCATATTCGTTCCACCAATTATCAAAAAATTCTCGTCGGAAATGAATTTTAATATTGAAAAAGATATGACTCTACGCCGACCTTATATGGTAATTAGTGAAGATGTTGAAATTGGCAATTCACAATCCAATAAAACCATGTGGGGTGTATACAACAACAATTCGTACAATTCTTTCCAACGTCATCCAACATATCACCGAGAATACCTAAAAGTCTCAAAAATCGTTGGACACTCATCCACCCACCTTGCACCAAAATTTGCGACCATCTCACTCATGTAGAGCGTCGAAATCCGAGTGAGACTACTAATGTAGACCATCTAAGTTATGTTGATAATTTATTTTTTACGTTTTGTTTTTATATTTCGACATTATGTTCAGCTCCCAAGACGTTGTTGATGGCCCGACAAAACCTCTTGCAAGAATCGATACATGTCGTTTCTCCAAATTTTAAATAATTGTCATGGATATGGATTGATAGGACCCATCCCTAATCCCTCAGGATTTACGCGCGATATCCTGCTCCTGTCTGACACCCCGTGTCAGACCAGAGATAATACCGAGACCCAAACAAGGTTTTCCCAGAGTATGCAACGTTGTGTGATGTCTCGATCTCTACTACATCCCGCATCCGCGATCAACCTAAATGGTGCCAAAATCAAATAAAACGTGTGAGTGGACAAAAATAAGCAGTTTGGGAGAATAAATTTTCTGAATTCAATATTTTAACCCTTCATTTTACAGAGAATGCATGTACATCAATTTAGAACGCTTTCTTTTCAATAAAACAGTATCGTATGAAAAATAAGTACTTTGGTTGTAAAACTGACATATGTAAACATATCTAGACACAAGGTAATAAATAAAAAACATGACCCATTATCATGTCCGACATCTGTCTCATACCATTACATCATCATCATCAGTCATGATATCCAAGCAACGCGTCCACATAGCTCCATGATTTCTCAAGTCCGAGCATGTCGCCGTGAATACATCACCGGCCGACGTTCAACTTATCGTCGTGAACATATCAATGATCGGTTTCATATAACATAAGAACTCCTGAGTCGAGCCTCTCTCGGCTGCTCGACAACAAGTAGTGCATCGTGACCTCTCTGGAGGGGACACAGCACATCCCAGAGGCGAGCAACAATCATCATAGGGTCCTCTCCCGGGAAACATATTCACAACTGGAAACCCTCTCCGGGGAAACATATTCACAACCGGAAGCCCTCTCATAACTACGAAAAATGGTCATTTCGAAAACGGTGGAAACATTTTTCAAATCTTATAATCGCATTTTCACAAACATTTTGCTTTCAAATCAAATCATGTGTTTCACGTAAGGTGATAGGACCCACCTTGATTATCACCTCGATAACTGGGACGAACCCTACTCCCGTCTGACAATCGAACTCGAAATGAACAAAATAACCGTAATAACCGCAAAACATACATTGTCAGACCAGGGAGAAGTTACGATAGAACCAGTCAATAGTAGAACAGAGCATAGTTAACCGTACAAGATAAGAATAAAACCCTACTGTGAGTTGACTACATGCGCAATGGGAAAAATTTTATGCCTCTGCCTCTGCCTCTGCCTCGACGTTAGCCCCAACGCTTGCACCACGATCTGAAGGGTGTTAAAAACCATAAAAGTGTGAGTGGACTAAAAATAAGAGTTATAAAAATAGCTTTAAAAACTAACCAGTGTTCACCCTCCGTTTCAAAACATGCATGCATAACTAAGTCTCTGAAAAACAACTATATAAACTGTATGGCATTCGTTATGGAAAATCATCATAAAAACATGAAAAACTAAATATAATATCAACAAATCGAACCTGCTGGATCTATCCGAGTCTTTAAACTCAATACAGGCATTAATAGAATCCGAGTCTTTAAACTACCGAGTCGTTAAACTCAATAGGCCTACGGGGAAAATCATAATATCCCAGTCTTTAAACTCAATTTGGGTCTTTAAACCCAATTCGAGCCCGCTCCCGTCACATATTATATCCGGGTCTTTAAACCCAATAACCGGATCCAGCAAATCCAATTAAAAACCATTTTAAAACCATTTCCAAATCCATGTCCAAATCCAAATCCGAAATCACCATTCTGAAGCCAAGTCTGCATCTGGAATCATCATTCCGAATCCAAATCCAGAAATTCACTTTTCAAGTTCCAAAACCGAATCCCAAATCATATTTCTGGAATCCGATTCCAAAACCAAAACTACGTTTATTGAAATCACTTTTTCAAAATCCAATTCTAAACCTTTTAAAGCAAGACATAATTCAAATCCCAAAATCATAGCATCGGAATCATGATCAAATCATGGCATAAAATCATAGTCTCGAACTACGTGTCGAAATACGTATAAATATAAGAAACACCTCGAAAAACGTGTAATTATGTAAAGCAGAAATATCGTAATCAAAAACATAAAACCATATTTGGAAACATGGAATAAGTAGATAAAAACAGTTATGCATGCTCGGTTAGAAAATAAAAGTCCACTAACAAAGTCCGAACGCGTCAATCGTGTCCTGCACGCTCCTCAGACGCCTGAGGAATGTCCCGACTTGTCAAACATCGTAATTTCGTGTCACAAATATCTCAATTAAGCTCGTACCAAATTCCCCCAATTTTTCGGGATTTTTAAACGTAATTAAATTAAACCCTAAACCTTCGGACACTCAAAACTACTCCTAGACGGTATCCAATCGACTTGAAACTTATCCCAAAATGTTTGTTATATTGATTAGAGTAAAAACCATGTTGAACACTTCCCCAAAAGAAGCCCTATGCACCCTCACGCACCGTCCAAAGGGGCTGCGCGTGGTTACTGTTCATCATCGTCAACCTTCAGCCAGCCCGGTTCAGATCGGTCCAGGCCAGCCCGGTCCAACTGAGCTGGCGAAGCCACTTTTCGTCAATTTTCAACCTATTTTCAATCCTTCCTTCACCATTCCCTTCGTCCCTTTGTTTAGGTTTGATTTGAGTAACTAAAACACAAAATGAGACCTTGTTTCTTACCTCCCAAACTCAAAGAAGAAAAACCAAAAATCCACCTCTCTGTTCCCGGCCACCACAAGCTCCTCCGGTCACGGGTTTGAGTTTCTGAGTCCCATAGTAACCTTCAACGACTACAATGGTCATCACAGTCACTCAACAACTCACCAAGACTTTCAATTTTCATTTTGAACAAAAGAGAGAAACAGGGCATTCGAGACGGCTAACCTGCCCTATGTCCTCCGCTGTAGCCTCCACCGCGTCCTCAAGTCGTCCGAGGTTCCTTTTATGCTCATTGATCACCACCACAGACAAGGTTCACGACGGTTTAATCGTTTGGTGTTTCACGGTGGCTCACGGTTTCCTCTCTGTCTCTGTTTCCTCATTCTCACAAACTACCCACTCGACTCACTCTAGCTCAGATATTCACATACACGACTCATTGGTGTTTCTCCTCTCACACAAACACACTCTGATCTACTCACTCCTCTGGACACAGAGCACAGAAAGCAAAGAACCCTCCCCTGTTTAATCAATCACAACCCTATTTTAATCGATCAAACGTGTGAGAAATGGCTGGAACCAACCATAAAGTGTCCAAGTGTCCACATCTCCCAGTGCCTGGTGAAAATATCCAATACAGTAGGGACAAATGTCCTCATCCAATTGCTCACACATTTCAAAGGTAGCCAAAAAACCATTTTTCCCTCAATGTCCAAATTACCATTTTGCCCCTCACGCATTTATATTCATAACTAAACCGTCTGACGTCCTATGATAGCGTGTCGGCTGTCGTTGTACTCAGGGGATCGAGACCTACCTAACGGTCATCGAATTACGTAAAAAAGACATGTCAATTAAAAAGTCAACTTTGACCACACTATGCACAAGGGTAAAAACGTCATTTTACATAAAAGTTTCCCGAATTTACATTTTTGCCCTTTTTGAAGTTCCGGGTCGTTACATAAGGTCTCAGCCCAAAACATAGTTTCCACAAATCTCATAAAAACAGTGTCCAGTTGTCATTTCACAATACTCAAAATCATTTCCAATTGGGTCTTAACCCCAAAATACTATTTTCACGCAAATTGGTAAAACTTTTGATTCCAAATCATGATCAAACCATCATATCAATCTGTATGCAATTCATCATTCAAAACAATATGCAAACCTTACATTTCAAATCATATTCATAAAACATTAAAACATATATGCATGCATCATTTTATAAACCAAAGTCCACTCACAGACAGTGTGCATAAAACCTGCGCCATAATCCAATCTGAAGCCAATTCATAGTCTCCGTGCCTATCCAAATCATGCCCAAAGTTTACTAGTAAACCTATAAAAGTTCATACTAAAAACCCTCAATACTCCTAGAACTGAGAACGCGTCATGAGGCTAAAAACCTCCAAATGACTTATCAAACGATCTCTAATCGACCTGAAACCACCACCATTAGATTCAGATCGTCAAAACCTTTCAAATAAGATGAGTTTGACCTCGAAATTTGTGCCCACGCACCCATATGCTCTAGTCAAATTCTGGTCAATGGCGGTCAACGCTGACATCATCCGCTGACGTCATCTACTGACGTCTGCTTGACATTTGACATCTCTGACAGTTTGACAACATGACACGTGGCACACTCTGACTGGTGCTACTGTCACCCTCTGTCACTACCATGTCACATGATGATGTCACCTACTGACGTCATCACTACCACGTGTCACTAACACGTTAGCTCTAACAACTATCTGACAACTTACCACGTGGCACCACCCCACTAGTCCACGTGGTCTGACAATACTGACGTGGACTACCACGTCAGCTCTAATAGATCCTGACACACTGCTATGTGGCACCACCCCAATGGTCCACGTGGTCTGACATGGCTGACGTGGACTTGCCACGTCAGGTGCAACGTAGCCTGGCACCTCTTAACATCTCTCCAAGTGGCACAAACCATCCTCTTCCACATGGATTGACATGATGACATGGCTTGCAACATCATCATCGTCAACCTCTCACCAATTTCATCGTCGCTCACCCAGAAACACATCCATGGCCTTAAAATCAACAGAAAGGACCAGAAACGCACCTGCCCACTTCGATCCTTCGCGGCCAGTTTTCCACCTCATCCCAGCACCAGTTCATGCATCCATTTCCATTATTTTGTAGCCCAAACCACTCGCACAACAACAAAGAACATACCCAGGGTCTTAGTTTCAATTTACAACGCCTAAAACTCAAAATCCAAAAACTCACACACACGGGTTTTTACCTGGTTTCATGGCCAACCACTGTGACCTCTCCCTTCCTCTGTCGTCTCGTCTGCCTCTAACTGTCAATCAGCCTCTCTCTCTCTCAGTCTTTGTTCTCTCTCTTAGCCCAGCACAGAAGCAAAGAAATAGGGAGGGGTTTTGGGTTGGATCGAACAAATGGAGGAAGAAATGGTGATGCATGAATGTAGGATGCTTGGCCAATGGGATGAGTGACACTTGTCAAGTGTCACTCATCTATTAGTCCAGATGAGATCTTTTGGTTCCTTCCGAAACAAGCTAAAAGTCAACTTCCTCGAAAATCGTGCAACTGTAAAATCCAAATGAACCTTTTTAGACTCGTAGCTTTCTCATACGATGTCCATTTTTGTAGTGCCGCCTGTCTACGAACTCGTATCATCTCGATCTACATAATGGATCTCGTATCCTAAGTCAAAAGTTAACATTTTCACCTATCTAGCGCCAAAATCGTCATTTCACCTTGACTAATCCCGATTAGTCTTGATAATTCTCAATTAATTCTCGATAATCCCGTAAATTCGGGACGGATCGTTACAATCCACCCTCCTTAACAAATTTCATCCTCGAAATCCACCTCGACTCAAATCCACATCAAAACTGGGGAAATCCGATCCTGCCTCCAACTGGTGGCTCTCACGTGTGTACGTACACATCCAAAATCCATCCACAGTACTCGTAAAAAACAATCTTCATCTGACGTTAACTACAATCCAACGGTCAATGCTGCAACTCGACACATCTTCTGTGACCGTATCCAACAAAAATTTGACCAACTATCACCGTAAATCCAAAACTCAACACCCAAACCTCGCTCGAGGCCTCGGCACTCATCAACCTCACCTGTCATTCACGCAAGTGCACTTAGAACCAAGTCTGACATCTTTGCTTACACTAAATGATCTCAAATCATCTGTCACTAGATAATCCCTAACCGCCAATCATACCCATGACGCACTGTCGTGTCAAGTTGGTAACCTATTGGCTTCATTCTTTCCATTCAAGTTCCTTATCCACATCTGACTTGCACTAGAATCCTCTTACAGTACCTTGTCTCATCCAGCCACCAACGCTGTGATCCTGACTCCTCTCGAGTCTCAGACAGTCATCTCACTCATCCTCTCGATACACTCAGGATTTATTTGGACCTCATCGAATACTTTCTATATCGAGACAATCACAACACAATCACTAGGGTTGCTCTGGCCTATCATGGCCCTGAGATCCATGCTCACACAATCACTTAACCCTCTATAGCCACTCTACACTAGCGCACAGTATTCGATGTCCAGTCCTCGTTCTCAATGTACAATCAACATCTACCCCGTCCGATTACCATACATGTCCATCTCGACCTCAATTTTATGAACGTACCACATCAGTCAGACTGATCAATACTCAAAAATCTCCCTGTCGAACTGCACTACTCACAGGTGCACCCACATCACAATAATCACATAGGCACTACTCATAGGCCTGCTCAAGGACTGCACTCACGCAACGTCTGACCACATACCAATATCCACCATCAAATCCACAACAATCTCGGATTTACTCAATCCGATCATCATCTGGCTGCCATGCTAATCGTGGTCCAACGCCAGAAACATGTATGTCTGATCTCTGTTTTGGACAGATCGTACACTAACTCAACTTCCTTTCTGAGTCTTGAACCGGGAGAACTCGGTCGCCCAACCAACACTTGAGATGTGTCCCACACATTCTCATCAAGAAGTCCAAAGACTAACCTACTCAAGTTTACCAAGACGTACCAATCCAAACCTCGACCCCCCATCTTGATAATACAAAGGGTCGGGTCCTGCAGTGTGTTGTAACTACTAATCCAGCAATCCTCTCAAGCCTAAAATCAGGTTGACTGGAGGGAGTCAATCACGTCAACGACTAAAATCACGTCAACGACTAAAAACACTGGAATAACCTTCAGCCGACAATCCATGACACTTATCTAGTCTGAGTGAATCCAGTCTCAATCGTCATAATTGTCCGACACCAATCCCAACTCTTTCGACCCACAACTAAGTCTATCCACAACTGTTTTGATTCACAATCAGCTCGATCCTCTCAATTCACACTCATCTTGATCCATAACCCAAATCGATCCTCGGTGGATCCATAATAGCTCTTTTAGCCAACGTAACATAACCCATAACACCAACACAGGTCAACCAAAACTGATACTCGCTCATCATGTTAGGTGACATAAAGCACCTTCTGCTCCTCAAGTCATTCAAATTTGGCCCATAGCCTAGGTGTCAAGTTCTTAAACAACCTTTGAAACCAAAAGGAATTGCAACCATGTTGCAAGCATACTTAGAAGTCCTTGTCAAAGAATCAGAAAATGAGTCTCCTTCACTAACCAATAACATCTGTTGATAGCTACTTTAGCGACCCTCCCACGATCGTATCACTCCTAAAATCAGCTCAACTTTTACAAGCTTATTCATCCATAAGTGGTGAAGCTAGTTCACTAACTGACATGTGGTAAGGAATACTCATCTTATACCAGCTCCTTGTCCAGCTGCCTTGTAGAATCTAACTCTCGAAATTCCATCGAATTTCGACAAAGAACACTGGGGTTGGGAACCCCAATTCCACTGAATCCTGCAATTGAACTCTCAATACTCTCAAATATGTCTGTACCTTCCAACACGAATCCCAAAAACTCCTGCACAACTGATATCTCTCTAAGCTCACTAAGCTAACTAGGGACGTCACAATATAAGTCTAATGTCCTCAATAACCATTATGTAATATCTTCCCGGCCTCCATGCCATAACTCATGAAAGAAGTATCTTCTAGCTAATCATTGGTAAAACTCTAGTAAAAAGCTGAATACTCTTCCTTAGCGATCTCCTTTGGTTTTTTGGTGGGACCAATCATGACCACTCAGGACTACCCACTACCACCAATCCGTAAGGAACATCACAACAAGTCTTGGAAAATCAATCTACCTTTTTTCACACCATCTACGTAAATCCAATAGGTGGTTCCGTCACCGTACAGTCGGAGTATCGGCTCGCATGTCCCAATCCAATGGGGAGCTGATCCCAAGAAAAGAGTGTGGGAGTCCAAACTCCATCAACACTCGTGCACACTCTCCAAAGTAAGACAAACACATGTCTCTGCTCCAGGTGCAGTACATGTATCCAAAAGACACATCCAACTCGAAGGATAACCGCAATCTCAACTAGTCCTTTCGAGACCCTCTCTGTCCCGCTCATCGGTCTCTGCGATCGCACTATTTCCACTTGAAGACTCGGAGCTAGAAGCAACCCTCGTCTAAACTCCCTGGCCAACACATCCTCTAGACGCACTCGTTGTTATTCGGAATCATCCGATCACTGCTGGGATTCCGTCAAACTCATTTCCATCCGAAGTTTTACATCCTCCCTCGAGTCTTACTCCCATGACCAGACAAACCTTGCCTAATCCTCATATTCTAAATCATCACTGCACTCAGTGCAACCCAAGCCAAATCCGGAAATCTCTGCTCGTACTGAGCAACCGTCAAATTTACTGCTCATTGCTATCGGTACCAAACACTCATTGTTGTTTGTACCAAAAGCTCATTGCTATCTTTACCAAACGCTCATAATGGAAACTCATCGCCATCAAGATCGCACACTTGTATGGGCAATGGGTATTCGTCGCAAGCGTATGATCCGCTGATAAGTCCACCCTGGGATCCGATCCATAAGTACCATTTCCCTGGTAACTTGTTCAACTGCGCTCAAACTAAGGTCATCAACGACCTCGCTACTAAGAGCATCACATCCATCCCGACCATTCATCGGTCATGACTATGAAAAGTCGTCATACTGGGATAAATGGTTAATTAGATCCTATCCACTCGTAACTCTACAGTCACCAGCCACTAGGCACACAAGAAACCCGACCTTCCTCGAGTCTACTCGACCCTACTCGGGGTCGGACCCCACTGAAACACGGTATCCTATGCAAAACAGAACCTATACGAGGTTCGTCCCCATGTAAACTTTCCTATTCTTACCTTCAAAACTAGGTTGATGACGGGGTGTCGTTGTCAAGAAATCACATCTGAAACACACGCAACACCACAAGAGCAACTCAGTGCTCTGATACCAAGTTGACAAGACCCATCCCTAATCCCTCTGGATTTACACGGGATATCCAGCTCCCATCTAACATCCCATGTCAGACCAGGGATAATACGGTGTCCCAAACACAGTTTTCCCATAGTATGCACTGATGTGTGATGTCTCGGTCTGCGATCAACCTAGAGGGTGCCAAAACCAAATAAAACGTGTGAGTGGACACAAATAAGCAGTTTAGGAAAATAAATTTTCCAAAATCAATATGTTAACCCTCTGTTTTACAAAGCATGCATGCTTATCAATTTCGAAACCTTTCTTTTCAATAAAACAGTATTGTATGGAAAACATGTACTTTCATTGTAAAACTCACATATGTAAAAATATTTGGACACAAGGTAATAAATAAAAAAACGTGACCCATTCTCATATCCAACATCTGCCTCATACCATCACATCATCATCATCAGTCACGATATCCAAGCAACGCGTGCACATAGCTCCAGGACTGCTCAACATATCGTCATGAACATATTAATGATTGATCTCATAAAACATAAGCACTCCTAAGTCAAGCCTCCCTCGGCTGCTCGACAACAGGTAGTATATCGTGACTTCTCCAGGGGGGACATAGCGCATCTCGGAGGCGAGCAACAATCATCATAGGGTCCTCTCTGGGGAAACATATTCACAACCGGAGGCCCTCTCTGGGAAACACATTTCTGCTGGAGTCATCTCAATCATCATACCATAGGGTCTTCTCCGGGGAAACATATTCACAACTGGAGGCCCTCTCATAACTATCGAGAATGGTCATTTCGAAGACAGTGGAAACATTTTTCAAATCTTATAAACGCATTTTCACAAACATTTTGCTTTCAAATCAAATCATGTGTTTCACGTAGGGTCTCAGCCCAAAATATAGTTTCAACAAATCTCATAGAAACGATGTCCAGTCCTCATTTCACAATACTCAAAATCATTTCCAATTGGGTCTCAAGCCCAAAATACCATTTTCTCGCAAATCCATAAACCTTTCATTTCCAAATCATAATCAAACCAACATATCAATCTTTATGCAATTCATCATTCAAAGCAATATGCAAACCTTGCCTTTCAAATCATATTCATAATACCTTAAAACATATATGCATGCATCATTTTGTAAACTAAAGTCCACTCACAAACGGTCCACGATGGGTGCCTAAAACCCGCTTCGTAATCCAATCTGAAGCCAATCCTTAGTCTTTGGGATGTACTGGCATGTTCAAATCATGCCCAAAGGTTACTAAAAACCTATACAAGTTCATACTAAAAACCTCAACACTCTCGGAACCAAGAACGCATCCCAAACACGCTTCCCGGTGCTAAAGGCCTCCAAATGACCTATCTAACGATCTCCAATCGACCTGAAACCACCACCATTGGATTCAGATTGTCGAAATATTCTGATAAAGATTCGTTTAACCTCGAAATTCGTGCCCACGCGCCCACACGCGGTTAAATTCTGGTCAACGCTGACGTCACTACTAACGTCAGCCTGACATCTGACATCTCTAACAGTCTGACAACATGACACATGACACATCCTGATTGGTGCCTCATGTCACTCGCTGACACTGCCACGTCACTTGCTGACTTCACCTGCTAATGTCATCACTACCAAATGTCACTAACACGTAAGCTCTAACAACTGTCTGATAACTTGCCACGTGGCACCACCCTACTAGCCCATGTGGTCTGACAAGTCTGATGTGGACTGCCACGTCAACACTGACAGGTCCTGACACACTACCACGTGGCATCACCCCACTGGTCCACGTGGTTTGACATGGCTGATGTGGACCTGTCATATTAGCTGCCATATAGCTTAGCACCTTCTAACATCTCTCCACGTGGCACCAACTATCCTCTGCCATGTGAACTGACATGATGATGTGGCTTTCCACGTCATCGTCGTTAATCTCTCATTGGCCAACTCGAGTCACTCTAACTGGTCGTTTGACCCGTGACCATGACCTGGTACGTTCTCCTTCATCCGACCACCAAATCACGCCAGGTTTTCACCAATCTGATCGTCTTTCACCCAGAAACACATCCATGGCCTTAAAATAAAAAGAAAGGACCATAAACGCACATGTCCACTTCGATCCTTCACATCCAGTTTTCCACCTCGTCCCAGCTCCAGTTCATGAATCCATTTCCATTCTTTTATAGCCCAAACCACTAGTACAACAACAAAGAACATACCCAGGGTCTTAGTTTCAATTTACAATTCCTAAAAATCAAAATCCAAAAACTCACACACACGGGTTTTACCTAGTTTCATGGCTAGCTACGGTGACCTCTGCCTTCCTCTGTCGTCTCGTCTGCTTCTCATGGTCACTCAGCCTTTCTCTCTCTCTTAGTCTCTGTTCTCTCTCTTATCCCAGCATAGAAGCAAAGAAATAGGGATGGGTTTCGGGTTAGATCGAACAAATGGAGGAAGAAATGGTGATGCATGAATATGGGATGTTGGGCCAATAGGATGAGTGACATTTGTCACTCATCCATTGGTCCAGATGAGATCTTTTGGTTCCTTCTAAAATAAGCTAAAAGTTAACTTCCTCGAAAATCGTGCAACTGTAAAATCCAAACAAATCATTCTAGACCCGTAACTTTCCTGTACGATGTCTGTTTTTTTCGTGTCGTCTGTCTACGGACTCATAACTCATATCATCTAGATCTACGTAGTGGACCTCAATCCACATGAATTTGACTTCTCGAGTCAAAAGTCAACATTTTTACCTATATAGGGTCAAAATCATCATTTCACCTTGACTAATTCTGATTTGTCTCGATAATTCTCAATTCATTCTCGATAATCCCGTAAATTCAGAACGGGTCGTTACATGGGTGGCACCTACGGTTATAAGCATCTAAATGTCGGCGGTCACCTTCACAATCAATGTGAGACCAAGCTTTCAAGTTGCGTTGGATTTTTATTTGAAATAATCATCAACAAGGATGATAGCATCTAAGATTCTTAAGAATAATTCTATTTCATACCGAACTTTCATAAAACTTATGTAGGCGATACAAAGGAGGGTCATTAAAATAATTAGAGAGAATGTGTTCGTGGGCACCTACCCGATCTCTTAGAATGGAAGTTCGGCTTGACGATGTACCACCGTGTATGGTCTCGGTAGCAGCCTCTAAACAGTGCATGTAGTACTCATGCATTTGGAGTATCATCATGTGGCTAGCATTGTCTTCGTCAGATGATGAACTGTGACGACATGGAAATTCAAAAAAGGAAATTTTGGAAAATTTGCAGAAAATGACGATTTTCCCCTGGTTATAAAGTCCAAAAGTTAACATTTTGATCGGGACATTGGTTGGACTTTCCGTAAGGACCATTGTGTAGGTATTGAGACGCTGAGTTCATAGACAGGCGACATGCGTAAATCGGAGTTCGAACGTGGAAGTTACGGGTCTAGAACTATGAGGGGCATTTTGGTAATTATGTGATGTAGGGGAAAAATGGTAATTTGGGGTAGCAAGGTGAATTGGACAGTTAATTAGCTGATTCAGCCGTGTTTAGTGAGTCATGGGGTTCACTAAGTGACATCCGTCACTTTCTAAGTAAGATTGGTGGCAAGTGCACCGGTGTGTGTGTGTGTGTTGTGGCGGTGGGGTGAGTTCAAAAGAATTGAACCTTGTTTGTTTGAAAGAAAAAAACAGAGCAGGACCTCATCTACCCTGGTGATTGATCTCAGTGCAACCTTTAGGCAGAGAACATGAAAACTTGAACGGAATTGAGAGAGTGACATCGTGAAAGAACAGAAAGGAAAGGGGGAAGCCCAGGAACCCGAAACCCAAACCCGTGGAATTCAAATGCTTCCATAAATTCGAATTCCAACTTAGAGGTCGTGATTACTACAACTGAGGCCGTGTGAGCTTTCTGGAACCCTTCTGATTAAGACCATATCAAAATTGAAAAGAATTGATCAAGAATTGGACCTGCGACGGTTTAGAAATTCCATGGTTGAGTTTGATCATACAAAGGTATGTTCAAGTCAAATTGAACCCGAATTCATGGTTAAAATGAGTCTACGATGCTCCCTAACTAATTAATTGAAGAAATTGATGACTTTTTGATGAATTGGGACGATGAACATCCTTTGAAACTTGAATTAAGTCGAGTTGATTTGGAGTAATTAAGCTTGAAACTGATGTTACAAACCCATAATTAAGTTGGTTACGAAGCTATTTGAATGTTCAATTGTTGAAAAAAATGTCGAATTGATGGAGAACTAACCGGGTCAACACGCGGGCTAAAGGATCAGTTTTGCAAGTATTAGGGCAAGGACGGTCACTGTAGCAGCACTGTAGCTGGTGTGTGACTCCTACGTGTAACGCCCCGGAAATCCAAATTATTGTAAAAATTATAAAATAAGATGTAAATGATGTTTTTCCCCCTGAAAAAGGAGTGGCTAAAGTTGACTTTTTATGTGAGATACTTTTTCATACTTTTGTGAGGACCATTGTGTAGATCTCGAGACGCTGAGTCCGTAGACAGGCGGCATGTCGAAAACGGAGCTCGGATGTGAAAGTTACGGATCTACGAAGTCCAGGGGAAAAATGGTAATTTGCCGAGCGAAGGGCAAAACGGTCTTTTAACAAACGAACGATGGATGCTGACTCATGCTACCAGATAGTGACACCTGTCACTTTGTCTTCTTCCTTGCCCCAGATAACATGGAAACGGATAACATGGAAACATAATGATGATTAGGGACATTAAACCCTTAATTAGGGAAAAGCATCCTTTTTGTCCATTTCTTGACTGTATTATACTTTGGATTGATTCAGTTGTGAGAATGAGAGATTAAGAGGACTTGATTAGAGAGAAAAGAACATGAGGAACAGAGAGGTACCTGCCATTACAGAATTCGAAAATTTGGAAAATTGTGGTAAGAATTCAAATTCGAAATTGTGAGCTTTAAGAATCAAAATTGAGGCTTGAATAAACTCCCTGAGATCATTTCGAACCAATCCACAACAAAAACGAAGGGAATTGGTGTTGTATTAAGCAAGAACAGAAGCTCTACTCCTTTCACAAAATCGAGCTTGGGTTCAAATAGCTGGAGGTAAGAACTTATGCAATTGATTATGTAAAAATGTTCATTTCACTCTCACGATGCTCTCTGTATAAATTAATTTGGAAAACAGGGACGAATTGAGTGAACCCGAAAAGGAAACCCATTCGAAGGTCGATCGTGGGATGTGAGGATTAAGGTTATGATTTAAGTAATTTAGTTAACAGAACTTAAATTGTAATAGATTAGAAGGGATCATGTGAAAGAATGGAAGGAATTGAGGTCGAATTGAGAGAGAACAAGTCGGGTCTTGTCGCGGGTTTTCAACCCGTTTATCAGACATTCGGGTAGAGAAGATGCACTGTAGCAGTACTGTGCTACGCGCGTGGCTTTCATGCCCAGCCGCTTGCGGCGGCCCGTGAGGGCGCGTGGGTGAGTTTCCGGGAAAGTGGTCAACATGAGTTTTGATGTTTTCGATGATACGAACCTATCCGCGTTGGTTTCGGGTCAATCGGATATGGATTCGGAGTAGTTTCGAGTACCCGAAGCATATAGTTTATGTAACAACCCGTACCTTCGGGAAGGGTAAAAATGTAGTTTTGTGAAGTTTTGTAAAAAGGACGATTTTGCCCTTGTGAATAGTAGGCTAAAAGTTGACTTTTGTATTATCAATTAGATGAGTGTTGGGCCTTGACCGTGACG
Source organism: Prinsepia uniflora (assembly GCA_032719365.1). Taxonomy (NCBI): domain Eukaryota; kingdom Viridiplantae; phylum Streptophyta; class Magnoliopsida; order Rosales; family Rosaceae; genus Prinsepia; species Prinsepia uniflora. The sequence continues at coordinate 44,415,266 of CM064874.1, read as the reverse complement.
TAGTTTAGGACGTCACGAGTCCGTAGACAGGTGGCAGGTTCGATTTGGACAACCGGAGGAAAAGTTATGATGTACGAAAGGTTGAGGGTGTTACCGTAATTTTGATAAAATGAGGAAAATGTTGACTTTTTGGAGGACTTGTGATTTTCACGTAGACCGAGGACCGTTGGATAGGTCTCGACGTCCTGAGTTCAATGACAGGCGGCACGCTGTCATCGGACGTCGGACGGAAAAGATACGGGTTTGGAAAGTCTGAGGGTAAAATGGTAATTTGTGCAGGAGGGGTATTTTGGTCATTTTCCCTCAGCCCAATCAGATAAGGGCAAGTGGCAGAGATTTTTTTGGGCTGGCCTATGGATTGTGGACACGTGCAGGGGCTGGATTGTTCCCTAAGGTTCTAAAGTGTGCACGGCCACACTTGGTTCATTTTTGAACCGTGCATCCTTTGAACACACAGAAACAGAGAGAAGAAAGTTGAAGAAGATTGATCGATCTGGGTGCAAGAGAGAGTGAAGAGTCAGTTGAGAGAGGGACGGTGAAGCAAGACGGAGCTGGTGATCACGGTTTGGGACTGAAACCGTACAAGGGGGCGACGCGGTGGACGGCTGGAGTTTTGGAGGAAACAGAGACGGCGGTGGATTGAGGTGGCTGTTGTGCCGTGTGGTGGATCGATTCAAGCCACTAGGAGACTCAGGAGGCTACGGGGAGTCCTACGAGCACCGTGGTAGGTGACGATTCTCACGGCGGCGCCGGAATCGAAGGGTAACTTCTTTTGCTCTGTTTTCCCGTAGATTTTAATTTCAAAAGTCGTGAAGGTAGGGTGAGAATCGAGGGGATTGGTGAGTGCAGTAGTGTTAAGGGAGGTTCTAGGAACGGTATGGAACGGTCGCCGTGACAGAGGCGTACACGGCGGAGCCCAGTCGACGGAGAGTACTCTGTACTCTGTTTAGCCGTGAATTTCAAATGCAAAGTCGTGGACTTGGGCGTAGAGTCAAGGGATAAGGAGGTTATGGTGAAGTTCAGGAGGGTCTTAGGCGTCGTTTAAGATGAACGCCGTGACCGGGGAGGACCTGGGCGGCCGGCGGTCAAAACAGGGGCTATAGGCCGTCTGTTTCGAGGCCGTGAACGGCGGGTTTCCGGCCGTGATTCTTCGAGGTTAGGACTTGGACAGGTTGCTTAGGACGGGACGAAGAGGATAGGATTGGTTTGGATTGAAATGGTGATCGGAATACAGAGAACCGTTCACGCCGGTTCAACTGTGTTGAACCGGGTGACTCGAGGAAGGAGATGCTACTGTAGCTGGCGCGTGAGGCCCACGCGCAGCCACTTTGGGCGGCGCGTGGAGGCGCGTGGGGAAGAATCCGGCCAAGTTTCTAACATGAGTTTAGTCCTAAATGTTCTAAGGAATCCAATGGTATAGTTTTCGGGTTAATCGGACGATGTTACGGGATGGTTCGGGAATCCGTACGGTTTAGGGTTTAGGATTAAAATAGTATTAAATTCCCGAAAAATTGGGGAAATTAGGAAAGGTATCCTTGATGTAATTGTGACCCTATTTGGTATCTATTGATAGGACGGGAGACACCAGAGACAGTCGAGGAGCGCACGGGGCGCGAGTGACTTGTTCTGATCTGTGAGTGGACTCTTTCCTATTCCCGAGCATGTCTAACTGTTTTTATCAATGTTTTATGATTTTATGTGTGTGTTTTTATGTTTTAATGATGATTATACGTGATTGAGATGTTTGCACGTTTTTTGAGACATTTCCGGGATTTTACACGCTTTTCGAGGAAAATCTGGTTTTCGTATTTTGATACCATATTTGAGGATTTTAACCTATAACTATTTTTTGACGACGATAAATGAATTATGAAATATGTTTTGTGATTACATGTGGTTTTTGGTATAATAATGGATTTCCGGATTCGGGTTCGGAATGTCGGTTCTGAACGCTGGAAGGGCTTTAAACCGGGGATTTCGAATTCGAGTTTGGCGATAGATTTCGGAATGGTTTTACACTGATATGGATTGGATTTGCTGGATCTGGATATTGGGTTTAAAGACCCGGATTGATATTGATGGGGGACGGGCCCGGATTGAGTTTAAAGACTCGGGAGTTTAAAGACTCGGATATTACGATATTACCCCCATAGGCCTATTGAGTTTAAAGACTCCGAGTTATATTTGAGGCCTGATTGAGTTTAAAGACTCGGATAGGTCCAGCAGGTTTGATCAGAATTGGTGGTTTGATGTTCATGCTCTGGTTTTGATATCCATTTTATAGTGTATCTGTTTCTTATGATGTTTGATAGTGTTTCTGTTTCTTATGATGTTCCATATTATGGATTTTCTATTATTTCGTCGGACATGCCTGTTTCCACAACGGAGGGAACAACTTATTATTTTTTCCTTAACTCTGATTTGACGAGAAGCTGTTTTGAAACTACCATTTTTCCCGGTCCACTCACACTTTCTGTTTTTTTTTTTAAATTTCCTTCCAGGTCGTAGTGATAGCGCTGGGGTGAACGTTGAGGCAGATATCGAGGCATAGAGCTTCCGACGTTCTTCCGTTGCAGACTTAGACTTGTAGGACTTTTGGTGCCCATTTTGTAAAACTATGCTCTGCTTACTGTTGTATATATTTACTCCTTCGTCTGATAGTTATGCTTATAGTTGTATTAAGGTTACTTTTGGTACTGTAAGTGTGATTGTCAGACGGGAGCAGGGTTCATCCTGGGTATCGAGGTGATATTCGGGACGGGTCCTGACAATTGGTATCAGAGCATAGGTTTGTCGGTTTGTGTTGGGTCTAGGTTGTTTGACTAACTCTATGCCTCTTTCAGCGTACGAGCGATCATGCCTCCGAGACGTGAACCCCCTCCACGACCTGAAGATGAAGCGGCGAGAAGGACTGAGAGCGCTTCGATCGAGAGAGCCCAGAGGCTTGGGGCTACTACGTTCAGCGGTGGGGCCGATCCCGAGGAAGCTCACCGATGGATCACCCGACTCGAGCGTATTTTTGGGGTGATGCACTGTCCTCCCGAGGATCGGGTTTTGTTAGCTACTTTTCTGTTGGATGGAGATGCCTACGAGTGGTGGTATATGTTGGAGTTGTCCGGCTGGATGCACATACCGTGACTTGGGAGACTTTCCGGGAGCGGTTTTTAGATCAGTACTATCCCCGTTCTTTTAGGGATGCGAAGGAAGCGGAATTTCTTCACTTGAAGCAAGGGAACTTGACAGTTGCTGAGTATGAGCAGAGGTTCCAGATGTTATCTCGTTTCGCTCCTGCATTTGTAGCGACTGAGGCGGAGAAGTGCCGCCGGTTTGAGTTGGGCCTCCGGGAGAGATCAGGGCCATAGTGACAGCCGGCTCTTTTACTACATTCCGAGAGTTGTCTGATGCTGCTGTCAGGGTGGATGCCAGTTTACCTTCTAGACCACAGTACTCGGGCAGTGTTCGACGCCGAGAGCATTCATTTCCAGGAGCATCGAGTCAGAGGCCCCCGAAACGGGTAATTTTGGTGGATCATCATCAGCCGGTAGAGCCCGGTTTGGCAGACCAGGCAGTTTTCAGGGCTCGGGATTTCGAGGAGCTAGGTCACAGCCGACTCCTCAGGCGAGTGCGACTTCAGTGGCTTGTACAGGGAGGCATACCGGTGGACCCGGTAGGGATACTTGCTTCTATTGTGAAGAGCGAGGACACTTCCGTCGGGAGTGCCCATTGTTAGCTCCGGAGGGTGGAGCAGGAAGAGGTGCAGCAGAACCCGGGCGGAGTACTGCTTCAGTATCGGGTGGCGGCAGGCCCTAGGGGTGGCGGTGGTGCCACGAGCAGTTCCAGAGGGCGCGGTAGGTCATCGGGACCTCAGGCGCGAGTTTTTACTATGACTCAGCAGGAGGCTAGGTCAGCACCGGGAGTGGTGACAGGTACACTCACCATACTTGGTCACACTGTTTTTGCTTTGATAGATCCCGGGGCTACTCATTCATTTATAGCTCGGAGTTGTAGTTTGGTTAATGAGAGGGAGGTGTCTACTTTGGATTGTGCGTTAGGAGTGAGTACACCTACTGGGGAGGTGTTGGTAGTGACTCAGGTATTGCGAGAATGTCCGGTGATGGTAGGTGAGGTGGAGTTACTGGTAGATTTGTTACTCTTGGATTTACGGGACTTTGATGTGATATTGGGTATGGACTGGTTGACGAGACATCATGCTTCTATCGAATGTTTCGATAGGAGAGTGACTTTTCGGAGTCCCGGATTATCAGAGACTACGTTTCAGGGGGATCAACGTGCACTTCCTACTGGAGTTATTTCGGCACTTGAGGCTAGCAAGTTGTTACGTAAGGGGTGCCAGGGTTACATAGCTCATGTGGTGGATACACGTACTACACCAGTGAGGGCGGAGGACATACCAGTGGTACAGGAGTTTCCGATGTTTTTCCCGAGGAGTTGCCAGGACTACCCCCACACCGAGATCTTGAGTTTACGATTGATCTTCTACCAGGTACACAGCCTATTTCCCAGACTCCTTATCGTATGGCACCTGCAGAATTGAGGGAACTTAAGGCCCAGTTGCAAGAGTTGGTCGATATAGGATTCGTTCGACCGAGTATGTCACCTTGGGGAGCACCTGTTTTGTTTGTCAAGAAAAAGGACGGAGGATTGAGATTGTGTGTGGATTACAGGCAACTGAATAAGGTAACTATTCGGAATAAGTACCCCCTACCCCGGATTGATGATTTGTTCGACCAATTGAAGGGAGCTCAGTATTTTTCGAAGATTGATCTTCGCTCCGGTTATCACCAGTTAAGGGTTAAAGAGGAGGATATACCGAAGACAGCTTTCCGGACCAGGTACGGTCATTATGAGTTTGTTGTGATGCCTTTTGGTTTGACTAATGCCCCAGCAGCTTTTATGGACCTTATGAACCGAGTGTTCCGGCCCTACTTGGATCGTTTTGTGATCGTCTTCATTGATGATATTTTGGTGTATTCGAAGAGTGCGAAGGCGCATGAGAAACATCTGAGGATCGTGCTGAAAACTTTGAGAGAGCATCAGTTGTATGCGAAGCTCAGTAAGTGTCAGTTCTGGTTGACCAGTGTTGGGTTTCTTGGCCATGTGATTTCGGCCGAGGGCATACGTGTGGATCCTCAGAAAGTTGAAGCGGTAGCCAATTGGGAACAGCCTAAGACGGTGACGGAAATTCGGAGTTTTCTGGGTTTGGCAGGGTATTACCGGCGTTTTATTGAAGGCTTTTCTATTCTTGCAGCACCGTTGACGAAGTTGACACGGAAGGGAGTTCGATTCGAGTGGGATGAGAACTGTGAACAGAGTTTCCAGGAGCTTAAAAGGCGGTTGACATCTGCTCCTGTGTTAGCCCTTCCAGACGATAGTGGGGAGTTCGAGGTGTATAGTGACGCTTCTTTACAAGGTTTGGGTTGTGTCTTGATGCAGCACAGGAAAGTGATTGCTTATGCTTCCCGACAATTGAAACCCCATGAGGTGAACTACCCTACACATGATTTGGAATTAGCAGCGGTGGTACATGCATTGAAGATTTGGCGACATTACTTGTACGGTGAGAGGTGCAGGATCTTCACGGACCACAAGAGCTTGAAGTATTTGTTCACTCAAAAGGAATTGAATCTGAGACAGCGCCGTTGGTTGGAGTTACTTAAGGACTACGACTGTACTATTGAGTATCACCCAGGGAAGGCTAATGTGGTAGCCGATGCTTTGAGCAGGAAGTCAGCTAGTTCTTTGTCGCATTTGAGGACGGTACGATTACCTTTGCTGGTTGAGCTCCGTAGGTTGGGAGTAGAGTTGACTGTGGATGAGCAGGGAGCACTCCTAGCAAGTTTCCATGTGCGACCTATTTTGATTGATCAGGTGATTGATGCTCAGTTTGAGGATCCTATTCTATGCCTCATTCGGATTGAGGTCGAGGCTGGAGAGAGACAGGATTTTGAGATCCGTGCGGATGGAGCCTTGGTTAAGGATGGACGGTTGTGTGTACCTGAGGATGAAGCTTTGAAGAAGGTGATACTGGATGAGGCTCACTGTTCAGCTTATGCGATGCATCCTGGTGGGACCAAGATGTATCGTACCCTTCGAGAGTATTACTGGTGGTCGGGGATGAAACGTGAAATTGCAGAGTACGTCAGTAGATGCTTGATTTGTCAACAGGTAAAAGCCGAGCGGCAGAGACCTTATGGAGCAATGCAACCTTTGCCGATCCCCGAGTGGAAATGGGATCACCTGACTATGGATTTCGTGTTCAAGCTTCCGAGAACACCGAAGGGACATGATGGTGTGTGGGTTATTGTGGATCGACTTACGAAGTCTGCTCATTTCTTGCCAGTACGGGAGAACTTCAGGTTGGAGCAGTTTGCACAGTTGTTCATAGATGAGATTATCCGGCTGCATGGAACTCCGGAGTCGATAGTCTCTGACAGAGATCCTAGATTTACTTCCCGATTTTGGCAGAGTTTACAGGAAGCTTTTGGGACTAAGCTGCATTTCAGTACTGCTTTTCATCTTCAGACCGATGGACAGTCTGAGCGGACTATTCAGATTCTCGAGGATATGATGCGAGCTTGTGTACTTCAATTTCAGGGTACTTGGGAATCACATCTGCCTTTGATGGAGTTCGCCTACAATAACAGTTATCAGGAGAGCATTGGGATGGCTCCTTACGAGGCTTTGTATGGGCGACAGTGTCGGACTCCATTGTGTTGGACTGAGGTTGGTGAGAGGAGGTTGACTACTTCTGAGCTGGTGGAGCTTACTCAGGAAAAAGTGGCACTGATTAGGGATCGATTGAAGGTAGCGCAGGACCGCCAGAAGAGCTACGCCGACCGCAGGATTAGAGATTTGGAGTTTGCCGTAGGAGACTGGGTTTTCCTGAAGTTATCTCCTTGGAAGGGAATCGTACGATTTGGCAGACGAGGGAAGTTGAGTCCTCGTTACATTGGACCTTATGAGATCATAGAACGGATTGGTCATGTTGCATACCGATTGGCTTTACCAGCAGACTTGGAAAAGGTACATAATGTTTTTCATGTCTCTATACTTCGGAAATACATTCGGGATGATTCGCATGTTTTGGAGGCACAGCCTGTGGAACTGAGGGAAGACTTGAGTTTCGAAGAGCAACCTGTTGCAATCTTGGATCGGAAGGATAAAGTTTTACGAAGGAAGACGGTTCCCTTAGTGAAGGTATTGTGGAGAAATCATCAAGTGGAAGAAGCTACTTGGGAACCCGAGGCCTTGATGCGGGAACAGTACCCTTATTTATTTCACTGAATTTCGGGGACGAAATTCTTTTTAGGGGGGGTAGATTGTAACAACCCGTACCTTCGGGAAGGGTAAAAATGTAATTTTGTGAAGTTTTGTAAAAAGGACGATTTTGCCCTTGTAAATAGTAGGCTAAAAGTTGACTTTTGTATTATCGATTAGATGAGTGTTGGGCCTTGACCGTGACGTAGTTTAGGACGTCACGAGTCCGTAGACAGGTGGCAGGTTCGATTTGGACAACTGGAGGAAACGTTATGATGTACGGAAGGTTGAGGGTGTTACCGTAATTTTGATAAAATGAGGAAAATGTTGACTTTTTGGAGGACTTGTGATTTTCACGTAGACCGAGGACCGTTGGATAGGTCTCGACGTCCTGAGTTCAACGACAGGCGGCACGCTGTCATCGGACGTCGGACGAAAAAGATACGGGTCTGGAAAGTCTGAGGGTAAAATGGTAATTTGTGCAGGAGGGGTATTTTGGTCATTTTCCCTCAGCCCAATCAGATAAGGGCAAGTGGCAGAGATTTTTTTGGGCTGGCCTATGGATTGTGGACACGTGCAGGGGCTGGATTGTTCCCTAAGGTTCTAAAGTGTGCACGGCCACACTTGGTTCATTTTTGAACCGTGCATCCTTTGAACACACAGAAACAGAGAGAAGAAAGTTGAAGAAGATTGATCGATCTGGGTGCAAGAGAGAGTGAAGAGTCAGTTGAGAGAGGGACGGTGAAGCAAGACGGAGCTGGTGATCACGGTTTGGGACTGAAACCGTACACGGGGGCGACGCGGTGGACGGCTGGAGTTTTGGAGGAAACAGAGACGGCGGTGGATTGAGGTGGCTGCTGTGCCGTGTGGTGGATCGATTCAATCCACTAGGAGACTCAGGAGGCTACGGGGAGTCCTACGAGCACCGTGGTAGGTGACGGTTCTCACGGCGGCGCCGGAATCGAAGGGTAACTTCTTTTGCTCTGTTTTCCCGTAGATTTTAATTTCAAAAGTCGTGAAGGTAGGGTGAGAATCGAGGGGATTGGTGAGTGCAGTAGTGTTAAGGGAGGTTCTAGGAACGGTATGGAACGGTCGCCGTGACAGAGGCGTACACGGCGGAGCCCAGTCGACGGAGAGTACTCTGTACTCTGTTTAGCCGTGAATTTCAAATGCAAAGTCGTGGACTTGGGCGTAGAGTCGAGGGATAAGGAGGTTAGGGTGAAGTTCAGGAGGGTCTTAGGCGTCGTTTAAGATGAACGCTGTGACCGGGGAGGACCTGGGCGGCCGGCGGTCAAAACAGGGGCTATAGGCCGTCTGTTTCGAGGCCGTGAACGGCGGGTTTCCGGCCGTGATTCTTCGAGGTTAGGACTTGGACAGGTTGCTTAGGACGGGACGAAGAGGATAGGATTGGTTTGGATTGAAATGGTGATCGGAATACAGAGAACCGTTCACGCCGGTTCAACTGTGTTGAACCGGGTGACTCGAGGAAGGAGATGCTACTGTAGCTGGCGCGTGAGGCCCACGCGCAGCCACTTTGGGCGGCGCGTGGAGGCGCGTGGGGAAGAATCCGGCCAAGTTTCCAACATGAGTTTAGTCCTAAATGTTCTAAGGAATCCAATGGTATAGTTTTCGGGTTAATCGGACGGTGTTACGGGATGGTTCGGGAATCCGTACGGTTTAGGGTTTAGGATTAAAATAGTATTAAATTCCTGAAAAATTGGGGAAATTAGGAAAGGTATCCTTGATGTAATTGTGACCCTATTTGGTATCTATTGACAGGACGGGAGACACCAGAGACAGTCGAGGAGCGCACGGGGCGCGAGTGACTTGTTCTGATCTGTGAGTGGACTCTTTCCTATTCCCGAGCATGTCTAACTGTTTTTATCAATGTTTTATGATTTTATGTGTGTGTTTTTATGTTTTAATGATGATTATACGTGATTGAGATTTTTGCACGTTTTTCGAGACATTTCTGGGATTTTACACGCTTTTCGAGGAAAATCTGGTTTTCGTATTTTGATACCATATTTGAGGATTTTAACCTATAACTGTTTTCTGACGACGATAAATGAATTATAAAATATGTTTTGTGATTACATGTGGTTTTTGGTATAATAATGGATTTCCGGATTCGGGTTCGGAATGTCGGTTCTGAACGCCGGAAGGGCTTTAAACCGGGGATTTCGAATTCGAGTTTGGCGATAGATTTCGGAATGGTTTTACACTGATATGGATTGGATTTGCTGGATCTGGATATTGGGTTTAAAGACCCGGATTGATATTGATGGGGGACGGGCCCGGATTAAGTTTAAAGACTCGGGAGTTTAAAGACTCGGATATTACGATATTACCCCCATAGGCCTATTGAGTTTAAAGACTCGGAGTTATATTTGAGGCCTGATTGAGTTTAAAGACTCGGATAGGTCCAGCAGGTTTGATCAGAATTGGTGGTTTGATGTTCATGCTCTGGTTTTGGTATCCATTTTATAGTGTATCTGTTTCTTATGATGTTTGATAGTGTTTCTGTTTCTTATGATGTTCCATATTATGGATTTTCTATTATTTCGTCGGACATGCCTGTTTCCACAACGGAGGGAACAACTTATTATTTTTTCCTTAACTCTGATTTGACGAGAAGCTGTTTTGAAACTACCATTTTTCCCGGTCCACTCACACTTTCTGTTTTTTTTTTTAATTTCCCTCCAGGTCGTGGTGATAGCGCTGGGGTGAACGTTGAGGCAGATATCGAGGCATAGAGCTTCCGACGTTCTTCCGTTGCAGACTTAGACTTGTAGGACTTTTGGTGCCCATTTTGTAAAACTATGCTCTGCTTACTGTTGTATATATTTACTCCTTCGTCTGATAGTTATGCTTATAGTTGTATTAAGGTTACTTTTGGTACTGTAAGTGTGATTGTCAGACGGGAGCAGGGTTCATCCTGGGTATCGAGGTGATATTCGGGACGGGTCCTGACTGTTTATGTTTAAATAATATTATAAAATTCCGACGATAGGGGAATTCACATGTGGAACTATACGATAGTCTAGTAACCTTAAATTACTTTGTTTGACAGGCTGGAATATTCCCAGGACGTCGGAAGATATCGAACAGCTTGAGACTGAACAATCTGGACGGTGTGTGTGAGTGGACTTTGTTTTCTAACCGTGATGCATGCATATATGTTTTAAATGCTTTATTAAATGATTTGATATGCTTTGGCATGATTGGTGTTTCAATCCGGTGATTTCTCGATTTTCTGGATTATTATATTATTTTGGCACGATTTTCGAGAAATTATGAAATTGATGTTTTGGGCGTAAGCCCAGGATTGAAAATGATGTTTTGACTTAGGTTATGAGTTAGGAATTGAAAATGATATTTGGACTCGGATTATGAGTCAGGGATTGATTTCATGGATTTACGTGAAAGTGGCAACTCGGGTTTACGATTGCACGAATTTGCGTGAAAATGAGATTTTGGGCTTGAGACCCAATGGAATTGTGATTTTGATTGGATTTGTATTTCCATGTGATTACATGATGAGATGGATGGTTTCTGGATTTATGAAATAATCGGGACTCTGGTTTTACAGATTATGTTTTGGGCAAAGACCCTGTATTGAAAATGGTTTTGATTTCAAATGCAATTGTTTTCACTGGTTTTTATGATGATGATATGTTGTGGATATTAGGGCTTTCAGGGTGGAATATGTTTCCTCGAAGTGCACCCTGGATATTAGGGCTTCCGGTTGGGAATGTGTTTCCCCGGAATGAACCCTGGAGATAACGCTCGCCTTCGGGATGGAAGTGTTTACCCCGAAGAGGTCACGTAGCACGGTCTGTTGTCGTGCAGCCGAGGGAGGCTCGACTCAATCGGATGTCCTGGATTATATGGAGATCGGTCGGTGATGTGTTCACGACGATCTGGATTGTTGGCTGATGATGTGTTCACAGCGACGGATTGCTGGCTGGTGATGTGTTCACAGCGGCGGATGCTCGGATTGTGAGCGGTCCTTGAGCCTATTTGATTTGCACGCGTAGCATGGATAAACGTGACTATATGAGATTGGATATGAAAATAAGTCCCGTGGATTTATTGAGATTTGAATTGATTTGATGAAAATGAGTTTCAAGGAAAATGTGGACATGGACTTAGAAACATGTTTGATTTTATCGGTCCACTATTCATACTTGTTGATTTCATACTATTACTCATGTTTATCGATATGCATGCATATTTGTGAAAACTGGAGGGTAGGAATGTATTTTGGTAAACGTATTTATAAAGGTTTGTTTTGTCCACTCACACATTTGATGTTTTATTTACCCTCCAGACTAGTGCACAGGTACAGGGGCTAGAAACGAGGCAAAAGAATAAGTAGACCGTTGCGCACTTAGACACCTTACAGAATAGGATTTTGATCCCTATTTGTAATAGTACCTATGCTCTGTATTGTCGTTGACTAGTAGAACTTGTGATGTCAACGGTCCTTTAAAACTTAACTTTCCCTTGTCTGACAATATTTAGCGTTTGTTGTTTGGCATATATATATATATATATATATATATATATATATATATATATGTTTGGTTACTTCTAGCACTTTAGAGTTATTGTCAGACAGGAGCAGGATCCATCACGACTATCGAGGGATATTCGAGATGGGTCTTGTCACTATGCGCAGCCACTCACGGCGCCCCGTGAGGGCGCTTGAAGCCTAGTCTCAAGGTGAGATCAACATAAAACTTACTTCTTTTGACCTAATGAACATTTTGGCACTCGTTTCGAGGAAATCGGATATCATTTCGATAGTGTTCAGTGTATCTGAAGTTTTCGTATACTTTAAAAATACGTATTTAAATCCCAGAAAAATTGGGGAAAATTATATGAGGTATATTGAAGTGTTAATGACCCTCAAGAATGTTTTTGGACAGGAATCATAATTCTCGGAATTTATGGAAAAATGTGTAGCTCGGAATCGGGCGGTTTGGTCGGTGTGTGAGTGGACTTTGCTTTCTAAATTTCAATGCATGCATAATTGTTTATATGTTTTCTATTTATGATTTCTATGCTTATGATTATGGTAATTACGATTTCTGTATTTACACGTATTTCGATAAGCAATACGTAATTGCACGTATTTTGATAGACAATATGTAATTGCACGTATTCCGAGAATATGGTTTATGCTATACATTGATGATGGATTGATGGATCATTTTATATGGTTTACACATATCATGTTTTGATAATGATTTGATGCTATGACATTGGGTTTGAATGTGAATTCGGGCACGAGACTCATTTCGATAAAATATGATTTCATATTTGGTTTTGAAATTTGGATTTCGATGGATTCTAGATTTTCTATGATTTGGGTTTAAAGACCCGGTTGATTGATTTGACGGGGGATGGACCTTGATTGAGATGTTTTGAGTTTAAAGACTCGGTTATTGTGATATCCCCCGAGGCCTATTGATTGTGTTTTGAGTTTAAAGACTCGTTGATATCCCGGGAAGGCCTGTTATATGTGGTTTTGAGTTTAAAGACTCGGTGATTGAGATCTAGTAGATTGATTGACTGGTGATTTACTGTTGATTTCCGATATTTTCAGATGTATTGGGCAGTGGCCCGGTTTATATGGATTTATGGTTTTTTTTGGGCTATGTTCTCGTACTTGGATTTTGATTCATGGTTTTGGGCTGAGGCCCTGGAATTATGGTTTTGGATATGAAATGATTTCCGATTTTTCGTAAGTGGTTTTCTAATCGTGGAACTAAGTGATTTTCGAATGCATGCATTGGTTTTATGTGGAGGGTAGAAATGTCTTTTTTCTGTAACATGTTTTATAAACTTATTTATTTTTGTCCACTCACACCTTTTATGTTTCTATTGACCCTCCAGGTCATAGCGCGATGATCGAGGCCGATCGAGAGGTGGAGGTATGAGTGGGCACATGTATGGTTATCCCTTGTTTGGCAAGTACTGAGGGTAATTTTGGAACTTCAGTTGACTTGTCAGACGGGAGCAGGACCGGACACGGTTATCAATATTCGTCAGGGGACGGGTCCTGTCAATTGGTATCAGAGCACTGGGTTGCTGATTCTGTTGCCACATCATGCCTCTGAAACGTAAGCCTCGTGCGCGACCTTGTAGTGAGACGAGTATACGAGGGTATATGAGACCTCGTGATAGACCTTAGGATGGAATTGACCCTGGATTGAGGGTTAGATGTAAATCAGTGTATACTGTCCGTTAGACATGGATTTGTGTGGGTCCCAAGAATGAATGAGCCCAGAGGCTAGAAAGATAACATAATTGGGCAGATTGAACCCGGGATGAAATGAAATTCCTTAAGTGGACTGTGTGTTTCAGAGTCTAGCATGTGATGGGATATTCCTTAGGCCTTATAAGTGGTTAAAGATGTGGTTCACCGGCGGTATTTGCTCGGTGACTGGGTATGTCAATAATGGCATGGGTGATTGTTATGAGATTGGGTTCAAGAGGAGTCAAGATATGGATACGAGACTCAAAATGAGTCAGGATATTGGTTAGGACTCGAGATGAGTCATAGTAATATATCAGGGCTCGGGAGGAACCGAAAGGGTTGAATATAAGTATGGTTTCTAACATGGGCCGCCTTTAGGGACGCCAAGGATTGGTATGGATACTGATAGGTTATGAATTTATGGATTGGTATTTTTTTAACTCTGTTTACTGGACTTATGGATTTGTATGGGTGGTGTCAGTTTCACTTAGTGATTAAAGGTTCAGGTAGAGACCCGCAGTACACAGAGATTGGGACTTAGAGACAATCCAGTTCAGTGGGATGCCAGTTAGGTCCACTGGGAGATAAACTGATTAGGTTAATTGTGCAGTAATGGTTATGGTTATGGGTCGTCTAGTCACATCATATATAGATTCTCTTCTGTGTTTTGAGATTGTACATTGGATGGATATGGAGATGTCCGTGATTGGTTAAGGTATGGAAGTTAGTGAGCCGACTGGAGCTACGGATGTGATAAATTTGATGATATCTAGGTGGTAACCTTGGTAATTATATATGGTGAAATTGGTGATACATAAGGGGGGTAGACCCCTTTGATGTGGGGCTACCCAGAGTGACGGGCGATACTAGCCTACTGACTGAATTGGGTATTCCTAGACTTGGATGAATTGGCCGTAATCCTTGGGATGATATTTGATGTTCGGGATTACCAGATGTTATGATTCAGGGAGACTAGAAAGTGTTACCCTCTATAATGATATTGACCCTCACAATCGATGGACTATTGGTAAGAGGCAATCAAAGTTTACTGGTCATATGTGTGGCATATGTGATTAGTGTAGAGATGCCTAATAAAGGATGAGGATGTACAGATTTCTCAACATATTTCTTGAGATTTGCCAAGATGAGAGGTTGAGTTTATAATGGAGATCATATCGAGTATATGATATTGTTTCTCGGACACCTTATGATATGCCACCTGCGGGGTCATTGGGACTAAAGGTGCATTTACAGGACTTGGTAGATACGGGTTCATTCAGCTCAATGTCTTCATGGGAACCCAGTATCCTTTCTGCGGTAAGAGGATGGTGGTTCGAGCTTTATGGACAGTTTAAGAAGGTAACAGTATAGGATCAGTATCCCTTATCACAAGCAAATGATTTGTGGTTCTGTTGGAAGAGTGTGATTAGTTGGGCCTATTAAGAGGGGCCAACAGGGTAATGACTAACAATCATTAGTAAAAGAGAAAAAGATGATGTCCGGATTTGATATGGCTAAGGTTGGTCAATGGTGATACTCTTGGATGGACAAATGGACCTATTATATTTGTGAGCTGATGAGTCAGGTATTCTGACCACATTTGGGTGGTTTATGATAACAAAATTGATAATAGGTTGGTGTACTCACATGTACGGATAGGCATATGATGAACTTGATGGATGTGTTAAATGTCCTAAGGGAGAAAAAGGAGATTGGACAAGTGTAGGTCTGGAAGACCAGAGTAGACTTGTGCAACATGTGCTAATAATGGTTGGGATTAGTGTGAATCCCCAGAGAACCAGATGTATTAGCCCACTGGAGATAACTAAAGAAAGTAATGAGTTATTTTGAGATTGGTTAGATACCACGGATGTTTGTAGAGGGGTTCTCTATAATGTCAATTAATGGGATGGACCAGGTAGGAGGTCAGATTATTGGAAATGAGAACTGAGATAGAATGGTTGCAAATTGGAGGAAACAGTGACTTCTGTTCGATGTTGAGCCTTTCTGTGTGTATAGTGAGATGCCACTATGAGATTTGAGATTTGGTGAGGTGTTCTTCGGTAGCATAGGGTTATGATTGCCGATGTTAGCTAAACCCTCAGGAATATCAATTCCCTTGTATGAATTAGGATCGACCATAGTGACTTATGGGTCGTGCATGCAAGGATTATACCTCTAGGAAGGCTGGATGCCAGTCACTGGCACAAGGTAGGCCTTAGGGATGCCTAAGATGGAAATTATAACAAAATAAATGGCTAAAGTTATGATATATATTGACCCTGTGAAGGGGTATGATGTGATTGTCTTATGGGTCCCCGAGTGATTGGACCTTATGTGGTTATTGGCCTGGTGGCCTGGTGACATATGCGTGGGGATTTAGCCATTGTACCATGTCACGAGTGAATGACATGTGATTGAGAAGAGAATACTGATACTTGTGATTCTTGGATTGGGTGGGCTCGGACGTTGAGCGAGGCTCCATACCCCGAGTGAGTTTTAGTATGACTGCCTATGGGGTAGGGGTGTACTGACAAATTTTGTCCCTATGTTGACCAATGATTGAGACTGGTTGTATGATTTCTATAAGTTTAGGTATGACTTATATCCGGTTGAGGTTAATTATGTTTCAGGTTCATCTTAGACATATTTCCTCGAGAGAAATATCATGGCACCTATTGATTGGAATTTCGAGGACGAAATTCTTTAAGGGGGCAGGTTGCGACGACCCGGAAATTCAAAAAAGGAAATTTTGGAAATTTTGAAGAAAATGACGATTTTGCCCCTAGTTATAAGGGCCAAAAGTTAACATTTTGATCGAGACATTGTTTGGACTTTCCGAAAGGATCGTTGTGTAGGTATCGAGACGTTGAGTTCGTAGACAGGCGGCATGCGTCAATCGGAGTTCGAACGTGGAAGTTACAAGACTAGAACTATGAGGGGCATTTTGGTAATTATGTGAAGTAGGGGCAAAATGGTAATTTGGGGTAGCAAGATGAATTGGACGGTTAATTGGCTGATTCAGCCGTGCTTAGTGAGTTATGGGGTTCACTAAGTGACATCTGTCACTTTCTAAGTAAGATTGGTGGCAAGTGCACCGGTGTGTGTGTTGTGGCGGTGGGGTGAGTTCAAAAGAATTGAACCGTGTATGTTTGAAAGAAAAAAACAGATCATGACCTCACCCACCCTGGTGATTGATCTCAGTGCAACCTTTAGGCAGTGAACATGAAAACTTGAACGGAATTGAGAGAGTGACATCGTGAAAGAACAGAAAGGAAAAGGGGAAGCCCAGGAACCCGAAACCCAAACCCGTGGAATTCAAATGCTTCAATAAATTCGAATTCGAACTTAGAGGCCGTGATGACTACAACTGAGGCTCGTGTGAGCTTTCTGGAACCCTTCTGATTAAGACCATATCAAAATTGAAAAGAATTGATCAAGAATTGATCAAGAACTGGACCCACGACGGTTTGGAAATTCCATGGTTGAGTTCGATCATACAAAGGTATGTTCAAGTCAAATTGAACCCGAATTCATGGTTAAAATGAGTCTACGATGCTCCCTAACTAATTAATTGAAGAAATCAATGACTTTTTGATGAATTGGGACGATGAACATCCTTTGAAACTTGAATTAAGTCGAGTTGATTTGGAGTAATTAAGCTTGAAATTGATGTTACAGTCCCATAATTAAGTTGGTTACGAACCTATTTGAATGTTCAATTGTTGAAAAAGATGTCGAATTGATGGAGAACTAATCGGGTCAACACGCAGGCTAAAGGATTCGTTTTCCAAGTATTCGGGCAAGGACGATCACTGTAGCATCACTATAGCTGGCGTATGACTCCCACGAGCAACCACTCAAGGCGGCGCGTGAGGGTGCGTGAAGCCTCGTCTCAAGGTGAGTTCAACATGAAACTTACTTCTTTTGATCTAATGAACATTTTGGCACTGGTTTCGAGGAAATCGGATATCGTTTCGATAGTATTCAGTGTATCCGAAGTTTTCGTATACGTTTAAATATGTATTTAAATCCCAAAAAAAATTGGGGAAAATTATATGAGGTATATTGAAGTGTTAATGACCCTTGAGAATGATTTTGGACATGAATCATAATTCTCAGAAATTACGGAAAAACGTGTAGCTCGGAATCAGACGGTTTGGACGGTGTGTGAGTGGTCTTTGCTTTCTAAATTTCAATGCATGCATAATTGTTTTATATGTTTTCTATTTATGATTTCTATGCTTATGATTATGGTAATTACGATTTTCGTATTTACTCGTATTTCAATAGGCAATACGTAATTGCACGTATTTCGATAGGCAATACGTAATTGCACGTATTTCGAGAATACGGTTTATGTTATATGTTGATGATGGATTGATGGATCATTTTATATGGTTTACACATATCATGTTTTGATAATGATTTGACGATGTGACATTGGGTTTGAATGTGAATTTGGGCACAAGATCCATTTCGATAAAATATGATTTCAGATTTGGTTTTGAAATTTGGATTTTGATGGATTCTGAATTTTCTATGATTGGGGTTTAAAGACCCGGTTGATTGATGTGACGGGGAAGGGCCCTTGATTGAGATGTTTTGAGTTTAAAGACTTGGTTATTGTGATATCCCCCGAGACCTATTGATTGTGTTTTGAGTTTAAAGACTCGTTGATATCCTAGGAAGGCCTGATATATGTGGTTTTGAGTTTAAAAACTCGGTGATTGAGATCCAGCAGATTGATTGACTGGTGATTTACTGTTGATTTCCGATGTTTTCAGATGTATTGGGCAGTGGCCCGATTTATATGGATTTATGGTTTTTTTGGGGCTATGTTCTCGTACTTGGATTTTGATTCATGGTTTTGGGCTGAGGCCCTGGAATTATGGTTTTGGATATGAAATGATTTCCGATTTTTCGTAAGCGGTTTTCTGATCGTGGAACTAAGTGATTTTCGAATGCATGCATTGGTTTTATATGGAGGGTAGAAATGTCTTTTTTCTGTAACATGTTTTATAAACTTATTTATTTTGTCCACTCACACCTTTTATGTTTTTATTGACCCTACAGGTCGTAGCGCGATGATCGAGGTCGATCGAGAGGTGGAGGCATGAGTGGGCACATGTATGGTTATCCCTTGTTTGGCAAGTGCTGAGGGTAATTTTGGAACTTCAGTTGACTTGTCAGACGGGAGCAGGACCGGGCACGGTTATCAATGTTCCTCAGGGGACGGGTCTTGTCATGAACTATCACTCTATTAATTCGCCATTATTATATGATGATTGAACAAAAAATTTTTGAGAAAGAAATCTTTGATGGATGAGATTGTATAGTGATAGGCCATTGTTGTATGATGAAACCAAGGATTGAAATATCGATATCGACGGATATATCGCTAGTCAAATTTACGGATATCCCGCCCCAAATATCGATATCGTTTACGGTCATTTACAGTTAACAAAAATGACGGAAATTCGATCTAAAAGTTGGAAATTTGGAATGAAACTTTGGGAAAAACTTAAGTACCCAATGATGGTTATATATGACTAATAAAAACTATAAAATGACTTTGATATAATAAATATATGATGAATAATATGATACAATAGAATTGTGCCGATGACTACTAATAAAAATTTAAACATAAACATAAATTAAAGTGAATTACTATAATTGGATGTTAATATAATTAAAAACATAACAATAAGCATAAAAAAATTTGAATGGAAGAAAAATTATAAAATGAGTAAATATATTTAAAATTGGAAAAATAAAAAGATGAAAAAATAGAGTCAATCTTTGTTCAAAAATTGGAAAGAATTGATAAATTTAAAATTGGAAAAAAGGACAAATACAGTTGAAAATAAGGAAAAAACGAAAAGAAAAAAAAAACATTAGTAGCATGCACTTGGGG
Organism: Prinsepia uniflora; assembly: GCA_032719365.1. NCBI lineage: Eukaryota > Viridiplantae > Streptophyta > Magnoliopsida > Rosales > Rosaceae > Prinsepia > Prinsepia uniflora. The sequence goes on along the minus strand of CM064874.1, from coordinate 44,395,800 downwards.
TCGAACCCGGGTGCCTACACATTTATAAGGAAAATGCACAATCCACAACTAACTCAACTAAACAAGCTCAATTGAAAACATAAGAAATCAAATAATATATAAAGTATGCATACAGACACTTGTAATAGTCATCTTCAACCTCACGCGGGTTTGTGATTCGGGTTTTTTGACCAGGCAGCATGACCCGACTGGAACTCAATGGTTTTACGTCTGATTTTCATGAAATTTGGCCATATCTTGATCGTTTGAATGAAATAAGGAGATCGATGGGCTTAAAATAAGGAAAAATGTTGATATTTCGCTCAATTTCATTATTCACGTCTTACGTGCCGTCTGCCAAATTTACCGATATATCGGTAATAATGTCGATATTTTCATCACTGGATGAAACATATGTAGAAAATAGATATATTAAAGCTAATGATCTAACAGATGAGATTTTAATAAGAAAATATAATCTAATGGTTGGTGGGAAATGAAATCTCTTCATATCAAAATTGGATAAGAAGATATGAGTTAACGAATGATATTGTGAAAAGAAAATATGATCTAACAGATGATATTGTGATTAGAAATTAAGATCTAATGGATAAGAATAAAATAAAAAGATTTAGTCTAACAGTCTCTATATATGAGGAAAACTTATTTTTTTCGGAACTTAAATTTTTTTAAATTAAAATATTTAGGAAAAAAATTAAAGATTAGATAAATAAACATTATGATAAAAATTTAAATAAAAATTATATTTTAATACATATTTAAAATATCATTCGAAATAAAAATATAGTTTCATATTTAGTCTCAATAAATATAGATTTTCAACGTAAACAATATTCTATCGCGCCCAGAATTATTATTTTTTTTTAACTATATCTTGAGCTATATTCACTATAAATACAGCTCCAAAGGCAAATGTAGTCCCGCATTGTGGACGGACTTAGAAGGTGGTACAATAGTAGTAATCAAAATTCCGCAGAAAGGTCACCGTTCCTTCTCTTCATTTTCTTCCACGTCCATCACCGGCATTACCGATTCCGGATATTCATCATCCTCTTCTAAGCTTCTGTGCCTCACTAACCCCCGCAGGTATATACATACTTCTAAAACCCTCTTTTAGTTTTTAGTTTTTATCTTTTCATGATTTGATCAATTAAGATTCTAATTTACACTTTAAGTCTCTGGGATTTAATTGGGTTTTAAATTAGGTAGCTTTTGATATTCCCAGCTTCTCAAGTTTTTATCATTATTGTCTGTATTTATTTCGTTTCTTAGGCTCCTCTCTTTTCTCAAACCCATCACATTTGTCTGTGGAGGGAGGCTTGGTTCCAGAAAGGGAAAAGGAAGATCAATGAGAATCAAATAAGGGGTTTGATCGGTTTGATTTTAGGTTGGGCTCAAATAGAAATAGCAGCAAATAGATTGGTACCAAGCTTTTTGCTTTTAATTTTCTAGCCAAAGATAAAAGCAAAAGTTTATAAGGAGTATTATTTAGAAGGAAAATGTTAAATGTCCAACCCGGCTGAAAAATGGCTGCAGTTTCTCTAATAATTGAACGCTGATAAGTGATAAGTGCGTGGGTAGTAGTCAAGGAGAAATTTTGGTAGTTGAATGCAAAAAATGAAGCATGCATCTATAAGCATACACATTTTGTGCGGATTTTAGAAACTTGGATTCTTTGAGTTCTTTAGAACTTTGTCATTGATATACTAAGTTGGTAATGTCAGATGGCTCAGAGAGGTGTTTGGCAACTGCAAAAATTGATTGTCAGCCATTCCGATTGGGCAGGAAGCAGTAGGGGCATCAGGTATACTCTTTGGATTTCCAATATTTGCAACCCATATGTAATGAAATTAGACTACATAACGCCAATTATTATTTTTATTTTGTTTTTATTTTTATTTTGTTTCTTTACTGTTTCTTTTACCAGTTATTAACTAAGTTTCTTGGTAGTTTATATGTCAACTATAGGCCAGAACTGGGACTTGAGGCAGTTTTGAAATTGGTCCTAAAAGCTTGGACTTTTTGACTTAGCTTCACTATCTGCACTTTTCGGAGGTGACTTATGGAGTGCTGGGGTACGGGGTTGAGTGTTTATGTTAAGTGATACAGTGATAGTTCACTACATGTTCAGTTTGGAGCTTAATAGACTAATGGCATGCAGCCTTGTCCATGGTAGCTGTAGCCCTGTTCTTTACTAAACTAAAGTTCCGTAGTGTCTCCTCTTTTTTTTTCCCTAAAAAGTATCTGTTTTATTTGTTCAAAATTTAGGTGATACAAAGACCTGGATTGGAGTCTCTCTCTCATGTTATTCTACTCTTCCTTTACAAGACTATAATGCAACTATAAAACAATAATATCAAGTCTTTCTTGGCTCCAAATATGGTGTCCCCTTAGTATATTTGTTGGCTAAAAGATGCTTTGCTTACTGAGCCTCCACTACTTTCTTACAGCATAAAATCCCCCAAACTATAAGGGCTCGTTTGGTGTATCATATTGGATTGGATTGTACAACTCATCAATTCAAGGTATTTTGAAAATATTAAGTGAGAGTTTTTTTGTTGGTGGTGGATTAGAAGGGATTAGAAATAGATAGAAACTTACCTCTTTAATCCTATTATTTAAAGGGGATTGTATTCGATAAGTTTCCATGTTTAATCCCCTAATCTGCTTATAATGAAAAAGCATTCACTCCTAGTTTCAAAATCTTGAATTTGATGAGTTATACAATTCAATCCAACACGACTCTCCAAACAAGCCCTAAGTGTTGGAACACTAAAATCCGAAAACTTCAGCACTTCCATCTGCGAATTTTGATGATTGACAACTTTATCTTCTTACATGGTAGATCATTTATGGAGTCACATTTACCACTATTCAAGGAGAAGAATCCTCAGCTAGAGGTGGTTACTGAACTCATTCGTGGTCAACATCCACATTGAAGGGCTTGTACAGTAAGTCCCTCCCTCTCTCCCACATGGCATGCGCTCACACACGCTCCTGTGATTCACCGTATGTATTAAACCTCAAAGTTTTCATGAATCCCTTTGTCAATTCGCAGAGAACAAAAATGAAAGAGTAGTATGTGTGAAGAATATGGTTCCAGAAGAGATCCTTCAATGTGCAACCAGGCTTAGGAATTCACTGGGACGAAAGGTGGTGAAACTGAAGACTAGGCATGTAACCAAACATCCAAGCGTCCAAGGTACCTGGACGACAGGCATGAAAGTTTGAGGCAAAAGATACAAATTCAAGCTGTTTTGTTTCTTCTAGCTAGCGTGTTGCTGATTCTCAGCCCTTGAAGTTAGAATGCCAAAAAACCCAGTGGTAATAGCTGGTTAGCTTAAAGACTATTTTGTGATTGGTATTGTTCTCTCCTTCAATTTCTGTACTGTGAATTGGTATTGATTGTTGATGCCAGTGTTGAGTGTTGACATGAGAGCGTAAGGAGCCAATGGTGATTAGTTCAAATAATTTTTCGTACACACATGGGCTTCAAAAGGTCAAAGAGATCGAAGTTAGATTTAATTAATGATGGCGGAGCGCTTCACTAATAATTTATTGTAATTCCAAAAATTATAACATTATAGAGGTTAGTATACGGTATTGGATTACGCCAACTTAGTACATTCCAACAATTATTGTATGCTATTGGATTAAGCCAACGTCATAAATTCCAAAAGTTAATTTACGTTACTGGATTACGCCAACTTAGTGGAGATGCTCATCAAGGGAGCTTCTTCAAGTAATGCGTAACAATATGCACATTCCCTTCTGTCCTTCGATAATATGCGCATCCTACACTATCTAATTATTGAATTGAAGTTGTATTATTATTCCTTCGTTTTGGATTTTTCCGGACAAGATTTTGATAAGAACTAATCAATGACTCATTAGCATCAAGAGAGGATGAGGCCAACAAGTTGGCAAAGGCATAGTAGGTGAGATGGCAGTATAGGTGACCTTGTACAACATTATGACAAAATCAATTACCCAAATGCTCAATATTATTATAGCAAATATTCGCCGATGCATTAGAGAGATAGGGTCTAGCAAATATGTCATTCTATAGTCTGACAGATAATTGATAAACAAATCCATATCTGATTTGTTGAGTGAATGCGTGATTCAAATAGGACCATCCCTCTAAATCTTAGAGCAATCTGAAATAACAAAGTTGATGACTAAAAGTTAAAAACGAAATAGTAGTGTTCAATCTGCTGAATAGTTCTTAATGCTAGTAAAAGTAACCCCACATATTAAACAAACCCCATTGAATCAAAACCTGTTTTTTTTTCCCCCTTCTCTCAGAGTCAGAGCCAAGAATGGATCAACTTCTTTTTGTACGTCAGCAAAGCATAAAGAGGCAGGCAGGTAAATCGTGTTTAAGGATCAGGCGACGCAACGGTAAGTTTCGAATGGACCAATGATTCCACCTTTGTAAGTAACTTTTACCACCTGCCCTTTCTCCAATCCATAGTATCTTGCGAAGGCATCAGTTTGCAGCATCAGAGGGAGCTGAGGAAAACACACAAAACAAATCGCTTCAATGATTCTACCAACTAACTCAAACATTGTAAATTGCAATGAGCAAACAAAGAAGCTTAATTCGTAATCACCTCATTGATTTATCTAAGAAATCTACTTTGGAAGATGAAACAACCAACCAACCAACAATAATTATTAGAAGATTTTGACTTGGGGCCATTTTTGCTTTAGGATTACGGGACGGATTTCCTAAGAAAATGTAACAAAAACTGTATATGCTAAAAAAAATAGAGTTTTTTAGATTAAAATGGTTTCAATGGATACTTTGCTCCCAGTAAGGCACTTCTTAAACCAACAATCAAGAGATAGATAGACGTCACCTGAAAACTAACCTGCAGCTTCCTTGTAGTTATTTCACTTATTAAACAGTAAAGATGAATCATTAGTAATGCAACCCCTCTAGTTATTTCAGACTTTTGGTGAAATTATATCAGTAAATAACTTTGATCCTACATAGTGTGTAGTGTCAGCATCTTTTTGTAAAAACATATGCATGCAGTTACCTGCTTGTCTTCCAACTTGTACTTGTTTGTCAGCATTTTCTTTTGTTTTTTAGTCAGGATCTCAAGCTTTGGCTGTAAAATATGCTTTGTAATGTTCACCAGCAAGTCGGTAATCTGAGTATTTTTGGTAAATCAGAACTCTTCGGAAAATTAGCAAAATATATATGAAGGGAAAAATGAACCAAAAAACTAGAAAGGAAAGGTTGGACTGAAAGAAAGAAAGAAAGCCTAAACAACTGCGTTGTCTTATAAGTTATCATTTCAATCATTGGTATCCATCCAAATTGATATATTACCAAAACTTACATGAAAAACAGTTGAGCTTATATATAAAATGTTACCAACTGCTTTATACAGTCCTTGAAATTTCGCCCAAAACAAAGGCAGATGAGACACAAAATAGCTAAGAAAAATGGTTTTATCTTCAGAAAAATTTGCACATCCGATCCATGAGCTAGAATTACGCAAACTGCGATGCTGAGTAGAAATTCATAAGAAAACCAGTAGACCAAGAAGAAACATTCGAAAAGAAACCTTAAACATATTTTTATATATTATGAGGGAATCCAGATGATGGTTTTCTTTAGTTACTCAGCATACAACAAACAGAAAATGCCTTGACAACTCAAAGAGTAGTTTCTTAGACTCTTGAAAAATGTTTGGTACAATATTGTATAATATTCATGAGGTAACTTACATGGAAAGTCTCAGCTTTGAATGGAAAATTGTCCATTTCTTTCCGGGCAAAGTGGTTCATCTTACTTTGCAGGACAAGAATCAGGCGATGTAGTTTTTCTTTGTTCTGGATGCCAACATAGATGCCACGAATATTCTTTTTTCTTATTTCCTCAGTTCCACAAAATATGACCACAACCTACAAAAGAAACTCAACATCTGTTGCATCACTACCACTACAAGTCTAAAACAAATCCTGGAGGTTTTTGCATTCGAAAAGAGATCAATATAAATAACATACAGGAACATTCGAAAAAATAATAAAGAAAAAAAAGCCAATCAAAACAGAACTTGTCATCAGATGAGTCACAAATTGTCCTTCTCATTCATTTCATCCTTGCTCCTGAAGTTACCAATTTTGAAAGTACTTTACTAACAGTTTCTATGCATTTCATTTATTTGTTATAAATCTTGAGAACATTGGGCATAACATCACATCATCATACAAAAAGTACCGCCTTTTTTTCGTCGGAACGAAAAAAGGTAGAAACTTTGTAGAAAAGGCTTCATTCATACTGAGAAAACAATTTTCTTTTTTACGTACTTCTTTTATTTTCCTTTGTTCAACAGAGCAACCAGAGTAAAACTATCCTCTAAGAACTTGAAGTGAGACATCATATCATCATACAAAAATTAGGGTTTTCTTTGGGAGAAAATGGGTGGGAACTTTGAAGAACAAAACGTTCTGTTTTTACTCGGAAAACATCTTCTTCTGGCAATTTTCCCTTTTCTTTTTTTCTCAGCAACCAGACTAAGACCACGGTCCACCATCCTCCAAAAACTTGAAAAAAAAAGATAGAGAACTAAGATCCTTTTTTTTTTTAAAGGGAACAACAAAAGGTAGGAACTTCGAAGAGAAGGTGACAACTTTTATCTATTTGGCATTTTTCTTTTCCTTTCCTCTGTTTTATCCGGCAAACCAAGTGTAAAACACATTAAGGTACCTTCTTGGCGGGGTTGGAGCGTAGGGGGACGCAGATACGGAGGCGTTCGAGGTCCGGATCCGGGCCGAACTCGGAGCGGAACTCGGTGAATGAGAGGGACAGGTCCGAGTTGGAGACGTTGCAGCCTCGGTCGTACAGCATCTCCATGACAGTACGACGAGAGATGTAGTATCTGTAGCTCACCAAGCTCCCTTGAAGCCCATGGCTTGTTATGCATCCTAGTTGTCGGCCTCCATCACAGCCCAAAACGGCGGCATTGTTGTTGACGGTAGCCATTCTTCTTTCCTTTCTCTCTCTTTCTCTGGGAAGGAATGTGTGTTTGGTGTGTGACGATGGAATATGAAAGAGCAGTCGTAGGAACAGAGAGACTGAGAGGTCCGTCTTCTCGCTTGATTTTGGCAGGCACGTGTCGTTCTCTCGTATATGAGAATTTTCTCCGTAAATTATGATTTCTCTTTTTTTTTTTTCTTTTTTTCTTTTTTTGTGAAGAAGTGAACTTCATTTAGAGAAAGAAGTTACAATATCACGAAAATTCGAGGCCTCATCAAAATTTCACCGTTTTAAGCGGATTAAATGAAAACTTTAATCTTAAAATGGAATTAACTTCTATCGTTCATATTTTGTTTTTTCTTCAAATTGAGTCCAAAGAGTAAAATATGAAGAGTAAAATATGGAGAGTAAAAATCAGTCATCTAACCTTATAAATGCTGTCTGCAATTACCTTCCATAGAATATTACAAACTCACTCTTATTAGTCTGATTATAACATGTTACCCTCCTACGTTTGTAATAAGTCAAGAGTGCATTAATATTTATTTTAAAAAAGAATAAAGGGCCAGTAACTAATCATTCCTTTTTCCAACAACAAAAACTAATCATTCGTTCCACGTAAATATTTATTTTCTAATTAAAAATTAATTTTTTTATTTATTTACTTCTAAATATTAAATTGTTTCTTTTTTAAAAAAATTATCAAGGATACTTTTGTTTGTAATTTTTGGTTCCGCTCTGTAATACCAAATATTCGATGTCTCGACTTTATAATGACTTTATAATAATAATGGATAAAGATATATTAATTTTTTGAATGATGTTACGTGAACACAAAAATTCACGCATGGACCGAGAAGGTTTTGGCAATGTAAAAAAATATAAAAAAAATCAAATAATTTTTTTTACTAAATTTCTAATAAATGATATTTTATTAAGCTAATTGGTTATAAATCAGCTCTTTTCTATTCTTAATTATGAATTCAGTTCATCTCTATTTTTAATCCTGAGTTCGATACGAATATTGACAATATCCAAATTTAAACTATTAAGATTTTAACGGTCTGATATGGTTTGGATTTTCTAAAATTATAAATGAAAGTGTTTTGATCCAAACCATTATTAACGGTTCGATTTGACTTGAAAAGGTTTAAAACCATTTATGCATAATAAAGTATTAAAAAAATAGTAAGATTGCAAAAAACAACAGAATAATTAGTACTCAAAATTTTGTAGGTTAAACTTACAAAGGATTTGATTGCAAATGTTACCACTATATTAAGATTTATCAAACAATCATTACCACTTAATAGTCTTGTATTATACTAGTATCTAGGTATACATATATTTATTTGGCTATACATGTATTTATCTGAGTATATCTGAGTATCCTTTTATTTTTATTATTTTTACTTAGTATTATTGATATGACCCATCCCAATCCCCTCGGGATCAACGCGGGATGTGTCATGCTCCCGTTTGACACCACATGCCAGACAAGAGATAACCCAAACCTTGTCCCTCTCGGGGCGTCCAGAGCGCGCTAGGATCTGTGGAGGAATGTGATGTCTCGGTTTCTGTTACAATCTGCATTCGCGATCAACTTGAAGGGTATTAAAAACCATAAAAAGCTGTGAGTGGACGAAAATAAATAGTTTAATAAAACACATTTCAGAAAAAGACATTTATACCCTCCATTAAAAAGCATGCATGCATTCGAAAACTAGTTATTACAATCAATTGCATTAAATCAAATCATAGGTTTTCCAAATCCAAACTCAGTGAAAAATGCTTCTCAAGCAAAGACATTTCCTTCCTCAAATCATTAGGGCCTTAACCCAAAACCGTAAAACCAACCATATGGGAACTCAACCCAAAACTATAAACTCATGTGAGAACTCAGCCCAAAACCAAGTATGTGGGTCACAGCCCAAATCCATTAATACCAAACGACCAATCCAGTGAAATACAGTTTACCAATCCTTGGCATCTCAGATGTCATAATGTCACGTTCCTAAGCTACACGTACTACTCGAAGGTCTCTACGTGAGCCTCTATGCGGTCTCTCCGTAGGGCGACCCCTCTCAGGCAATTCTCCGTGACTACTCTAGTGTCCCAGACATCTAGAGGAGACAATGTATAAATAAGGATGGTATATGGAAAACATTCCACAAATCATCTCAAAACCTTTCAAAGGGGCCTACGCTCGGAACATAGTTTCATCCATTCTGTTTCCATAAAACCATCGTAAATCCACAACTGGGTCTCATGCCCGAAGTATAACTTTCATCAACCATTTCCACATAACATATATGTAAACCACAACTGGGACTTAAGCTCGATATCATAAACTAGCTGGGCCTCAAGCCCAATATCATAAACCAACTGAGCCTTAAGTCCGATAGTATAAACCAAATGGGCCTCCAGCACGATACCTCATTAATCAAATGGACTTCAAGTACGACAGTTCATAAGTCAAATGGGTCTCAAGCCCAATTGCATATTTCAAAATTCGAAATCATTCCATTAATCAAACTATTGAAAACACAAGCACGTATAAACCCAATATAAAACCATAAACCTAGGAATACGTGTAAATATGTAAATACCAAATACCACAATCATATGCACTCAAGGCATTTCAAATCATAAATATAAACACATATAAAACAGTTATGCATGCATCATATTTAGAAAGCAAATGTCCACTCACAGACCGTCCTTGTTGCGCCTTGAAAACCGTATCGTAAGCCTCTCCGGGCTAATCCAACTTCTCTGGGTCATCCAGAACTGTCCAAATCACACTCAAATGTCAATACCAATTTAGACAAGTCCTAATCGTAAACCCCCAAAACTCCCGAAAAAGTCAACGTGTCCCGGACACGCATCCCTAGGCTAAAAACCTCAATTTGACCTGTCAAATAACCTCTAATATACTTGAAACCACCACCATTGAATTTGTATCGTTGAAACCTTTAAAATGGTACTAGTCCCACCTCGAGATTCGATCTCAAGTGCCCCAAAGCGCGGGTCAAAGTCAAAGTCAACGATCAGGTTAACGGCCAACAGTTAGTCAACGCTAACGTCATCCAGACAGGTGCCACGTGTTAGTAGTCAGGTGGTCCACGTCACTAACATGTCAGTACTGACTGGGCACTAACAATGACATGTGTCGACTCCTGACTAGGCCACCTGGCCTGACATGCTGACGTCACCGTCCCCTACCTCGCAACGGGTTAGTCCCGGTTCATTATTCCAGGTTGTGCAGACCCACGACCTGACCTGGTGATAGGACCCACCCCGATTATCACCTCGATAACCGGGACGAACCCTGCTCCCGCCTGACAATCACACTTAAAAAAAACCAAAACAACCTCAATAAACCATAAGTATAACTATCAGACCAGGGAGAAAAAGTAAAACAACAGTAACCCAGAGCATAGTGTTATACAAAACAGGCAAAAAAGTCCTACTAGGCTATTCACGCAACGAAAAAACGCCGCAAAGCTCTATGCCTCTGTCCCTGCCTCAACGATCACCCCGACGCTTTTCACCACGACCTGGAGGGTAATTTAAAACCAGAAAAACGTGAGTGGACTAAAAAGAAAACAAACGTATGAAAACAATTTATGAAACAAAACAGGATTTTCCCTCCGTTTTAAAGAAAACATGCATGTCTAACTAAGTACTAGAAAATAGTGATATAAACAGTAATTAAGCACTCCAAAAGCGTATCACAAAAGCAAGATGTATCAATAGTAATGTCCTGATCAAGCTGCTGGGTCTATCCGAGTCTTTAAACTCAATCCAGGCCTCAAATGTAATCCAAGTCTTTAAACTCCCGAGTCTTTAAACTCAACAGGCCTACGGGGGTAATATCGTAATATCCGAGTCTTTAAACTCCCGAGTCTTTAAACTCAATCCAGGCCCGCCCCCGTCATATATAATCCGGGTCTTTAAACCCACTGTCCAGATCCAGCAAATCCAATCTAAATCATTTGAAAACCATTTCTAAGTTCATATCCAAACCCGAACCCGAAACCACTGGTCGGACGCCATTCCGGCATCCAGAACTGTCATTCTGAACCCAAATCCGGAAATCTACTTTTCAACTTTAAAACCAAATTCCGTTTCCCGAAATCCGATTCTAAAACCGAAAACCTTGTTTGTCAAATCATGTTTCAAAATCCACTATCATTATAGAAAATCAATAACAAAAAGCATGGCATGAAAATCATATATATAACATTTCTCAGAAAACGTGCTAAAACTCGTAATCGCCTCGATAAACGTGCAAACAGGTAAAACAGATATAATATAAGCAATGATCATAAAAACATGCTTAAAAACATAACACATGTAGATAAAAACGGTTAGGCATGCTCGTTAAAAGAGAAAGAGTCCACTCACAAATCCGTACGCGTCAATCGCGCTCCGTGCGCTTCTTAACCTTCTCAGGAGTGTCCCATCCTGTCAAAAGTCACAAAATCGGGTCACAAACACTTCATTAAGGCTTATCCTAATTTCCCCAATTTTTTCGGAATTTCGAACGTAATTTAAACAAAAATCCTAAACCTTCGAACCCTCGAACAAACCTAACTCGATGTCTGATCGACACGAAACTTGTCCTAAAAGATTCGTTACATCGATTAGAGTAAAATCCATGTTGGAAGTTTCCCCAAACACTGCCGCACGCGCCCTCACGTGCCGCCCAAAGGGGCTGCGCGTGGGCTTCACGCGCCTGCTACAGGGTTGTCTTCAACCTCTGGCTAGCCGGTTCAACTGTACTCAACCGGCGTGACCGGTTCTCCCTCATTTCCTACTCAAATCCAGTCCTTTCAATCCCATTAGGTTCGTCCGGGCCTAAGCAATTGATTCCAATCCTAAAATCTAGACATTAAAGCCTCTAACCCGTCATCCCCAAGCTCGAACAAAAATTGTCCGCCACCTCTATCGTATGAGGTTTTATGATGTGAACTTGATATGCATGCATTGGTTTCAAAACAGAGGGTATAACTGTTGTTGTTTTCTGATAACTGTTTTTGAACTTAAAATTTATTTTTGTCCACTCACAATCTTTTCGTGTTTTCGATACCCTCCAGGTAGTTGCGGCGCGGGCTGTTGGTCGAGAGAGCCGGAGACATCACACGTACGATCCACAGTAAACGTCGCGCACTCTGGGGAATTCGAAAGATTTTGGACGGTCGGATCGAGAATCCCTTGTCCGACTTACGTGTCACGTGAAGGTTGGACGTCAGTTTGGCCTTCGTGTCATACGTAAGTCAGACGGGAGTAGGGTTTAGTCCCTAATCCTGGGGGATTAGGGGTGGGCCCTGACAATTGGTATCAGAGCGAGGTTTTGAGTGTTCTGTGTGAGGTTTGGTTCCCAGAGTCGTTGGTTCGTCGACATGGGTGGTGTCATGCTACTGTGAATGTGATGTCTCGATGTGGAACAGCCCGTTAGCAACCCGGATACGATAGTGATAGTATGTTCGAGGTGGTTAGATAGCAGTGTTTGAGGGTAATAGTCGCTCGATACGCGATGCGAGGTAAGACGTATGTCGGCTTAAGATCGGAACGGTTAGTGTGTTGGCACTGGTTTTGCTGGATGGATGGACCATAGAGTCGGAGATACGCTAGCAGAAGTAACCTGGAAGGTAGCCGGTGAGCTACGGATGAGTAGGTTGGTCGGCCTGAAGGGCCTGAGAGTAGCTCGTGGAGTTAGTGAGATACGGAGGCCGAGGAGGCCGATTGTGGGTGGCCGGTTGGGCCGGATGGCTTTGGATTGGTGACCTTTGGTCAGTTGGGTTGAGTGGTAATTGCGGGTTTGGGTAACCCGGATGACGAGGATGATTTGAGGTACCCTGTGGGATTGCTGGATCGTAGTCCTTGTGGTTTGGGCCGACTTACGGCCGGATTGGAGATGGTGCTGCTAGGTGCAGCCGAGGTGGTGGTTGTCTGGTCAGGATGACTTTGATTGATTAGAGTAGGGCAGCTGACGCTCGGTGAACCTAGGCTTCGTGATGGATTAGGCTAGGCTGGTATGGACAGGTTTGACCATTGGTGGGATTAAGGGCGCAGGGATGGTCGGGGACCGTTGTGAGTTTCGTTGAAGGATGACGGAAGGAATTGGAAAGGAGTGACTATAACTTATCGATATGAGGTTATTGAAGAGAACCCACAATCTAGGATTTGCCTTTAGGACTTTGTAGATTTATTCCGACAAGTGATCGAAGTAGCAGCCGAGGGAGTGAGCCAGTAGGTAGGATTTCCTGTTTGGACTAGCTTGTTCTGGGTTAGGATTTGAGTTGGCTTCTGGAAGGTGAGGTGGTAGTACGTGAGGATGTACTCTATAAACTCTGTTTGGGTACTCTAAAATGAGGTATTTTAAAATACCTTTGTTTCCTTAGTTTGTAGAGTTTCCCTTACGTACACCATAAAGTTAAGTGATCGTGTGGGGTTGCGGTATGTTTGATTTGAGGAAGTAGTAGGAGTGAGAGTGTTGTGAAATACCCAAGGTGGAGATGATAGATCGGAAACCCAGGAGTAGTTGTTGTTGCACCAATGTTGATCACCGGGTAGGAGACCCAGGTGTTGGGAACGAGCTGTGGAATTTCGGGGACAAAATTCTTTTAAAGAGGGTAGGTTGTAAGGACCCGTCCCAGAAATTTGGGTTAAGACGGTGATTAGTGAAGGATTAGTGAGCTTAATCGGTGGTTAGTTGGTTACGATAGGTCTGTTAGCGTCGAATGACGATTTTGCCCCTAGTTTGGGTAAAAAGTTGACTTTTAGTTTGGGCAGTCAAGTGGGCATTGACCAATGACCGTGACGTAGTTTGGGACGTCAAGAATCCGTAGACAGGTGGCACGCCCGATTCCGACATCCGAGGAGGAAGTTATGATGTTCGGAAGGTTGGGGGGCATTACCGTAATTTGGTTAAACTAGGGGGAAAGAGTTGACTTTTTGTACGATCGGGTTTTGACACGTTGACCTAGGACCGTTAAGTAGATCTCGTCGTCCTGAATTCAACGACAGGCGGCACGTGTTCATCGGAGTTAGGAGTTAGGATGCGTAAGATACGGGTCTAGAAAAGTAGTGGCATAATCGTAATTTTGATTCAAAGGAAGGGCATTTTGGTCTTTTGCACATTGGGAATTGTGCAACTGGATTGGGACAAGTGTACTGATGAGATTTGGATATTTGTGAGAGGGCTGAGGGGATGGTGACACGTGCTAGGGGTCTAGTGGCTTCTAGGATCTCTCACGGTCCAATTAAACGGGTGTGCAATGTGTTCGTGCTTGTTCAAAGACGAGAGAAACAGAGACAGAGAAGAGAGGGAAAATCGAGCAAGTGAAGGGCGGTGTGTGGTGTTTGTGTGAATTGTTGAGTGTGTGAGAGATTAAGTGAGAGCTGATGAGTGAAGGTGAGTGAGATGTTGTGAGGGGAATCGGTGTGTGTGAGGTGTGAGTCCACCGGAAAAACAGAGAGATGCTGAGGGAACTTGGTGGTGCTGTGGCCGTGTGCTGATCGATTGGGCTCGAGAGGAAGCTGGGACGACTCTGTGGATTCCAGGGAACGCGGCGGCGAGCACGGTGATGGACGGCTGCAGGTAATTTCTCATCCCCGTGAATATGCCCTGTTTTTCCATGAATTTCAAACGGAAAGTCGTGGAATTAGGGACTGAGTCGAGGGATTTGGTGAGTTGTGAGAGACTCAGTGAGGTCTTAGGAGTCGTCTATGGTGGTTTCTGTGACGGGGGAGTAGCTGGTTGGCCGGATTGTGAAACAGGGAACTGATCGGGTTTTATTTCGAGTTAGGGACGACGGATTATAGGCTGTGTCGAGGTGTGAGAGTAAGGGGAATAGGTTTCTTAGGACTGGACGGTGAGAATGGTGAAGAACCGGGTACGCCAGTTCAGATTGGTTCGCCCAAGGAAGACGACGATGAACAGTGTACTGTGTGCAGGCGCGTGAGGCCCACGCGCAGCCACTTTGGGCGGCGCGTGGGGGCGCGTGCGGAGGTTTCTGGTGAAGAGTCCAACTGAGTTTTTGTTCTAAATGTAATAACGAATCCAATGGAATAGGTTTCGGGTTATTCGGACGTTGTTTCGGGTGAGTTCTGCGGGATCGAAGGTCTAGGGTCCCGTTTAGAGTACGCTTAGAAGTTCGGGAAAGTTATGGGATGTAAGTAGGACTTTTGTGAAGTAGTTAGTAACCTCTTTATGGACTTTGGATAGGTTTGGGGAAGCCGAGAATAACAGAATAGCCGGGAACGGCGTAAGCGCGCGCCTATCGAGGCGACGACGGAATGGTCTGTGAGTGGACTTTTCTTTCTAACTCTTAATGCATGCATATATGTTTTAATATGTTTTCATACGTGATTCTATGATTTGATTTATGATTATGATGGTTTATGATTTTTGCACGTTTTTCGAGTAAATTACGAAATTGCACGATTTACGAGTTTTCGAACGTTCTTGGGATTTGATCATGTTTTTAATGATTTGATCTCGAGATTTAAAATACGATTTGATTTCAAAGAAATTAAAAGGATTTTGAAAAGTGATTTCGGGCTTAAAGTCCAGTTCAGAAAAGTGGTTTGAGAAACGTGATTTCGGGTTTTTGAATCAGAATTCCGGACGACGATTCGGGATTCGATTCGGGACTTGGAAATGGATTTTCGGGTTTGGGTTCGGAATGGTTATTCCGGATGCCGGCTTACGGAATGATGGTTGCGGACTCGAATCTGGAAAGGAAATGGATATGAGTTCTGGATTTGGATTCGGAGTGACGATTCTGGATGTCGGAAGGGCATGAGACCAGTGATTTCAGATTCGGATTTGGATATGGAAATGGAAAATGTTTTTTTAAAACGGTTTGGATTGGATTTGCTGGATCTGGATATTGGGTTTAAAGAGCCGGATTGTGATTGACGGGGGACGGGTCCAGATTGGGTTTAAAGACCTGGGTTGAGTTTAAAGACTCGGAGTTTAAAGACTCGGATATATTGATATTTCCCCCGTAGGCCTATTGAGTTTAAAGACTTGGGAGTTTAAAGACTCGGATTATTGAGGCCTGATTATTGAGTTTAAAGACTCGGGAGTTTAAAGACTCGGATAGATCCAGCAGGTTCGATGGATGAGCATGTGGTTTTAAATGTGTTTTGGATTTCCCTGAGAATTGATGAAATGGTTTCGTTGGTTATAATGGCTTTTGATGGTTTTGGGTGGAGGCCCGTGATTTGAGCAAAAAGGAAAATGTGTTTTGTTTCGTATGAGGTTTTATGATGTGAACTTGATATGCATGCATTGGTTTTCAAAACGGAGGGTATAACTGTTGTTGTTTTCTGATAACTGTTTTTGAACTTAAACTTTATTTTTGTCCACTCACAATATTTTCGTGTTTTCGATACCCTCCAGGTTGTTGCGGCGCGGGCTGTTGGTCGAGAGAGCCGGAGACATCACACGTACGATCCACAGTAAACGTCGCGCACTCTGGGGAATTTGAAAGATTTTAGACGGTCGGATCGAGAATCCCTTATCCGACTTACGTGTCACGTGAAGGTTGGACGTCAGTTTGGCGTTTGTGTCATGCGTAAGTCAGACGAGAGCAGGGTTTAGTCCCTAATCCTGGGGGATTAGGGGTGGGCCCTGACAATTGGTATCAGAGCGAGTTTTTGAGTTTTCTGTGTGAGGTTTGGTTCCCAGAGTCGTTGGTTCGTCGACTTGGGTGGTGTGATGCTACTGTGGATGTGATGTCTCGATGCGGAACCGCCCATTAGCAACCTGGATACGATAGTGATGGTATGTTCGAGGTGGTTAGATAGCAGTGTTTGAGGGCGCTAGTCGCTCGATACGCGATGCGAGGTAAGACGTATGTCGGCTTAAGACCGGAACGGTTAGTGTGTTGGCACTGGTTTTGCTGGATGGATGGACCATAGGGTCGGAGATACGCTATGTCAGGACCCACCCCAGTTTCATCCCGAACACCGAGGTAACTCCTGCTCCCGTCTGACACCCTGACACACACAAAAGTAAATCTCACACGCAACCACCAAAGTACTCAGTCAGACGCAGGAGAAACTATACAATACATCCCGAAGTTAAAAGTTTACAGAGCATAGTCTCACATACACGGAAAAGAAAAACCGATAAACAGTACACGCACACGGAAAATTAAAACACCCCGGGAGCCCTCTCGTAACTTCTATGCCTCAGACGCTGCCTCGACGCCGGAACCCCGCGCTAGCTCCACAACCTGGAGGGCAGTTAAAAACAGAAGGTGTGAGTGGACCAGAAAGAAAGAAAAGTTTCCAAAACCATTTCATAATAAAACCAGGGTTTTAGCCCTCCGTTTTGAAACCACATGCATAACCCAGTTATGAAAACAGTTATCAATCAATCGCCATAAAACATCATAAGAAACAGAAACACTATAAAACGGTTATAGAAATCATATCATAAGGCTCATAAAACGGTGAATACCAATCATCATTTCCTGATCAAACCTGCTGGACCTATCTGAGTCTTTAAACTCCCGAGTCTTTAAACTCAATCCAGGCCTCAATAATATCCGAGTCTTTAAACTCCCGAGTCTTTAAACTCAACAGGCCTACGGGGGAAATATCAATATATCCGAGTCTTTAAAATCCCGAGTCTTTAAACTCAATCCGGGCCCGTCCCCCGTCAATCACAATATCCGGGTCTTTAAACCCAATAACCAGATCCAGCAAATCCAATCCAAAACCATTTGAAAAACCATTTCTAAATCCATATCCAAACCCGAATCCGAAATCACTGGTCCGAAGCTCTTCCGGCATCCAGAACCGTCATTCTGAACTCAAATCCGGAAATCCACTTTTCAACTTTAAAACCAAATTCCGCTTTCCGAAATCCGATTCTAAAACTGAAAACCTTGATCATCGAAATCATGTTCCAAAATCCCTTTATAATAATTGAAAACCATTTATTGTTTGAAATCCCAAAACCATGGCATCATAATCAGAAATCAAGTCTTTCTCGTAAAACGTGTCAAATACGTTATTTCTTAAAAAACGTGCAATTATGTAAAATCAACAAAGCATATTCGATATCATAGAATCATGATTAAAACCATAAAACAATTATAGAAAAACAGTTATGCATGCTCGAGTTTAAGGAAAGGGGTCCACTCACAGTACCAAGCCCTCATGACAGGACCCATCCCAATCCCCCCGGGATTAGTGCGGGATGACCCTGCTCCCGTCTGACACGAAGTGTCAGACAAGGGATATTTTCGTCCTTTGCCCTCCCGGGCTATCAGAGTACGCCAGGATCCGGAGGAGGCATGTGATATCTCGGTCTCTGCTACAGTCCACATCCGATGTCAACCTGAAGGGCAGTCAAAACATTAAAAACTGTGAGTGGACAAAACAAAAGTTTATAAAAACATTTTAACGAGAAGACCTTTGTACCCTCCACTAAAAAGCATGCATGCATTCGAAAACCATTTATCCAAAACAAACCATATGTGGGACTAAGCCCAAAGCAGATATAAACCAAGGTCGAAAGGACCACAATGAAAACGACCATACGGGCCACTGCCCAAATCCTGTGCACACCTGTACACACCACATATCATATATCATATATCCATCACATACATATATATAAGTCACACAACCAATCCTGTCACGGTATCCAAAGCCACGCGCGCGCTACCCGGGTCTCAATCCGAGTCATCTCAAAGTCAAGGTCAATGTCCGCAGACCACTGACCCTACCCGAGGTAATAGTAACCATAGCCTTCCTGAGAGTAAGGAACCCAACTGGGGGGTGACTCCACTCAGTCGGTGCTCCGTGACTACTCCGGGGTCCACCCAGGCCAACGACCCTCCCCGGAGGAGATAGTAGAACATGTAAAGGAAGGTAGACGAACATATATATACATAACATAAACATTCATGACCGGTTCCCTTGAACCGTCATGAATCCATAATATCCATAATCAGGTAACATGTCGGTTCCCATAAACCGTCATGTACCGTAATAACATAACCGAGGTAACATGCCGGTTCCCATAAACCGTCATGTACCGTAATAACCAACAAGGGTTCATGCCGGTTCCCATAAACCGTCATGAACCTGGGAATCCATTTAAGGTTCCCTGACCTGAAATCAAAACCGTAAAGTGATTGGGTCTCGTGCCCAAACATAGGACATCAGCTGGGCACCGTGCCCGGAATCTGAGGTCATATGCCCGAGACAAAACCAAATGGGTCTCATACCCGAGTTTATCCTTTTATAAATCCAAAGCCATTTCATTAAAACGAATAAAGAAATACAGACCCGTATAAGCTCCGTATAAGGCTTAAACCTCGAAATACGTGCTTATATGTAACCACACACAAATGCACCCATGGCATCATCAAACAAGTAATAAAACATACAATAAACATTTATGCATGCACCAATTTAGAAAACAAGGTCCACTCACAGAACGTCCGAGCTGCCGCCTCGATTTGTGTTCCATACGGCTCCCCGAGCCGATCACCGTCACCGGGACTCCCGAACCTGTCCAAATCGTAATATAAGGTTACTAACTACGTAATTAACCTCCCACTAAAGCCCCGTAATTTTCCCGTATTTTTAACTATTTTTAATCCCGAACCTAAACCTTCCGATGCCCCGAAACATATCGAGACGGTGTCCGATCGACACGAAACTAGTCTCAAAATGTTCGTTACATCGAATAGAAGATTTCGTATGTTGAACACTTTCCCAAATTCCCTGCCACGCGCCCTCACGCGCCGCCTGAAGTGGCTGCGCGTGGGCTTCACGCGCCAGCTACAGTACCCGCTGACGTCATCGCTGACGTCAGCATGACGTCATCTGACAGCTGTCAGGTCTGACATGTCAGACTCTGACAGGTGCCACGTGTCATGCTCCCATTGGTCCACGTCACTGTACTGTCAGTGTCACGTGTCATCACGGCACTGGTCCACGTCAGTGCCACGTGTCAGCCCCTGATTGGGCCACGTCACTGACATGTCAGTGCTGACTGTGCACTGACATGTGACACGTGTCGGCTGATGAGCGGTCCACGTCACCTGACAATCTGACAGGTGCCACGTCATCATGCCACGTCACCGCCTTCAAGCACTCGACGGGTCGACCCGAACCCTGCAACCGGGTCGCCGTGACCCGCGACTTGACCCGGCCGGTTCTTCGCCGTCCGACCACCAAAATGCTTCCTGTTTGTCCCATTTTCATCCTCTAATCCTAACCTACAGTCCTATGACCTTAAAATGGAAGAAAAACATCGAAAACCATACCTTCGAGTTTGGCCATGGCGGCCGTGCATTCCTCCGCCGTTCACGGCTGTTCCAGGCCGCTCTAACCTTCGAAAACATTCCCATTTCTCTCCTAGGTCCCCCAGAAGCACAACCCAATCATTAGTTTCAATTAAAACCTAACAAAAACAAAACTTGGATTTTTAAATATTTTCACCTCACGGGTCGAGCTCCTCCGCCGTGTCCTCCGTCGTCCGTCACCGTGACTCGCCGTCCCAGCCTCTCTGTCCTTCCCTCCCGTCACTCACGGTCACACCCAAGCAATGAATGGTGATGGTGTGTGTGTGTTTCGGTTTTTGGAAGAAAATGGAGAAAATGGAGGATTTTGGGTTATGGGGTTTCGGGTGTGTGTGAAGTCCGATTGAAGTCCGATTTCAGTGTGCCGCCTGCCTATGGATTCGTATCGTCCTTATCTACGTAACGGTCTTCGGCCCTCGGCCATCGGACGTCCCGGTCAAAAAGTCAACATTTGACCCCATTTAACCAAAATTACCAAAATGCCCCTAAACTTCCGAACGTCATAACTTCTTCCTCGAACGTCGGAATTGAACGTGCCACCTGTCTATGAACTCGTGATGTCACGAACTACGTCACGATCATCGGTCAAAGTCCATTTGACCGCCCAATTAAAAAGTCAACGTTTTGCCACCACTAGGGGCAAAACGGTCACTTCGCATCGTTCGTCCGATTTCGCTCTACTAATCACGGATTAGCCTCACTAATTGTGATTAGTCACTAATCTAATCTAGGAATTTGGGACGGGTCGTTACAACCTTCCCTCCTTAATTAATTTCGTCCCCGAAATTCCAACCGACCTAAACCCAACCGTTCTTCCCTCCTTAATTTAGTTCCGTTCTCGAAACGCCAACTATTCTGATTCCACATCCACCTCGTGGAAGGTAGAATCAACCTCGAAATACGTGTACCCTCGTACACCCACCAACTAGAACAATACTTACTCGTCTGCAACCAGACGTACCACTAACGCTCATGTCGCCTCGTCTACATTCGACCACGTCGAATAGCAGAAGTCATACGCTCCGAACTGACACCACCTGTCAGTATCAGAGTAGCCCAAGTATCCTATGATCGACCCACTTGTCAAATCTACCCTTTCGCTGACATAAACAACTCTACGGTTCCTTACTCACTCACTAAGATATCCTGACGTCTGCTCCCACTGGGAGTCATCAGACCTCACTCAACGATCCACGCTGACACCTCCGACAGACCGTCACCACTTAACAGTCGTCAGTCGAAAACTAACACTATACTCCCTTGTGGTTATACTAACCACCAACTCACTCAACCGGAGTATATGCATACTAACAAAACACTCGACCTGTGTGTAACTAGACCCATCAGAAATATCATGACCCACTGCACAGTATCCAATGTCCAGTCCACGACCTCAACTAATCTGATGGTATCAGAACCAATCTGACTACCAATACGTTCTCCAACGCACCACCGGTATAACCTATATACCGTCACCAGACATCCCAAGTCTGCCCGGTGTCGTACCTCGAACAACGAACCAGGTACGTACATCTACCCATCAATCAGCCTACAACCACCTAGGTTGTAGTCAATCACGTTTCAATTATGGAGTCCATCTGTCCGATCTAGACAAATCGAAACTCCAACCCATTATCTATTTCCAAATCCGAATCTGAATCCGCAATTTCGTAAGAAATCCCGAATCCAAACCCAGAAATCATATCCATAATCATGTCCAAATTCAAATCCGAAATCATCATTCCGTAAACTAGTATTAGGAATAACCATTCCGAACCCAAATCCATAAAAGAAAATCTATAGTCAAGCTCTAGAATCAAATCCTGAATCGTCACCCAGAATCCGATTCCAAAACCCAAATACAGAAATCCTCTTTCAAGTTCCAAAATCAAATCCTGAATCGTCATCCAGAAATCTGATTCCAAAACCTGAAATATCGTTCACGTCTACCGAGACGTACCAAAACCAAACCTCTCGGTTACCCGCTAAACCGATTACCCTATTACCAACGATTGACTTCATAGGGAAGTCAATTCCAACATCAACACAACACTAGGTCAGACAAAATCCGGCCTCGTCAGACACCTACTCATCGGACAACTACTCAGGCGAGTAATAAGCCATATGGGATTTACCTTGAAAAGAAGTTCAGTCCCATCATGCTTCACTCAACATCCAAGTAAGAGTAATAAACGCTCCACCTATCTGGACATCCAAATCACAATCCAGATCCAACACTACGTCAACCGACCATAGACGTCACGATCCCCGATCGTCACGACGTCCAAAGTCCTCAACCATTCCCCACATCTAAACAGATTAGTCAACGACGAGACACGCCGAGACTGTGGGTTACCACTGATTACCTCGTATCGATCCTTGTCATTCCACCGAGGAAAAATCAAGAATGATCGAATAATCCATCCTACGTGAATGCAACCAAAACCCCGTTGTACTCACCACGCCACGTAATCCAACATCGTCTGCCACCAAGCAGAAAATGAGAAATCTGAGTCACCTAATACACGATCAGTGTACTAGTGACAACCAACAACATCTACATCATCAATATCATCTACCACCATCAATTATGGTAGAACCTGAGAAGTCACCCAAACGACTTCGACAGTCACCCAAACGACTTCGACATACCCAATACCAATGCGGAAAACCCGCATTCCTCTCGTCACCTCAATCGCAACCTCTCGCGATTTCGAAGTTCCAACAAGATTGGAAACAACGTACCCAGACATCAACCACTTGTACCCTAACTATCCGTGATCCACTCCCGAACCACAGATACCGAACATATGCCCATCTCGACGGAGTCGCTTCCCGACTCGTAACTCATCGCCATCACGATCACCGGCACCAACACCAGCACTAGTACCAGCACCAACGCACTATCACCAGTATCAGTATCAGCATCGGCACACCCGGTGCAAATCTGACAACCCTGGATCTCCACTCATACCGAGCGACGATCCCGTACCTCAACTCATATTGGAGAAACTCAGTCTCCCTCGTACCTAACAATTATGAGTACAGTCATCCTGATAACTCATACGAGAAAAGAAAACGTCCCCTGAACGTCCCCGATTCCCAACAACCACAGCTACAACCACTCTCGGTAGTAGTGCCTTCCACAGACTCGTGCAGACCTCACTACCAGACCTCGCTATATCCAGACTCCGTATCCAACGGAATCAATCGCCCGTACCAACTACCCTGTATCCCACTCAGGGATTCCATCGACAAGTACCAACCCTGGTAACCTGTCCAACCAAACTCTAACCAGTCGCAACTCGACTATCCCAATGTCGTCTACCAGGTCACCCGCGACCTTAGTTGCACCAACCCACAACTGAAGTAGCACGACAACCAACTCGGTCTAACCGATACGTACAACCCTGACTGCGAAATGTAGTCCCAACACAAGCTGACATGACTAGACCGACTACCGAATCCAAATTCGAATAGTCGTCCAAGTCAAACCACCAGTCAACTCGCCTTCCCGAACCATACCTACCAAGGTAGGGTTCCACAATCACACCTAGAGTTCCTCGGAACCCAACTGCGAAAAGCAGTAACATCAACAACCTGACCGACCCCGCGGTCTTGACATCGTAAAAACGTCAATCCAATCCTACCGACAATCCAACTAGGATTCCCCGAAACCGACAACTAACTGCCGACCGAAGTAAATCCATTTAACCCAACCCAAGTCCGACCATCGAGTGGTCGCAACTCCAAACCAGTCGTCGGAACCGATCCTACGACATCGTGAAAGACGATCCCAACTAACCGTCTCACGGTCAAAACTCGAAAATACTGTTTATCCCTTTGTAGGGTCCCACACTGTCATCCACGACAGAACTACGGCAACCCCGGCATCGAATGCCGAACCAAGGCATGCCAATCCTACTAACTATCGTACCGGCACCCCAACAATCAGGTTGACCACGAACTGCAGCCCCTTGAGATATCACATCCTCGACCTGCGTACATACTCCAAGAGCTACACGGTTGCTCGAATAGAGACAACCCCGCTCTAATACCACGTTGACAGGACCCATCCCAATCCCCCCGGGATTAGTGCGGGATGACCCTGCTCCCGTCTGACACGAAGTGTCAGACAAGGGATATTTTCATCCTTTGCCCTCCCGGGCTATTAGAGTACGCCAGGATCCGGAGGAGGCATGTGATATCTCGGTCTCTGCTACAGTCCACATCCGATGTCAACCTGAAGGGCAGTCAAAACATTAAAAACTGTGAGTGGACAAAACAAAAGTTTATAAAAACATTTTAACGAGAAGACCTTTGTACCCTCCACTAAAAAGCATGCATGCATTCGAAAACCATTTATCCAAAACAAACCATATGTGGGACTAAGCCCAAAGCAGATATAAACCAAGGTCGAAAGGACCACAATGAAAACGACCATACGGGCCACTGCCCAAATCCTGTGCACACCTGTACACACCACATATCATATATCATATATCCATCACATACATATATATAAGTCACACAACCAATCCTGTCACGGTATCCAAAGCCACGCGCGCGCTACCCGGGTCTCAATCCGAGTCATCTCAAAGTCAAGGTCAATGTCCGCAGACCACTGACCCTACCCGAGGTAATAGTAACCATAGCCTTCCTGAGAGTAAGGAACCCAATTGGGGGGTGACTCCACTCAGTCGGTGCTCCGTGACTACTCCGGGGTCCACCCAGGCCAACGACCCTCCCCGGAGGAGATAGTAGAACATGTAAAGGAAGGTAGACGAACATATATATACATAACATAAACATTCATGACCGGTTCCCTTGAACCGTCATGAATCCATAATATCCATAATCAGGTAACATGCCGGTTCCCATAAACCGTCATGTACCGTAATAACATAACCGAGGTAACATGCCGGTTCCCATAAACCGTCATGTACCGTAATAACCAACAAGGGTTCATGCCGGTTCCCATAAACCGTCATGAACCTGGGAATCCATTTAAGGTTCCCTGACCTGAAATCAAAACCGTAAAGTGATTGGGTCTCGTGCCCAAACATAGGACATCAGCTGGGCACCGTGCCCGGAATCTGAGGTCATATGCCCGAGACAAAACCAAATGGGTCTCATACCCGAGTTTATCCTTTTATAAATCCAAAGCCATTTCATTAAAACGAATAAAGAAATACAGACCCGTATAAGCACCGTATAAGGCTTAAACCTCGAAATACGTGCTTATATGTAACCACACACAAATGCACCCATGGCATCATCAAACAAGTAATAAAACATACAATAAACATTTATGCATGCACCAATTTAGAAAACAAGGTCCATTCACAGAACGTCCAAGCTGCCGCCTCGATTTGCGTGCCATACGGCTCCCCGAGTCGATCACCGTCACCGGGACTCCCGAACCTGTCCAAATCGTAATATAAGGTTACTAACTACGTAATTAACCTCCCACTAAAGCCCCCTAATTTTCCCGTATTTTTAACTATTTTTAATCCCGAACCTAAACCTTCCGATGCCCCGAAACATATCGAGACGGTGTCCGATCGACACGAAACTAGTCTCAAAATGTTCGTTACATCGAATAGAAGATTTCGTATGTTGAACACTTTCCCAAATTCCCTGCCACGCGCCCTCACGCGCCGCCTGAAGTGGCTGCGCGTGGGCTTCACGCGCCAGCTACAGTACCCGATGACGTCATCGCTGACGTCCGCATGACGTCATCGCTGACGTCAGCATGACGTCATCTGACAGCTGTCAGGTCTGACATGTCAGACTCTGGCAGGTGCCACGTGTCATGCTCCCATTGGTCCACGTCACTGTACTGTCAGTGCCACGTGTCATCACGGCACTGGTCCACGTCAGTGCCACGTGTCAGCCCCTGATTGGGCCACGTCACTGACATGTCAGTGCTGACTGTGCACTGACATGTGACACGTGTCGGCTGATGAGCGGTCCACGTCACCTGACAATCTGACAGGTGCCACGTCATCATGCCACGTCACCGCCTTCAA
Organism: Prinsepia uniflora; assembly: GCA_032719365.1. NCBI lineage: Eukaryota > Viridiplantae > Streptophyta > Magnoliopsida > Rosales > Rosaceae > Prinsepia > Prinsepia uniflora. The sequence goes on along the minus strand of CM064874.1, from coordinate 44,369,425 downwards.
GCACTCGACGGGTCGACCCGAACCCTGCAACCGGGTCGCCGTGACCCGCGACTTGACCCGGCCGGTTCTCCGCCGTCCGACCACCAAAATGCTTCCTGTTTGTCCCATTTTCATCCTCTAATCCTAACCTACAGTCCTATGACCTTAAAATGAAAGAAAAACATCGAAAACCATACCTTCGAGTTTGGCCATGGCGGCCGTGCATTCCTCCACCGTTCACGGCTGTTCCAGGCCGCTCTAACCTTCGAAAACATTCCCATTTCTCTCCTAGGTCCCCCAGAAGCACAACCCAATCATTAGTTTCAATTAAAACCTAACAAAAACAAAACTTGGATTTTTAAATATTTTCACCTCACGGGTCGAGCTCCTCCGCCGTGTCCTCCGTCGTCCGTCGCCGTGACTCGCCGTCCCAGCCTCTCTGTCCTTCCCTCCCGTCACTCACGGTCACACCCAAGCAATGAATGGTGATGGTGTGTGTGTGTTTCGGTTTTTGGAAGAAAATGGAGAAAATGGAGGATTTTGGGTTATGGGGTTTCAGGTGTGTGTGAAGAATGAAGGGGATGAAATCAGATGAGAGAATGAGGGATGAAGGGTGAGGATTAAAAGGTAGGGTTGAAATGGATGGTTAGGATTAATAGTTGTTAGGTTAAATTATAAAATAATTAAAATAATAATTTTTAATTATATAGATCCACATTTTGGGGGATCAAAGCAATGGGATGAGTGACACTTGTCACTCATCCATGGGGCCCACCAAAATATCCACCCAATCAGATTTCGCCGAAACGTCCCCGTCTCGAAGTTCGTGCATAGTGAAATCGAACTTCCGTGACCCATAACTCTCCCGTTTGAAGTTCGATTTCAGTGTGCCGCCTGCCTATGGATTCGTATCGTCCTTATCTACGTAACGGTCTTCGGCCCTCGGCCATCGGACGTCCCGGTCAAAAAGTCAACATTTGACCCCATTTAACCAAAATTACCAAAATGCCCCTAAACTTCCGAACGTCATAACTTCTTCCTCGAACGTCGGAATTGAACGTGCCACCTGTCTATGAACTCGTGATGTCACGAACTATGTCACGGTCATCGGTCAAAGTCCATTTGACCGCCCAATTAAAAAGTCAACGTTTTGCCACCACTAGGGGCAAAACGGTCACTTCGCATCGTTCGTCCGATTTCGCTCTACTAATCACGGATTAGCCTCACTAATCGTGATTAGTCACTAATCTAATCTAGGAATTTGGGACGGGTCGTTACACCTCAATCGCGTCCCGTACGTCTCGTACGTTCCTCAGCTTCCTCGGGAACTCCCGATCATATCAACAACCGCCAAAGTACATTACTAACACGTCCACCAAGACTCTCCTAATTTCCCCAAAAATCCCCGAGTCCTAAACGTACCGAATCGGAACCCTAAACCTTCACCCTCGCGAAACTACTTCGATTTGACGTCTGATTAACCCGAAACCAACGCTAAAAGACTCGTCACAACACCTAGACCAAAAACCATGTTGACAACTTCCCCAGCCGCCGCCGCACACGCCCCCACACGCAGCCCAAAGTGGCTGCGCGTGGCCCTCACGCGCCAGCTACAGTGCATCGTCTTCCTCGAGCAGACCCGGTTCGACACAGTGCCTGCAAATCGAACCGGCGAGGACGGTTCTCCGCCGTACCTGCACCAAAACCACTCCTCTCTTCACCAACAGCATCGTCCAGACCTAAGCTATCTATTCCCCTTACTCAGACGCCTCGACTCAACCTAAAACCCGTCGACACAAACTCGAACCATAAACCCGATACACCCATGTTTCCTTCTCCGGCCACCCAGGTCACCCCCCGTCACGGTAGCTAGCTTAAACCAATCCTAGGACCGTCCTAAACCTCACCCAACTCACCAAGACCATCGACTCACCCCCTAAGTCCACGACTTTCGATCTGAACATCGACGGCAAAACAGAGCACACCAGTACTCTCCGTCGTGCTAACCTCCGTTGTTCACTCCCCCGTCACGGCTGCTCCACCAGAAGACTCCTAGGACTCCACTGAACTCCCTAGACCTCACGAGACTCCTCGATTCTACCCCTACAGCTACGACTTAGCTCCTAAAACTAGACGGCAAAACAGAGCAAAGAAACGGGGATGAGGAATTACCTGTCCTCCAGTCGCCGTCGCAAGCTCCGCTGGGGTTGGTCGACCCCTCTCACCCCTCACGACACCACCACAAGCCCAATTGCACCGTACATGGCCACACCACCACCACGAACACTCACTTCCTCCCTGTTTTTCTCTGATTTCCCGTGGCTCTCAACTCACGCACAAACAATCACCACTCTTCCAACCTCCCTCATTGTCTCCCTCTCACTCTCTGGTCACTCTCACACACTCACAAACTCACCAACACCCACGATTACCCCTCAATTTCTCTCAATTCCTCAGCCTCTGTTCTTCGATCACGAACACACAGCACACACGAATACACCCCAAATAATTGGACCGTGCATCCTGGAAGCCTCTAGCCCTCCTACACGTGTCACCAATCCACCAATCCTCTCCCAAGTGGCTTAATATCAACCCTCCATTTGTCCCTCTCTGCTGCACAAATCCCAGCGCACAAAGACCAAAATGCCCCTCATTTTAAGTCAAAATTACGGTTTTGCCACTACCTTTCTAGACCCGTAACTCACACATCGTAAGTCCGATGAATACGTGCCGCCTGTCATCGAACTCAAGACGACGATATCTACCTAACCATCCTAAGTCAACATTTCAAAACCCGATCGTAAGAAAAGTCAACTCTTCCCCCTATTTTACCCAAATTATGGTTAGGCCCTCAACATTCCGAACATCATAACTTACTCCTCGGATGTCGGAATCGGGTGTACCACCTGCCTACGGATTCGTGACGTCCCAAACTACGTCCTGGTCATCGGCCAGAACCCAGTGGACCACCTGAACTAAAAGTCCACTTTTTGCCCGGACCAACGGCAAAATCGTCATTCTACATTAACGACCCCAACGAGACCAACTAACCACCGATTAAGCTCACTAATCACAGTCTTAACCCTAGTTTCTGGGACGGGTCGTTACACGCTAGCAGAAGTAACCTGGAAGGTAGCCGGTGAGCTACGGATGAGTAGGTTGATAGGCCTGAGGGGCCTGAGAGTAGCTCGTGGAGTTAGTGAGATACGGAGGCCGAGGAGGCCGATTGTGGGTGGCCGGTTGGGCCGGATGGCTTTGGATTGGTGACCTTTGGTCAGTTGGGTTGAGTGGTAATTGCGGGTTTGGGTAACCCGGATGACGAGGATGATTTGAGGTACCCTGTGGGATTGTTGGATCGTAGTTCTTGTGGTTTCGGCCGACTTACGGCCGGATTGGAGATGGTGCTGCTAGGTGCAGCCGAGGTGGTGGTTGACTGGTCAGGATGACGTTGATTGATTAAAGTAGGGTAGCTGACGCTCGGTGAACCTAGGCTTCGTGATGGATTAGGCTAGGCTGGTATGGACAGGTTTGACCATCGGTGGGATTAAGGGCGCAGGGATGGTCGGGGACCGTTGTGAGTTTCGTTGAAGGATGACGGAAGGAATTGGAAAGGAGTGACTATAACTTATCGATATGAGGTTATTGAAGAGAACCCACAATCTAGGATTTGCCTTTAGGACTTTGTAGATTTATTCCGACAAGTGATCGAAGTAGCAGCCGAGGGAGTGATCCAGTAGGTAGGATTTCCTGTTTGGACTAGCTTGTTCTGGGTTAGGATTTGAGTTGGCTTCTGGAAGGTGAGGTGGTAGTACGTGAGGATGTACTCTATAAACTCTGTTTGGGTACTCTAAAATGGGGTATTTTAAAATACCTTTGTTTCCTTAGTTTGTAGAGTTTCCCTTACGTACACCATAAAGCTAAGTGATCGTGTGGGGTTGCGGTATGTTTGATTTGAGGAAGTAGTAGGAGTGAGAGTGGTATGAAATACCCAAGGTGGAGATGATAGATCGGAAACCCAGGAGTAGTTGTTGTTGCACCAGTGTTGATCACCGGGTAGGAGACCCAGGTGTTGGGAACGAGCTGTGGAATTTCGGCGACAAAATTCTTTTAAAGAGGGTAGATTGTAAGGACCCATCCCAGAAATTTGGGTTAATATGGTGATTAGTGAAGGATTAGTGAGCTTAATTGGTGGTTAGTTGGTTACGATAGGTCCGTTAGCGTCGAATGACGATTTTGCACCTAGTTTGGGCAAAAAGTTGACTTTTAGTTTTGGCGGTCAAGTGGGCATTGACCGATGACCGTGACGTAGTTTGGGACGTCACGAATCCGTAGATAGGTGGCACGCCCGATTCCGACATCCGAGGAGGAAGTTATGATGTTCGGAAGGTTGGGGGGCATTACCGTAATTTGGTTAAACTAGGGGGAAAGAGTTGACTTTTTGTACGATCGGGTTTTGACACATTGACCTAGGGCCGTTAAGTAGATCTCGTCGTCCTGAATTCAACGACAGGCAGCACGTGTTCATTGGCACGTGTTTATCGGAGCTTCTAGGATCTCTCACGGTCCAATTAAACGGGTGTGCAATGTGTTCGTGCTTGTTCGAAGACGAGAGAAACAGAGACAGAGAAGAGAGGGAAAATCGAGCAAGTGAAGGGCGGTGTGTGGTGTTTGTGTGAATTGTTGAGTGTGTGAGAGATTAAGTGAGAGCTGATGAGTGAAGGTGAGTGAGATGTTGCGAGGGGAATCGGTGTGTGTGAGGTGTGAGTCCACAAGAAAAACAGAGAGATGCTGAGGGAAATTGGTGGTGGTGTGGCTGTGTGCTGATCGATTGGGCTCGAGAGGAAGCTGGGACGACTCTGTGGATTCCAGGGAACGCGGCGGCGAGCACGGTAGTGGACGGCTGCAGGTAATTTCTCATCCCCGTGAATATGCCCTGTTTTTCCGTGAATTTCAAACGGAAAGTCGTGGAATTAGGGACTGAGTCGAGGGATTTGGTGAGTTGTGTGAGACTCAGTGAGGTCTTAGGAGTCGTCTATGGTGGTTTCTGTGACGGGGGAGTAGCTGGTTGGCCGGATTGTGAAACAGGGGACTGATCGGGTTTTATTTCTAGTTAGGGACTACGGGTTATAGGCTGTGTCGAGGTGTGAGAGTAAGGGGAATAGGTTGCTTAGGACTGGACGATGAGAATTGTGAAAAGAGGAGTCGAAACGGTGGAGAACCGGGTACGCCGGTTCAGATCGGTTCGCCCAAGGAAGACGACGATGAACAGTGTACTGTGTGCAGGCGCGTGAGGCCCACGCGCAGCCACTTTGGGCGGCGCGTGGGGGCGCGTGCGGAGGTTTCTGGTGAAGAGTCCAACTGAGTTTTTGTTCTAAATGTAATAACGAATCCAATGGAATAGGTTTCGGGTTATTCGGACGTTGTTTCGGGTGAATTCTGCGGGATCGAAGGTCTAGGGTCCCGTTTAGAGTACGCTTAGAAGTTCGGGAAAGTTATGGGATGTAAGTAGGACTTTTGTGAAGTAGTTAGTCCTCGTTATGGACTTTGGATAGGTTCGGGGAAGCCGAGAATAACGGAATAGCCGGGAACGGCGTAAGCGCGCGCCTATCGAGGCGACGACGGAATGGTCTGTGAGTGGACTTTGCTTTCTAACTCTTAATGCATGCATATATGTTTTAATATGTTTTCATACGTGATTCTATGATTTGATTTATGATTGTGATGGTTTATGATTTTTGCACATTTTTCGAGGAAATTTCAAAATTGCACGATTTACGAGTTTTCGAACGTTCTTGGGATTTGATCATGGTTTTAATGATTTGATCTCGAAATTTGAAATACGATTTGATTTCAAAGAAATTAAAAGGATTTTGAAAAGTGATTTCGGGCTTAAAGCCCAGTTCAGAAAAGTGGTTTGAGAAACGTGATCTCGGGTTTTTGAATCGGAATTCCGGACGACGATTCGGGATTCAATTCGGGACTTGGAAATGGATTTTCGGGTTTGGGTTCGGAATGGTTATTCCGGATGCCGGATTACAGAATGATGGTTGCGGACTCGAATCTGGAAAGGAAATGGATATGAGTTTTGGATTTGGATTCGGAATGACGATTCTAGATGCCGGAAGGGCATGAGACCAGCGATTTCAGATTCGGATTTGGATATGGAAATGGAAAATGTTTTTTTTAAACGGTTTGGATTGGATTTGCTGGATCTGGATATTGGGTTTAAAGACCCGGATTGTGATTGACGGGGGATGGGTCCGGATTGGGTTTAAAGACCCAGATTGAGTTTAAAGACTCGGAGTTTAAAGACTCGGATATATTGATATTTCCCCCGTAGGCTTGTTGAGTTTAAAGACTCGGGAGTTTAAAGACTCGGATTATTGAGGCCTGGTTATTGAGTTTAAAGATTCGGGAGTTTAAAGACTCGGATAGATCCAGCAGGTTCGATGGATGAGCATGTGGTTTTAAATGTGTTTTGGATTTCCCTGAGAATTGATGAAATGGTTTCGTTGGTTATAATGGGTTTTGATGGTTTTGGGCGGAGGCCTGGGATTTGAGCAAAAAGGAAAATGTGTTTTGTTTCGTATGAGGTTTTATGATGTGAACTTGATATGCATGCATTGGTTTTCAAAACGGAGGGTATAACGGTTGTTGTTTTCCGATAACTGTTTTTGAACTTAAACTTTATTTTTGTCCACTCACAATAATTTCGTGTTTTTGATACCCACTAGGTTGTTGCGGCGCGGGTTGTTGGTCGAGACAGCCGGAGACATCACACGTACGATCCACAGTAAACGTCGCGCACTCTGGGGAATTCGGAAGATTTTGGACGGTCGGATCGAGAATCCCTTGTCTGACTTACGTGTCACGTGAAGGTTAGACGTCAGTTTGGCCTTCGTGTCATACGTAAGTCAGACAGGAACAGGGTTTAGTCCCTAATCCTGGGGGATTAGGGGTGGGCCCTGACACAAAAGCCATGAGTTTTGAATTGAACAAAACAGGAAAAACAGGGGACAGAGAAACTTACCCTTGCTCCGGTCTCCGCCGTGCTCGCTGCCGTGTCCTACTGAGTTTACACGACTCCTTTCGAGTGCCTGACCACCACCACGTCTCCTATTTGATGGTTTGATCGTCTGGGGTGCACAACCGTGCACGGTGTTGCTGCCCTGTTCTCTGGTTTCCAGTCACGACTCAACACACACAACCACCGTCCAACCTTCTCTGAAGCAGAACCACTCGCTCACTAACCCTTCCTGATCTATCACTCCAACCCCAAGCCGTCATACACTGAGAATCGATCGAACTCTTCACCGTCTCTGCTCTCCCTGTTTCTGTCCATGAACACTTGCACGGTTTGAAAGTGTGCACGTTGTACCCTGCACACCATAAACTCTCCTAGAAACCTCTAGGTCTCCCCCACGTGTCCAACTCTCCTTGGACAGAAAATAAACATCCAATCACACACTCCCAGATGGTCTTATCTGATTGGCCCAATGGGAAAAGACCAAAATGCCCATAAGTCCAAAATTACCATTTTGCCCTTCAACTTCCTAGGCCCATAACTAATCCGTCTGACGTCCGATGATAGCGTGCCGCCTGTCGTTGTACTCAGGATGTCGAGACCTATCTAACGGTCCTCGGTCTACGTGAAAACCAAGCATCCAGCAAAAATTCAACATTTCCCCTCTATACGGTAACGCCCTTAACCTTCCGAACACCATAACTTTTCCTCCGATTGTCCAAATCGGACGTGCCACCTGTCTACGGACTCGTGACGTCCCGAACTACGTCGCGGTCAACGGTCAACGCTCGTTCAACAAACAAATCAAAAAGTCAACTTTTGGCACACTATTCACAAGGGCAAAATCGTCCTTTATATACCAATATTTTACAAAAATACATTTGTACCCTTCCTGAAGGTACGGGTTGTTACACCCGGCTCCCACTTCCTCATTTCTAGTCCATTTTGATCCTTATTTCTTCCTACATACTAGTCTAATCCCTAGCAATGGATCCCTTGAATCAAAATCATGAAAAACCCATTAAAATCTTACCTTGAATTGATGAACAGTAACCCGTAAGTTCCTCCCCCGTTTTCTCTCAACTCCGTCCACCTCCTTCCTCGAAACCAACTCCTACTGAGTCGCCTTAGTCCCTCGAATACGTTAGAGTCGTCAGGAACCCTCAACAAACGTCGAAAATTGACTTTCCAATTTTGGTCAAAAACACGGTTTCGGGTTACCTGGGTTCTAGGTTCCCTCCGCCGTCCACGGTGGTCCTACCGTGTTTGTCATTCCTTCTAAATCTCTGTCACACTTAGTCCCTCATTTGTCCAATTATGAAGATGATGGAGAAATAGAAGGGTGAGGTGAGGTAGTTTTTAGGTGTTTGGGTTTGGGAGGGTTTCACGTTAAGGAAAAACAAAGAAGATGAAAATAATATCCCAAGTGTTTGGGTTTTGGGTCAATCAAATGAGGGACAGGGGTCACTCACTGATTGGTCCACCCAGATTTTCAACCCAATCCAAAAATACCATTTGTCCACATTTCTCGGTTTGCATGAATAGTACCATTTTCCTTCCGTGAACTGTAACTTTCCCGTTAAACGTTCAATTTTGACGTGCCGCCTGTCTACGGACTCATAACGTCCCGATCTACGTAACGGTCCTCTGTCCTCGTGCATTTGACCACACGGGTCAAAAGTCAACTTATTACCCATTCCTAGGGGAAAATTGTCATTTTACACTGTTCGTCCGAAATTCCTTGATTAATCCCTGATTAGTCACGATAAATCTTAATTAATCCTTAATTATCCTTAATTAATCTCGTAAATTCGGGACAGTTTGTTACATTTATAATAGATTTAAAAATTAATATTTCTTAACGGTTCAGTTTGGATTTAATGGATTACTAAAATGAAAATTCAAATCCAAACTGTTACTAACGGAGCAGTTTGAATTTTCAAACCGTTTGATTCTTATCCAGTCAAACTTAAACTGTTGGATAAATAACGATTTGAAATAGATTGGTTAGCGGTTTTAATGGATTCATACTCACCCATAGTGTTGTGTGACTCAAGTCTCTTTCAATTGTACACGCCATCCTTCTTTAAATTATCAAAGGCTTTTTATTGTAGATGCACTAGGAACGTGCCAGTGAATCTCAAAATACACCAAGAACTGCAAATCGGTTCACTATGCGGTAGGAATTGGTGCAACGTTAAAAATGTTGCACCATTTAACTGACATCATTACCGATGTCATATAAAATGCTTATATGACAATTAAGTAATAAAAATTAGAGGGTATTTTGGACATGTTTCAATCAAAATGATGCACAATGCATCAACTTCTTCCTCATCCTCATCCATCGCCATAAAACCTCAATCCCAGCCCTTTCCTTACCTTCTACAATATTATGCATCAGCCTTAACTTCTCTTCATCCTCCTATAATAAGCTCATAGGTGCGAAAACCCAAGTCCAACCAGATCTACAACTCATTCATTTTTTAGGCTAGGTTTTTTTATGAGTTTCAACAAGTTTTTGGAGCTGGAGACTTGGAAGACAGTCGATACCTAGCTGCCTTTTTCACAGTTGAGCTCGACGAAGAGGCCATCAGAGAAGAACCAAAGGTGGACTTTGGAGTGGTGAGTTGCGAGATAATTGAAATTTAGGAGGATGTCTCTGGCTAATTCGGTTATGGCATGGGTGGCGTGGACACCTTTTGAGGCAAGGCATATGGATAATTTGACCATGGGGTTGATGCGAGCTTGAAGTGCCACCATCAGAAGAACATGTAAATATTATTCATCTTGCTCTTGAAGAAAAGCATCCATGAGAGAAAATGAAGAAGAAGAAAATTAAACCAGAATGAAACAATGGCCAACTATAGGGAATGAGAGATACATATTAAATTTGTTGATTTTACTATGTGTTTGTTTTGTTTGCTCTTTTTCTGTATGCTTTCTAGTTGCTTTGTTTCTGTGTCTGTCGACTCTACCATGTATCTACGAGTTGAGTTCTAATCGAATTTAGGCTCTCGCACTTATGAGCTTATTGTATAGGAGGAAGAGAGGCTGAGGTATAATGTTGCAGAAAATGAGGAAGGGGATTGGGATTGGTATTTCCTGGCGATGGATGAGGAAGTGGAAGAAGATGATGCATTGTGCATCATTTGGCTGAAAATTTTCCAAAATACCCTTTTTTATTGTCACTTAATGGCCCGATCAATGCTAGTTTGGTAAGTTACATCAAGTTGATGAAATACCACATCAGAAAAGCCTAAAGCTTCTCAACAGCTTATGTGCCCCTTCTCGCATCAATGATGGTTGTGTATATAACATATAAAAGTTATTACATCTAAATGAATATTTAGTTATATTTGACCGAAAGAAAAAAAAACAGTTTTTTAAATATTATTGCATTGGAGATGATAGTGGTTTTGGCTTTGACTTCGGCTTCTTTTAGTTCTATTAACAACAATGAGGATGATGGTACTGTTGAGTTCTGGAAATGTATTCGGATATTTGCGGATAGAGTTGGTTTCTTGTTAAGACACCTTGAAGAGCTGCTTAACAAGTATCTAAAGGTTGAAGCTGCAAATGAACAACTTATAAATGAATTGGAAGAAAGGAAAGAGCTCATTAAAGCGTACATGTTTAATTTTATATGATCATTCCTTTTATCTGATTGATTATCGAATGTATCTAAATAGGATAATTGTATCATTCATTTTCATATGAATAGATTATTTAGATTTTTTTTCCATAAATTTGTTCTCAAAATCGAAATTGTACCGAACACAATTGGTACGGTACAGTACGGTATCAATTTTATATTTTGGAATATCGTACCATACCAAAACGGTTAAAATTATTTGGTACAGTTTCAATATCACCTTCATACTGAACTGTTATATAGGAACCATACCGAACCATGCCCAGGGCTACTAAATACTGCCAGATCTTGACAAAAAAAAATTACCAAAACAAAAGCATGTCAGACAAGTAGCTACATAGTGTCAAATCAGAATAAGTAAAAAAAAAAACACCACCGGGCACAAGCTGCACTTTAATGGCTTCTCTTGTCTCTCGTATTCCCACTTTTACAAATAGTCAATTTCTTTAATTTTTTATAATATTTTTTGGAAACGCACTAAGTCAAACATGGCATTGTAGTCATTCCCTATGTTATAAGAGCATGTCTAACACATGCAAATTAGCCAAGGCTCGATAGCAAATAGCCCTTAAACTAGGCAATCCAATTTCTGATGGATTGGGGTTAGCGATGGGCATAATTACCTATGACCATGGGTACTCATGGGTATGCACTACATGGACAAAGATATTGAAGGGTAAAAAATTACCCATCACTTGATGGGTAAAAAACTACCCATCACTTGATGGGTAAAAAATTACCCATCACTTGATGGGTAGGGCATGGGTTACCCACAGGTATGTAACGATCCGTCCAGAATTTCGGGATTAGATTAGTAATTAATGACAAATTAGTGAGATGAATCGGTAATTAGTCAAGTAATTTCGGACGGACGATGAAAAATGACTATTTTACCCTTGGAGGAGGGGCAAAAGATGACTTTTCATTCGGGACACTTTTTAGACATTCCGAAGAGATCGTTGGGTAGGCCCCGAGACGCTGAATCAGTAGACAAACGGCATGCGTCGATCGGAGTTCGAACGTGGAAGTTACGGGTCTAGAACCATGAGGGGCATTTTGGTCATTTATTAAGGCAAAGGCAAAATGGTAAATTGGGCTGGAAATGGCAGATTCAGCCGTGCCTAATGACTCATTTAGTTTATTCAGTGACATCTGTCACTTTAATGAGGCAATTAGTGGCACTTGAACCGACTAAGAGTTAAACAATAAAAAAGTCCTATAATCCATGTTAATCATGAAGTGTGTTTGATCAATCCTAATCTACAACAATAGCCCAAAGAGGGTAAGAGAGCAAAATCTGAAGAATAAGAGAAGAGAACTGATAGGGTATGAGTGATGGACGAACCCAAAATCAGTTTATAAAACATAAAAGGTGTGAGTGTACGAAAAATAAATCAGTTTATAAACCATGTTACAGAAAAGACATTTCTGCCCTCCACGTAAAATCAATGCATGCATTCGAAAATCATTTCACAATCCATTTCATTTCCAATATAAGAAAACCGGGTGTGAAAACCAAAATCATTTTCTTTTCTCAAACCTCAGGCCTTAGCCCGAAACCATAAATACGAGGCCTCAGACCAAAATCATGAATCAAAATCCAAGTACAAGAACAGAGTCCAAAAATCCATCAAGCCATATAAACCGGGCCACTGCCCAACACATCCGAAAACATCGGAAATCAACAGAAAATCACAAGTCAATCAATCTGCTGGATCTCAATCATCGAGTCTTTAAACTCATATATCAGGCCTTCCCGAGATATCAACGAGTCTTTAAACTCAAAACACAATCAATAGGCCTCGGGGGATATCACAATAACCGAGTCTTTAAACTCAAAACATATCAATCCAGGGCCCTCCCCCGTCATCAATCAACCAGGTCTTTAAACCCAAAACCAGATCCAGCAATAGTACCGGGTGTTTAAACCCAAAACCATGTGTAATTCATAGCAAATCCAGAATCCATCGTAATCCACTTTCCAAAACCAAATTCGAAATCATATTTTATCGAAATGGGTCTCATGCCCGAATTTCACGTTCAAATCCCAAATCATACTCACGACTCATAATCAAAACATCATCAAAACACGATACGTACAAATCATATAAAATCATCCATCAAACCATCATCAAAGCATAGGAGAAATCATAGTCTCGAAATACGTGCAATTACGTATTGCATAATGAAATGCATGAAAATACGGAAATCATAATTACCATAAACCATAATCATAATAATAGAAATCATAAATAGAAAGCATAGAAAACAATTATGCATGCATTGAAATTTAGAAAGCAAAGTCTACTCACACACCGTCCAAACAGCTCGCTTCCGAGCTGCACGTTTTTTCGTAAATTCTGGAAATCACAATTCCTGTCCAAAATCATTATCTAGGGTCACTAACACTTTAATATATCTCATCTAATGTTCCCCAATTTTTTTGGGATTTAAATATGTATTTTAAACGTATACGAAAACTTCGGATACGCTGAACACTATCGAAATGATATCCGATTTTCTCGAAACTAGTGCCAAAATGTTCGTTACATTAAAAAGAGCAAGTTTCATGTTGAACTCACCTCGATATTCAGTTCCACGCGCCCCCATGCGCCGCCCTGAGTGGCTGCGCGTGAAGCCCACGCGCTGCTACAGTGCAAGCACTGTTCATCATTCTCACCCGGCTGTATGTTAAACGGGTCGTTCAGCCCGCGTGTTGACCCGGCTCAATCCCTGCCAATTTCAACCTGAATTCCTCAATTGGTCCATCACCTAGCATCGCAACCAACTTAATTAGGGGTCTGTAATATTAATTTCAATTCTAATTACGTCCAACTATCCAACTCGACTCAAATTTGCGAAGACTGTTCATCATTCAATCCCTTCAGTATTCATCGATTTCTTTAAATTGATCAGTTAGGAAGCATCACAGACTCATTTTAACAATGATTCTGAAATCAATTTCACAAAAACTTACCCCCAATTACTCAACTCAAGCTCAAAAATTCCAACAGTTCGCAGGTCCTGTTCTTGATCAATTCTCTTCAATTTTGGTATGGTCTTAATTAGAAGAGTTCCAGAAAGCTCACACAAGCCTCAGTTGTAGTCATCACGGCCTCTAAGTTAGAATTCAAATTTTTGAAACCTTTGAATTTCACGGGTTTGGGTTTCGGGTTTCTCTTCGGGTTTTCTCTCTGTCCCTCGTGTTTTCTTCCTATCTCAGTCTCTTAATCCTCTCAACTTCATCAGTTTCCCTACATGCTATCGAATGGTTATTAATTTGTTCGAATCAAAATAAATTTGAATCCAATCCCCTGTTTTCTTTGTTGTCTTTATCCCTTTTAATTATCAATTGCATTAGCGGTGTAAGGACACTCAGTCACTCAATCCTAGAGCCAGGTGTCCCTCATTGTTTTAACATAATCTCAACATAGTTGAATCAGCCATTTAACCGCCCAACCCAAATTACCATTTTGCCCCTGCTTTCACAATTTACCAAAATGCCCTTCACACTCCTAAGCCCGTAACTTGGTTGTCCGAACTCCGATTGACGCGTGCCGCCTGTCTACGGACTCAGCGTCTCGAGACCTACCCAAAGGTCTTCAAATTACGTGAAAAGCCCATGTCGTTTGAAAAGTCAACAAATTGCCCTTTTTAAATCAAATTACCAAATACCCGTGAACTTCCAAGCATCATAACTTTCTCCCTGAATGTCGGAATCGGACGTGTCACCTGTCTATGAATTCGTGACGTCCAGAACTACGTCACAGTTATCAGTCAAAGTCCGTTTGATCGTTCGAACCAAAAGTCAACCGTTCGCCCAATTATAGGGGTAAAATCGTCATTTTCTTTAAATTTCCCAAATTTTCCTTTTTCGAATTTCCGGGTCGTCACAACCTACCCCCTTAAGGAATTTCGTCCTCGAAATTCCAATCAGTAGGTGCCATGATATTTTTCCCTAAGAAACATGTCTAAGATGAACCCGAAACATAATCAACCTTAATCGGACATAGGACATACCCAAACTTATAGAAATCATACAACCAGTCTCCACCATTGGTCAATATCGAGATAGAATTTGACAGTACATCCTTGCCCCACGGGCAGTCATACTAAATACTTACTCGGAATACATAGTCTAGCTCATGTTCGAGTCCACACAATCCAAGAAACACACGAATTAGTCATATCTTCTCGCTCACATGTCATTCACTCGTGACATGGTACAATGGTTAAATCCCCACACATATGCCATCAGGCCACCAGGCCAAGAAACTCATAAGGTCCAATAAATCGGGAACTCATTCCCCTTGCTAGGTCAATCACAAGCTTCACTGATATCTACCTTTTGCCAATAAGCACTCAGTACGTACAATCACTCATACTCTATTGCAAATCATATCTCTTCCTTAACCTCGACTCCATCTAACATCATACATCAAGTATGATCCTGCAGCCCAATAGTCCAAATGATCAAAAATCATGTATTACTCCAATCCTATGGAGTTCCATCAATAACAGGATTTCACATATCCTTAAGTTATTAAACATGACAATTCTCTCCCCAAATGATATCTGATCCGACAATGCGGTCGTAACCTCAACGTATCCCAACCATCGCCTTATCACACATTAAGCCATTCTTTTTGTCAATCATTACCAATCATGATGGTCGATACAGTGCTCATACATTCCTTCCCAAAGGTATATGACCTCTATATACTCTACTACCTGGGTCGATCCCAACTCATGCAAGGAAAGTAAAACTTCTGAGGGTTCAACTAGCATCGACATATACCTCACCAAATCCCAAATCTCACACAGAAAGGGTCAACATCGAACATAAGTCACTGTTTCTCCACTTTTAACCATTCTAATCCAGTTCTCATTTCCAATAACTCTGACCTCCTTCCGGGTCGATCACCATAACTGGCAAAACATTGTAGAGAATCCCCCTACAATCCTCTGTGGTATCCATCAAATCTCAAAACAACTCATGTTCCCTTTGACAGTCTTTAATTATTTTCCATTGACTAATACATTTGTTTCTCCTGGGATTCACACTGATCCCGACCGTTATTAGTATCTGTTCCACAATCCTACTCTGGTCGACCAGGCCTAACACTTATTTAACCATATATTTTTCTCTCTGAGGGCATTCAATACATCTGTCCAGTATATCACACGCCCATTTGTACATGTAAGTACATCAACCAATCATTAATCATGGTACCATACACCGTCCTAAGGTGGTCAGAATACCTGACTCATCATTTCACAAATATAACCAGTCCATTTGGTTATCCAAGGGTATCACCATCTACTAACCTTATCCATATCAAATCTGGACATCATCTTTTTCTCTTTTACTCATAACCGATAGTCATCACCATGTTGGCCTCTCTCAATAGGCTCAATAATCACAACCTTCCAACAGAACCACAAATCATTAGCTCGTGATACGGGATACTTATCCCATACCGTTACCTTATTAAGTTGTCCATAATCAACATGTAAGCTCAGACCATCATCCCTTTTTCCTCTTCCCGCATAAGGAATATTGGGTTCCCCACGGCAACATTGAGCCGAATGAACTCATATCTACCAAGTCCTATACTTTCACCTTCAGTCCTTATGACTCTGTAGGTGCCACATACCAGAAACAACTCATATGCTCAACATGATCTCCACCATAAATTCAATCTCTCATCTTGGCAAAACCTCAGGAAATATGTTGAGAAATCCGTGCATCCTCAGCCCTCATTAGGCATCTCATACACGAAGCACATATGCCACACATATGACCAACAAACTTTGATTACCTCTTACCAATAGTCCATCGGTTGTGAGGGTAAAAAGCATTCTAGAGGGTAACACCCTCGAGTCTCCCTGAAATATAACCTCTGGAAATCCTAGACTTCACATATCATTCTCTAATCGACATACTCGATAGAGGTATCATGAATCATCAATCAATCCATTCCAAGGATTACATCCAAATCATCCAAGTCTAAGTCAGCCACTAGGCGAATAACACCTGTCATCCTGGGTAGCCTCAACACCAATAGATCTACCCCCCCCCCCCCCCCCCCCTTATGTATCACCAATTTCACCATAGATAATGACCAAGGTTACCACATTAATATCATTAAGTTTATCACATCTGTAACCCCAGTCAGTTCACCGACTTCCATATCATAACCAATCACGGATACTCCATATCCGATGCAGGAGCCAATCCCTGCTCCATTGCACCCCAACATTGCCATACCACTTTATCAATCTATCTAGATAACCATTTCTTTATGATGTGACCAGGCGACCCACAATCATAACTATTACTTCATAATTACCCTTATCACTTTACCTCCCAGTGGACCCAACTAGCATCCCACTGAACTGGACTATCTCCAAATCCTTATATATCTCGGGTCTCAGCTCGAACCCTCAGTCACTAAATGAAACTGACGCAACCCATAAGTCCAATAAACAAAGTTAAACAAGACCAATCCATAATTTCATAACTCATCAGTATCTGACCTTATACTAGTCCTTGGTATCCTAGGTGCCAAACATTCCTCAATCAAGGGTCGGCCGTGTCAGCAACCACAGTTATTTTCAACTCTTCCGGCTCCTCCCGAGCCCAGATACATTATTATAACTTATCTCAAATCCTAACCAATATCTTGACTGATTTTGAGTCCCGTGTTCATATCTCGACTCCTCTTGAGTCCAATCTCATACCAATCAGCCATGTCATCATTAGCATATCTGATCACCGAGCAAATTATGCTGGTGAACCACATCTTATACGACTTATAAGGCCGAAGGGATATCCCATCACATTCTAGACTCTTTAGACACACATTCCACTTAAGGAATCCACTGAGAATAATCCCATCATGAGTACAACTTGCCCAATTGTGCAACCTTTCTAGCCACTGGGCTCATTCGTCCCTGGGACCTACACAATTCCGTGTTTAACAGTTAGTAGTTCACAGTGTACACTGATTGACATCTGACCCTAAATCCAGGGTCAATCTCATCCGAGATCTATCACGAGGTCTCATATATCCTCGTATACCCGTCTCACTACCAGGTCGAGCACGAGGCTTACGTTTCAGAGGCATGATGTGGCAACAGAATCAGCAACCTAGGGCTCTGATACCAAGTTGACAGGACCGTCCCCTGAGGAACATTGATAACCGTGCCTGATCCTGCTCCCGTCTTACAAGTCAATTGAAGTTCCCAAATTACCCTCAGCACTTGCTAAACAAGGGATAACCGCACATGTGCCCTCTCATGCATCCACCTCCTAGTTAGCCTCAATTGTCGCGCCACGGCCTGGAGGGTCAATAAAACATAAAAGGTGTGAGTGGACGAAAATAAATCAGTTTATAAAACATGTTACATAAAAGACATTTCTACCCTCCACGTAAAACCAATGCATGCATTCGAAAATCATTTCACAATCCATTTCATTTCCAATATAAGAAAACCGGGTGTGAAAACCAAAATCATTTTCTTTTCTCAAACCTCGGGCCTTAGCCCGAAACCATAAATACGGGGCCTCAGCCCAAAATCATGAATCAAAATCAAAGTACAAGAGCAGAGTCCAAAAATCCATCAAGCCATATAAACCGGGCCACTGCTCAACACATCTGAAAACATCGGAAATCAATAAAAAATCACAAGTCAATCAATCTACTGGATCTCAATCACCGAGTCTTTAAACTCACATATATCAGGCCTTCCCGGGATATCAACGAGTCTTTAAACTCAAAACACAATCAATAGGCCTCGAGGGATATCACTATAACCGAGTCTTTAAACTCAAAACATATCAATCCAGGGCCCTCCCTCGTCATCAATCAACCGGTCTTTAAACCCAAAACCAGATCCAACAATAGTACTTTAAACCCAAAACCATGTGTAATTCATAGCAAATTCAGAATCCATCGTAATCCACTTTCCAAAACCAAATCTGAAATCATATTTTATCGAAATGGGTCTCGTGCCCGAATTTCACGTTCAAATCCCAAATCATACTCACAACTCATAATCAAAATATCATCAAAATATGATACATACAAATCATATAACATCATCCATCAAACCAACATCAAAACATAAGAGAAATCATAGTCAGGAAATACGTGCAATTACGTATTGCATAACGAAATGCGTGAAAATACGGAAATCGTAATTACCATAAACCATAATCATAATCATAGAAATCATCAATAGAAAGCATAGAAAACAATTATGCATGCATTAAAATTTAGAAAGCGAAGTCCACTCACACACCGTCCAAACGGCTCGCTTCCGAGCTGCAAATTTTTCCGTAAATTCCGAAAATCACAATTCCTATCCAAAATCATTATCTAGGGTCACTAACACTTTAATATATCTCATATAATTTTCCCCAATTTTTCTGGGATTTAAATATGTATTTTAAACGTATACAAAAACTTCGGATACGCTGAACACTATCGAAACGATATCCGATTTTCTCGAAACTAGTGCCAAAATGTTTGTTACATTAAAAAGAGCAAGTTTCATGTTGAACACACCTCGATATTCGGTTCAACGCGCCCCCACGCGCCGCCGTGAGTGGATGCGCGTGAAGCCCCTGCGCTGCTACAGTGCAAGCATTGTTCATCGTTCTCACCCGGCTGTCTGTTAAACAGGTCGTTCAGCCCGCGTGTTGACCCGGCTCAATCCCTGCCAATTTCAACCTGGATTCCTCAGTTGGTCCATCACCTAGCATCACAACCAACTTAATTATGGGTATGTAATATTAATTTCAATTCTAATTACGTCCAACTATCCAACTCGACTCAAATTTGCGAAGACTGTTCATCATTCAATCCCTTCAGTATTCATCGATTTCTTTAAATTGATCAGTTAGGAAACATCACAGACTCATTTTAATAATGATTCTGAAATCAATTTCACAAAAACTTACCCCTAATTACTCAACTCAAGCTCGAAAATTCCAACAGTTCACAGGTCCTGTTCTTGATCAATTCTCTTCAATTTTGGTATGGTCTTAATCAGAAGAGTTCCAGAAAGCTCACACAAGCCTCAGTTGTAGTCATCACGACCTCTAAGTTAGAATTCGAATTTTTGAAACCTTTGAATTCCACGGCTTTGGGTTGCGGGTTTCTCTTCAGGTTTTCTCTCTGTCCCTCGTGCTTTCTTCCTATCTCAGTCTCTTAATCCTCTCAACTTCATCATTTTCCCTACAGGCTATCGAAGGGTTATTAATTTGTTCGAATCAAAATAAATTTGAATCCAATCCCCTGTTTTCTTTGTTGTCTTTATCCCTTTGAATTATCAATTGCATTGGCGGTGTAAGGACACTCAGCCACTCAATCCTAGAGCCAGGTGTCCCTCATTGGTTTAACATAATCTCAACATAGTGGAATCAGCCATTTAACCGCCCAACCCAAATTACCATTTTGCCCCTGCTTTCACAATTTACCAAAATGCCCTTCACACTCCTAAGCTCGTAACTTGGTTGTCCGAACTCCGATTGACGCATGCTGCATGTCTAAGGACTCAGCGTCTCGAGACCTACCCAACATTCTTCGAATTACGTGAAAAGTCCATGTCGTTTGAAAAGTCAACAAATTGTCCCCTTTTAAATCAAATTACCAAATTACCCATGAACTTCCAAACATCATAACTTTCTCCCCGAATGTCGGAATCGGACGTGCCACCTGTCTATGAACTCGTGACGTCCTGAACTACGTCACAGTCATCGGTCAAAGTCCGTTTAACCGCTTGAACCAAAAGTCAACCGTTCGCCCAATTCCAAGGGCAAAATCCTCATTTTCTTCAAATTTCCCAAATTTTCCTTTTTCGAATTTCCGGGTCGTCACATGAAATGTGCAATTGAAATTGGAAACCAGATTATAAGAGTCCCACGAAGCTTTTGGATGGATAAATTGGAGAAAAACAAGTGCAATTGATGAACTTCGCCGAATCAATAGTACGCGGATGTTCTTCGAATTGTCAAATTCGATTGGATTGAGGTAAGTTCTAATGTAATTGAGGTTACAGAACCATAATTAGATTCATAACGATGCTATTGGTTGAATCAATTGAAGAAATCGAGTTGAAATTGACAGGGATTGAATCGGGTCATAACGCGGGTTGCAGAATCCAATTGCACAGACAAACGGGCGAAGGAGATGAACAGTGTCAAGCGCGTGGCTCCTTCACGTAGCCACTTGCGGCTGAACGTGAGGGCGCCTGGCCACTATTCTCGAGGTGAGGTCAACATGACTTTTACCCTATTCAATGTAACGAACATTTTGGGACTAGTTTCGAGTCGATCGAACATCGTTTCGATATAGTTCGGGATGTCCAAAGATTTAAGGTATAGTTTAAAAATATTTAAAATTTGGAAAAATTACGGGGAATTAGTAGAAGCTTTATGAAGTAGTTAGTGACCTTAGTATGTGATATGGACAGGTTCGGGAAGTCCGGTGATAGAGGATTAGTCGGGAACGACGTATTGCACGCGTATCGAGGCAGCATCCCGAATGGTCTGTGAGTGGACTTTGTTCTCTAAATTATGATGCATGCATAAATGTTCTTATCTATTTTTTATATGTGATTCTATGATTATTATTATGATATCTGTGATTTACAGTTTTGCACGTATTTTGAGGAATTTTACATAATTGCACGTTTTACTAGATATGCTTCTATATTGTGATTTGATATGATTTCGATGATTTCATTTTGGGGTTTGAATTATGATTTGATTTCAAGGATTTATAAATGGATTTCGGACAGTGCTTTTGGGCATGAGGCCCCGTTTCTAATGATTTCGGCTTTCGATTTTCATGTGATTCGGGATTTGAATCGAGATTTCCAATGATGATTTCGTAATTGGTTTTGGACTTGAAGTCCTATGATTTTCACTTTGTTTTGGGTTTAAAGACCCGTTGCTACTGGTTTTGGGTTTAAAGACCCGATTGTTATTGTTGGATCTAGTTTTGGGTTTAAAGACCCGGTTGATTGATGACGAGGGAGGGCCCTTGATTGATATATTTTGAGTTTAAAGACTCGGATATTGTGATATCCCCCGAGTCCTGTTGATTTTGTTTTGGGTTTAAAGACTCATTGATATCCAAGAAAGGCCTGATGCACATGTGTTTTGAGTTTAAAGACTCGGTGCTTGAGATCCAGCAGATTGATTGACTTGGTTTTCTATTGATTTTCCCATGGTTTTCAGATGTTTTGGATATGTGGATTTTTGGGCTGAGTTCCCGTACCTTGATGTTTACTTATGGTTTTGGGTTGAGGCCCTGGATTTGAGCAACGAGTTTTGGAAAAGAAATGATTTCTGGTTTTCGTAAACGATTCTATTATTTTGGAAATGAAATGGTTTTAAGAAATGATTTTCGAATGCATGCATTAGTTTTACGTGGAGGGTATACATGTCTTTTCTTAACTTATTCTTTATTTTTGTCCACTCATAGTCTTTTATGTTTTCGCCACCCTCCAGGTTGGTGCGGTGTGGGCTGTTGTTGGAGAGACTGAGACATCACACACGCGATCCACAGTGGTTTCTGCGCACTCTGGGTATTATGAAGTTGATTTTGGTACGTTGACTTGGGTATCCCTTGTATTACTTACATGTTCCACGGAGGTTGGACAGGTATTTAGCCTTCGTGTCGCATGCAGGTTAGACGGGAGTATGACTTAACCCTTAATCCTGGGGGATTGGGTGTGGGTCGTGTCAGGGTACCCATTACCCACGAAGAAAAACACAAACAAAAATTAATTTGAATTAATTTTATTAGATTTTATTTTTATTTTTATTTTTATTTTTATTTTTATTTTCTAAACTGAATCTAATATTTTTTTTACTTGCAATATGATAATTACAGGTAGGCCATACCCATCACATTATTTATTTATTTATTTATTTTTTACAAAACTGAATTTAATATTTTTTAAATTTTTCATTAATTTTTATTTCTATTAAATCTTATTTTATAGATGGTTTGTTTTTTATTACGTATAACAAAGGAAAAAAATTGATAAAAAAATAAAAAAATTAAAACCAAATTAAAAAATTGACAGTGATGGTGACTAGGATGAGCTATCTCGATGAGGGGAGATGCTTGGATGCGGCGATGAGCCGATTGTAGTTGGAGATGGGGCATGGTGGTGGTTGGTGGGGTTTGTAGTCACATAGAAAAGATGACGATGAGTTTTAGGGAGAGAAAAGGGGATTGGTTAGAGAGAAAGCATAGATGAGAAAATGGTGATTAGTGGGATTAGTTTTAGAGTTAAAGGAAATAAAAGAAATAATTACGAAATTAAAAGGAAATTAGAAATAGTAATAAAATAATTTAAGGGAAATTTTCTAAATTCTTAAATACAATTTATAATGAAAATTTTATCGAGTTCGGTTTTCTCGCTTTGAATTCTATTTCGACACTTTCTACTAATTCTTTGTTTTAATTAAAAAATTATCAGAGTCAAAATTTTGAAATAACTCCTTCACTAGTTTTGGTTAACCTCAATGTTTTTTATAATTAAGAATAGAAAGGTAAGTTGGTAATTTACCAATTTTGGCTTTAAAATCTAGGATGGATTGTAACAAAATCTCCAATAGAAATTGAGAGGATTGGAAAGAAATAAAAAGCAACAAAAATAAAAGCAAACAAAATTAAAAGGAAAAAAAATAGAAGTTAGAAATAAAAAGTTAAAGAAAATGAAAAGAAATAAAAAGAAAAATAAATTAAAAGGGATTAAAAATTAGAAGTTAAAACGAAATAAAAAGCAGTAAAAAAATTGAAAGAAGAAAATAAATGTAAAATGTCATGGGCACCCATTATCCATTGTCTAAGGTTTGGATAAACCCTCAAAAATTGAGAATCAGTTTAAATGGGTATAATACCCATTTGTACCCATAAAAGGTAAGGATTTACCAATACCCTAAAAAAAACTCATTTGGCTATCTTTAATTGGGGTAAGCCTAAGCGGAGCTGAGTTAAAGGCAAGCTTGGGTGGGGCTGAACGAAAGAAAAGCTTGGGGGCTAATCTGGCCTCTCCCATGGCCTAGCCTGGGCTCCTAGCCCACGACTAACACTCATGTGCTGCTATCTTCCCTCTTAACAGCTACAATATGCAGCCAATGAAAAGTTGCCATGTGTCCCTTTCCTTTCCGAAGTGTAGTCGTTTGGCTTGCTTTGTGCATTTTTTTATTTTAATAATGAGAATTCAAGTTCATGAAAAAAGATTTAATATTTTTTTAAAGATAATGAGTATCATTTAAAGATAATTACCATCCAATGAACATTTTACTATTTTTTTATTTTTTCTAATTTTTTTATAAAATTTAATGTTTACTTCTATAAATGCTCAAGATTTAATTATCATATATCACATTTTAAATTTGATAAAATAAAGATCCATTGTTGTCATAATGTCTAATTTTTTTAAAACAAAATAAGATTTCTTCATTATTATATAAGATTTCTACATTATTATTATCTTATATAAAAAAATTTAAGATTTCTACATTATTATCTTTAAAAAAATAATTACAAAAAATTTGAATTCTTACTCATTACCCCTCCACATTAGAAACATGACAAAAGTCATAAACAGTATCATTTGAGCGACTAAACTTTACCAATAATCTCTTCCCTTACTTACAATTGTCATTAAACATGCTCTAACCCAAAAAATTATATAATTTTATAAAAAGAAATTAAAAAAGTAAAATAAATTGCCACGTCTGCAGGTATCATTTGTGGTGGTGTAGGTTAATCGTAGTCAACATTCTTAAAAATTCCCAGCAGATCTGTCCGCTGGCAACTACGGTGAGTTTAGAGACACAAAGAGGCCATGGAGGTGGAGGAAGAGATAAAGCAAACAAAGTGGAAGTGCAAGCTCAGTAAGAGAAGCAACTCATCAAATTCATATTCGTGTCCTATACAAAATCTTGATGATGGCTGTCTCATGCACATCTTTAGTTTCCTCCTTCCAATCCCAGGTGCCTTTTCTTATTCTTGTTCTTCTTCACCCCTTGCAAATGCTTTAGCTTAATTTACGAGTCCTGGAAATATGTCAACATCCGGGTTTTGGTTCAATTGCTTGTTATTGCTATTATTACTCTTTGTGGATTTTTGCATTAGGGTTATGTTTTGGAATCCATTTTTATTGCATGCTTCAAAAAAAAAAAATTATGTTTAGTGTTTTGTGTGTCAGAAAATCTGCAATAAGAATTGAAAGTATAGCGGACCAAAAACATCTGATCTTGTGACAAACTACAGATTATATACTTGTAGAATTGAAGGACCGGGGATGTTGGTGCTGATGAAGTTGTGATAGTAATATTGTTGGTGGAGTGTTTTGACTTATGTAGCTAATTTTACTTTGCTAAACATAGAAAACTCTGGTGAGGGGAAAATGAGAATTTAATAAAGATTGCAATGTGTCTCAGGAGAAAAGGAATTTATGTTTTGGAAAGACTTGATTTTGAGTAAGAGATGCTCCAAATTTAGTAATTCCAGGGAAGAAGGGATAAGAAATTTCCTAGGGAATGGTTGAGCATTTTTGTTGTGTATCCAAATTTTTTTCGCATTGTCCCTGTTTATATTTTGATGTCATTGTAACGGGTGTTTATAATTTCCTTGAGTTTTCTCATTGCAGTTGCATCTAGTTTTCCTTGTTAATTTGGTAGCTCAAATGCATGTGTTAAATAAATTTCTTCAATTTCTGTCTCAAATTGCTATTGAGCTTGCAGATCGGTATAACTCCGCCCTCGTTTGCCACAGATGGCTTTACTTGGCATGTCACCCTCGCTTGTGGCTACGAGTTGACCGATCCATCAAAGATCCATTGGAGCCTGGAGTTTTCCCCAACATTGAGACAGCTGTTGCTGCTGCAAGGTCTGGAAAGTTAAATTTGTCTCTATGAATATCTTGTTCATTTCGTGGGGTATTATGAATGTTCATTTCTTTTCCTTACAGGCCTGGTGACACCATTCTAGTTGCAGCAGGTGGAAGGCATCTTACTCCTAATATTCAAATAAAAAAGCCACTTTGCCTGGTATGTCTCAAGTTCTAGATTTAGGAGTGATAATTAAAATACTGAAGCATACTAGAGGTTAATATAACAACCTCTGTCAAGGGATTACGGTACCCATGTTTGCTTTCTTCTAGTTGGGCTTGTACCCTTCAAGTACACTACTTTACTATTTAGGAGGACTCTGACAGCTGACTCTCTTTGGTGCAATTTGCTCTAGTCGTATCATAAGGCATGTTATTTTCTACAATGATATATTTTACCAACATGTTAACGAGTATAATTCAAAAATTAATTCTAGTTGTGTGCTAGAAATTGTTATTCTGTTAGTCAAAGTTCATGCGAGCATGGTTCGAATGACACTGATCTGAGGTGGATCTGTATAGTTCTGTACTGGAATTCTTTTGCTCTGACTCTTGGGGAGGTGGTTAGACTTTAACCTAAATCTAGCTGCTCAAAATGAAACTTTTGTTGTTTCTTGTACCTTCCTATTTTTCTGTTGTGAGTTAGACCTCTTCTTAGTAAGGTTAGTTGTGCGTCCGAATGCAGCCAACTGTTTTTCGGTTTAGGAATTCTGGTATTTCTGAGATTTATTAATCGAGTGTAGCATTAAATGATGTGTTCGATTTGGTTTTAAAATTCTGTTTACTATAAAAGGAGGAAATTATATGGAATAAATCCTATTTTGTGCTTATCCTCCCTGTTGGAGCAGGTTTTAGACAAATGTTGTCTCTAAAAAGGCACGGCTCGTATAGCAGAAAAACAAGACAATGACATGAAATGTGGAAGGTAGATTACACTACCACTACAAAGGAAGCAGAAATAAAAATTCTAAAACACAGAACCCAGCACTGAGAGGGTCAGGTTTATTGAAAGTATGGTCAGGCTAGTGTCAACAAGTTACACTCTCAACTAACTTCGTCTAATTGAATTGGTGCTACCAAAAATTCTGCAGAAATCTGTACTTCTTGTAGATCTTTTGGTAGACTGCCTACCAATTTCATTTCTGTTAATATATATATATATATATATATGTATATATATATATTTATATTTATATATATATGTTTCATCCCAAAATGAAATTTTGTACTTCTTGATTACTCAACTTTTAGTCCATTCTCTTCTAAAATTCCTTTGTTCAGATTGGTGGAGGTGAGCAACCTGATGAGACGACACTCTATTGCTCTCGAAGTTCTGACAGGTTTGTTGTATATTTCAAGTTATGGTTTACTTTCTACCGTGTGAGATTTTTCTCCCAAATGTCATCTTTCTAGGAGCCACTGCCATGCTGCTAGATTTTACTGTAGAAGTTATAATTGTGGTTGTTTGAATCGAAACATTATGAACATAAAAGTTTTATTGCCTTTGAAATCTTGTTTGATCCGTTTTCTATGTGTTTGAGATTTTCTTTGGCTCTCTTGTATGGTTTGTACACGGATTTAAAAAAAAAAAAATTCTTCTGCTCTGTTTGTTCTTTTCCACACTTTGCTTTCTTAAATACCATAAAGCACTAATTGTCCTAGAGATTTATGTTCATTGGTGTAACAAAATGCTGACAATGTTTCCCAAATTAAAATCATGGTTTTGGTTCCTACGTTTCTTCTACCGCTGAAATGTATTTTTGAAGAAATTAATATGTAAGATCAAGGTAATGTGTTTACATATCTTCCGTGGTAATTATTTTCCATTTTTTACTTGACAATGAAAATATCCCAAATTGATGTGTTGAGTTAAGGCCTTGGGCCATTAGCTCGAGTTCTAATGTGGTAAATGTCTAAAGTTCTGTAGCTCGTGTTGGGATGATATTGTCCATTATGTCTAAGCAGCTGACTGCAAAGTCGTTGTGCCATAAGTTCAGTATTTCTATATTGCTGGAAGTCCTCGTTCTGGTCTTCTTATTTAGGTGCTAGTCAGTTTCAATATCAATGCGGCCCAGTCGGTTTTCTGTATGAAGCAGCTAGTCAAAAAGACTTTGTTGTCTTTATCTATTTTGGTTAAGAAAAAATATGAATTGTTTGTATGGTTCTTTTTTGTTACAACTTTAGCAGTCTGGAAGGGCTCCTGAAAGTATGACCACCGTATTTTTCTTTTGTTATTATTATGAATGAAAGATTTGGTATGCGCTGTTCATTTTTGTTTGAGCAGTGCATTGGAGCTTCTGTCCACCTGCAAATTGGCGAACCTGACTGTGAAGGCAGAGCTTGGTTGTTGCTTGCTTCATAGAAGTGGAAGGCTCACAATAGAGGGGTGTGTGCTTCAATGCGAGTCAAATCCCCTTGACCATCTTTCGTGCCCTATTGTGAGCACCGCCAGTGCCCAGAAGGTTTTCTCTTCCTCCTCCGTGGAATGTCCTAACAATGGTGTCTCTGTTTTCCGAACTCGAATTGAAGGAGGTGCCAAGGCTGTTTTGACTAGTGGCGACCTGACGTTGCAGCGAGTTCGCGTTATTTATGCTCGGACTTCACTCTTTTTCTGGTTTGATGTTGAGCACCAATGATGTCTTGTTTTCCGCACTGGGCGGGTAAATAGCAACTTTAAAAAAGAACTGCAAAGTTACCAGGGACTGCCCGGGAGAGAGAATTTACTTGGGAATACTTGCATACTCATGAACAAAGAGTATTGAGACTCGGTTTGAACAAAAAAAGACTAAATTTTCACGATGGCATATTCGAACCAACTTGCGTGCACCTCAGTTAATTGCCCTTCGGTAACTAATTCAAAAGAGCTAAAACAAATTAGGGATGCTGAGAATGGTCCCCAAAGAGCAATAATTTAAACAAGCTTGCCTTAAACAGCCAAGGAACTCGATTGATCCAAAGAGCAGCCGACAGCTCGCCGTCCAAAGCCACGGCCAAATAGAATGATTTTAAAAGCTTAGCCTAAACCTTTCATCATTAGAGATCCCAAAAAATGACATGTTTAGCGGAAAAATTGAAAAAAATAGAGACCATATTTTATGTAACTTGGGAACAATTTGCAATGAGATAAGCTACATGCAATACAACAATACTTTGTTATGGAATGCTGTGTCTATCCACAATCACAAAAATCACCTTCTATTCACTTCTGTACGAATACAGCTCTAAAGTTTTCTAAATGGTAAGCCACATACACAAAATTGGCTTCTGTTTTCTTTGTTATGTCCCACGTTCATACCGCTATTTTCCAGTATCATAACACGATCGAGTGGTTCAATAAAAAGTACAAACTTCCTCATCATCTATTCATCCATCGCCATTATAGCTTTCTGTACTACCTGAAAGTTGAGTACAGGTAAATCTTCGTTGAAATTCTGGAATACAATAATGATAGCAGGAAATTTCATTTAGGTCGCCTTAAATACCAGGAACAGAAAAAATTGGCCAATTGGATTACATCCGCCAAACCCAAAACAATAAAGGTGCTGCCATTTACACTCCAAAAGTCATCCCAAAGTGAACCCCCAAGTGAGGAAAAAAAACAGAGATAGGTGTGGGATGACAATTTTGAAGTCCTAATAAAATAAACAAACAAACAAGAAACAAAATCTTGATCAAAATTCAGGACGTATGTTAGTCGACAGTTAAAAAGTGCTCCACTTTCACCTGAACACACCAGACACCCACCCGTGGTTGTATGTCTAAAATTAAACTCAAAACTTACCCAATAATATGATGAACATGTGGGAGCTGACCTCAACTTCCTGTAGCAGGTCTTCGTTGGACTACCAAATCATCCGGAGAATAATAATCTGCGATGAGCCGGTACATGTATGATGGATTATGCCCTCCTCTGAAGAAATAACAATTGTAATTGGTAAACTAGCTACAAAAATTAGAAAATATAAGATTAAATACGTGTAAAATACTGAGAAGAATATGCTGGAAATCTAGTCAGAATCTTATTTTTTCATTAATAGAATAGAGATGTAATAGGTGATATTTTTTAGCTTTCATGCATTCTATTCCATTTGGTCCATGCAATTAGTTGACTTACGTATCAGTAATAAACAAACTGACAAGCTTTGGTGGCACATAATCAAATGTAGGATTGACAACATGAAGGAGCGGAGAAGCAGTGCCACTTCCAAAATCCATGCAATCTGAGAATTCCCCAAAATCCAGCAGCTCAGAAGGGGATCTTAACTCATTCAGCAAGACTTCGGGATTGTGAGGGTACAAAGGGCACAACTGTCATGTAAACGAACATGGAAGATTTGGAATAAGAAAAACATTTAAGAACATTTAATAAGCTGCACATAGTCTTAATACCAGTTCAGTGATTCAATCAAGTAGGACCTGATCCCCATTGTAGTCTACACAACACCCTAAAAAAAATCACGCAAAAAAGATACTAACAGACTGTGAATCAGCCACCACCAACTTGATTGTCTTTAATCAGTAGATCCAGACTACTACATTAAGTATCATCATGCCTAGTTGATAAGCATGCCATGAATAGAGGGCAAAGTGAACTACTCAACATACTTTCACATTACAAATTTATAAGATTGCATATTTTTATAATGCACTGACTAATTTCTAATCCATTCATTAAATTCTCAAATGGTGAAACCCACAGCTTGAGCTTCATGCCTTCATTTTAGTATATACATTTGTGTACTTCATGCATTGTGACTTAGAAGCTCCATTCCAAACCCCAGCCCACCCCAAAAAAGAGACGAAAAAAAAGAATTATGAATGACAGTAAGAATCTAAAATTCCAAAGGCAAATATAACAGTAATTGTATTAAGATACCTTATGACTACCAGCAAGTACAACAAATGGAACGGCATGCCTTTGTGCTGCAAGTGCAACCATATTCAATCCAACAGGTGCTATAACCCCACCATTGGCCATGACAGCATGAGCACCAACTATAACCTTTAACATGATAAAATTCAAAATGAAATTGAAGGATGTAGATTTTCCTAAGAAAAGTAAGAAAACTGCAAAGAAAGTGTCCTACCATGTTCACTCGAGATATCATGGCAAAAACTGCTGAATCAGTGATCAAAGTGGTTTGTAAACCTCTGGAAACCAATTCTTTAGCAAGAAGATGGCCTTGATACCTAATAGAAACCAATGATTAAATAATCAATGGTTAATCAAGAGAACATCAAAATTATACCAAGTATGGGTCCTATACATTATCAGATTGGAACAAATGTAGATAGAATTTGAGCTAACCTAGGAGCTCCTTCTGCAACAAATACCCGAAATGACCTTTTCTTCTCCTTTGCAGCACAAAGAAATTCCAGTACTGTTCTTGAACTGCCTAATGTTAATATAACCTCACTGCAAAAGAGGAAGAAAAATAAACAGTCAGTTACCAGCATGATTAAAAATACCACAGAAATATCAATTAAAATTCCGCTACAAATCATTCGAGCTAAAATTGAGTATTGTTCCTATGAAGTTTAGAATATCTATGGGTATGAGGCAACAAAATTTGGCAATTTTTAAAGTGAAATAATAAGAACTTGACCTGCATAGTTCTATCTGGTGAAAAACAAAAAAGGGCAAACTCATTCATTGTTTTCCGTTATTTTTGTTTAAATTAATGAAAAATTCAAAAGGTTCTACAAATTTTTGGTTATAATCCAACATAAGAAAAAGAGAAAAGAACGATAATTCAACAAACTTCATCTAGCATAAGGAGCAAAATTAATAACGGAACTGCAGCTTTCCCATCTAGAATAATATATATACATACTGTTCCTGAAAACAAGAGATACAGAAGCCCAAATCACTGCCCAGAACTTGATTATTTCCACACCTCCACTTCCATCCCCCTAACTTGGTCAAAGTAACCTCAGCTATTCACAACATCAAGCTTCTAAACAATCAATGAAAGAGCTTATCACACAAGTATAAAAACAATCCACCAAGCACCATGGTAGTCTAGGAGAAATGGATACAAAACTAAGCCCAGTGCTCATAAAACTATTCCACATATCATGCATTAGATTCAGAATTTGGGTTTGGTTTGGAGAATAGTTTCAAATTTTTATTCGAGATCGGTTTGGACATTAGAAATTAAGAATTAGCAAATATAATAAATCTAACTAGTGGAAAATCCATTTAACTCTATTTACTACATATGCATGGTGAAGATTGCAATTAAGCGCACATATCATGTATGCTAAATTTCTTTTCTAATTTGGATGTAGACATTGGAAATAGTAAAACAAACTTAATAGTCAGGCCGGGAAAAATATATACTTATGGTGAATGTGCTCAACTGCTTGCTCAGAAATTTGTTCATGGCAAGTGCCAATATCTTGTATGAGTTCATTCACTGCTTCAATAACATCATGCTTTAGCTTCCGACTTCTGGAACTTTTATCAGCAGCTGCTAAGAAAACAAAGATATTATACGGCTGTGTAATCTACCACCAAAGGGTAATATCTTCAGTTCCCACACCACAGGCCAGACCACTGCAGGAACCAATTTTTTAATGACTATTTCCAAACACAAAAGCCACATTTATCAGTTAAAAAGAAATGAAATGCGTACTTAACATTCCCAATGATCCAACGAATAAAGAAACGAAGATCATACATTTGCTTATTCCTTCAGAATCACCCCCAGATGAAGAAGTGTGAGGAATAGCAGCTGCATCAGGTATGTCCTCCAGAAGTGTTTGCAAAGACGGTGGACGCAGTGTGCTTCTTGCAGCAGCAGCAACAACAGCAGCAGATAGAACCGGATGATTGTCACGCTCACTGTCATCTTCATCATCGCTAACAGGGTTCATGTTCAACCCACCCACAGCAGCTGTGGTTAGGGAAAGATCCTCCTCCCTAATAATGTGCAAAACACGCCTCACAATATTACCCACAGCAAGCTCTGCGATCATATTCGCAAAAGATTATTATAAAAAATCAAACAACTAAGCCTCTAAAATCCATTATTAGAGATTTTTTCAGTGTATCTGAATAATATTATGCTCAAATTCAAATGCCTGGATAACATAGATTTCCTTCCTGCAACTAGGAGACATAACTATGTTTCTTATCTGGTAGAATAACATTTCGTATTATAGGAGTATTAAGGAAATATATGCAAACAAGATGGAAACATGCTAAGCTTAGCAAACATAAATTGGTAGTACAGTTGAGTAGAGCTAGCATGCTATTGAATATAAATAGCCTAACACACATGAAAATTATCTGCATAACAATGTCCCTTGATATTCATACATTCATCAGATCAGCATTTCAAATATCTATTCTCAAGTCAAACACTAAGTGCTACAGAAGCTTCATTAAAAAACAGTTGGTCATAGATCAAGAAAATTTCAACAGTGGTGCAGCCTTCCAATCTAAAAGAATATCTTATTCCTGCCAAAACTTTGCTTTCTCCCACAACTCCTCTACTCCCAGCCCCTAGCATCCTCAAAAATCTACCAATTCCTTTCTAACAGAATATCCCAAATCATCATCTTTTTTACTGCCACCCAACATTTCTCTCCCCTTCTCTTTAAAAAATAAAAATAAAAAAACTACTGGCTATTAGACATACTGATTGAGTGTAAATAGAGAGGAATTTAAGAGTTAAAACTCTAAATTTTGGCAAGAATGATGATTCAGAACAATGAGCAGACTATAATTAACTGATTGGTCATCAGCAGGGTTATCATTTTTAATCTTTTTTCTTAAAGTCAATGACTGCTTAGCAAAGGAGTACCAACTCCAGCAACAGAAACTAAAAAATTTACATTATATTGGCAACCTTCTTACTCTACTGCCACTGCGTTAATGCAACATAAAACAAACTTAATGTGTCTTAACTACTGTCCATACTCGACAAAATAAATAATCTAATTCCACTCATGTCACTATTATATAAAAAATTTGCATTATATTGTCATCCTTCTTACTCTACTGCCATTGCGTTCATGCAACATAAAAACACTTAATATATCTTAAACACTGTCCAAACGGAACAAAATAAGAAAAATTTAATTCCACTCATATCACCATTAAACAGGCACGGGGCATAGGCTTGGGCTGAAAGGGCTATAGCCCTTCCCAAGCAAGCTTTCTCCCTTGTATTTGAATGGGCTAGCCCATCCCAATATTATTATTAGTCAATCTTAATATTATTATATAGTCCATTCTAATTGAGTATATAACCCAATTTGAAGTTAAAAAAAAAATCTGCAAAGCAATAGCCCACTACCCAACCAATATGTACAATCATATTGAAATTAATAAAGCACTATCCTCCCACCCACAGGCAACACTGCAGCAGCAAAAAAAAAAAAAACACTCATCCCCATTTCTTTATTCTCATCTCACCATTTTCGTCTCCTTTATTTTCTTCAAAACTTTATTGAGTGTGAGTTTATCCATTCTCAAATCTTCGAAGCATAAGGTGTTATTCTCTAATTTTAGTTTTAAATAGAAACTGAATATAGGGTTTTGGTTTTGGGAATATGAGGACAGAGAGTTTTTTTAGTTTTGACAATTTGAAAGAGACTTCACTTAAATTATAAGTAATGAAAAGATAATAAAAGATTTTGACCCTATTAAGACTCAAAATGTATAATTTAAAATTAGAAGGTGATAACTTGTTCTTGAATTGCATGTTTAATTATGGTTTTTGTTGTAATTTATTTTTCTTCTTACTATTAAACTTTTATTTATGTATATAGATGCATTTACGGGTAAAATTCATTACAACCCCCTAATTAGATGTATCTTATGTTTATAAATAAAATTTACTCCTATCGTCGAGTTTCTTCACAATTTAGTATGTAAGTTTAGCCCATCCAAAATTTAGGCTCAGGAACTGTCACTGCCATTAAAAATAGGTACACTATAACAGGAAATGGCTGAACAAGTACTTGAAGTTCTTTTTACCACAAATTGAGTAATACAATATTATGCCGCAATCATGTGATCATTTAACTATCACAAAACACAATTTTGTTAAATAATAGAAGCACTTCTGTAGGTTGTTTTTCTCAAAATTCCCCCATCAAATGAAATAGATTTCAATGCTAAGCCATGTGTCTCTTCAGATATTACAGATAAAGATGTTCAAGTAACATGAATAACCTTGCTACTAACGACAAAATTTACACATCAAACTTAACAATACGGAATCCTTGCAATTAACAAAACTTATGTAACTTTTCAATGCACCTACCAACAGGATTTGCAGCAATCAGCTGCTCCCCAACAGCATTTACAGCATCTATCAAGGCTCCAGCTTGATTTGTGTAGGGCACCCGCTGCGATGAAATCACCGACCGAAGTAATTCAGCCGTCAGCTTAGCTGTAGCCTGCGAGCCCTCAACTTTACTGCCACCAAAAAAAATTGAAAAATCAGTATCTGAACAATTATTAACCAGTGAATTGTGCTAAAAAATCTCCAGCTGGTAGCAGAAGACTCCATGAATTCTACTGAAAAACTCACCGTTTCTTAAGCTTGATAAGGACATCATTCACAAGGGAATGAACGTCCGGCATGACTATCGCACCTTAACCAGAAAAATGTTAGAGATGCGGAGCAGGGATGGATCGAGCACTGTATTGGGCTATGGCCCCACCGAGGTTTCGGAGATATAATCTAGCCTCTCTAGTCCAACTCAGGGATAGTAATCAAAGAGCAGATGATATCACCGATGAAATTTTGGATAAACGTTCACCTGAATTTCAGTGGACGGCGCCAATGGGTTTTAGCGCGAGGAAGAAAACTACCTCCAATCTCCAACCCTATTTTTCTGTTCAATAAAATTGTGGCCTCTACGCTGTCGTTTTCTGAGACTCGAGAGAGCAATGGGTTGGGTTTGTCTGTTGTATCTATGGATGTTACTTTTTTATTCTCACTCTAATTTTTTTTTTTTTTAAGTATGACGAGATATTATTTTATCCGTGGTATTTTATCCATATTCTCGAGACTCTGCTAATGCAAACACGTAAGCTATTGTTCGCTCTAATCGAGAACTCGGATGGTTGTTTGACAAAAAAACGCTTTAATTCTTAATTCAGCTTTAAAAGATAAATCTCAAAAATTTAAATAGCATTGAATCGAATTATCTAAAAAGTTGAATGATAGTCTCTATTTATAGAAAATCCTTGTGATCCACAGAGCATTCTAATTAGTCAGTTGATTTGTAATTAATAAATAATATATTATTTAATAATTATAATAATTGTTTATTATGATGATAATCATAGCAATTTAATATTAATATTACTTGTCCATTATTAAGAATAACGGTAATTAACTATCAGGAAAACTATTAATATTACAGAGACTTTTAACCCGATTAAAAAACGTATTTAGCTGGTAAATATATTATTTAATGTGCGGGTGTCTGCAAACCATTAGTATTATTGTCAGGGGCAATTTGGTCGTTTTGGGGATTATGGGTCACGTGACAACTTCACAATTTTCGAGTGATTTTAGATTCCACAAATGTCCTCACATCGCTTAGGATATCGCTTAGGAATTCAAAGAATCCTAAGGGATGTACGAGTTTTGGTATATTTTTGAGAAATTTTATTAGACTTAGAGCTGTGGGTTGAGTGAAAATTGATTCTTGAGCTGTGATATTCAAACTAATAAAGCTAGACTTGCAGCTTGAATGAAATGGGCCTTATAGCTTGAAGAAATTTGGGCTTATGGTTTGGACTTTATAATGACCCATTGCGATAAAATCTCATTTAAAGCCACTTGTCTCCCCTAATGACAATTAATCCTATTAAAAACGAAATTAACTCCACTTTAAATGTTTTGGGCGGAGTTTTGTTGTTTTTGTCTTATTTAAAAGAGATGGTTGGCCGCAGAACAAATTCCAACCCTAAACCTCATCCTGTTTGGAAAAAAAGAAGGAAGAAATGTCTTGGTGGCTACTTGAGGAGGAAAAAGAGTCTACTCTTTCCTGTCTTCAAAGCCATTTGTGAGTAAGGTAATTTTTCCTATGTTAATTTTTTTTTTCTTTGAAAGCAGGTTTGGTGGTTTCAACATTAGCAGAGGGTTTGGTGATTCTAAAAAATATAGGGCAAAAGGCTAGCGGTGAGGTGGCCCAAGCAGAAACACGTGGTGGCTATTGGCGTGGAGTAGTTGGCGCTCGCGCCATGTGGCGACTGAGACGAGTGTAGGGCTGTCGATGTTGAAGGGAGTACACATCCCAGAGCGTGCCACGCGTGCGGCGAAGACTGGAGACTCAGCCAGGTGGTCCTTGCATTGGTCGGTCCTCTCTTCAAGTTGTGGAGATGTCGCCATGTGCTCGCTCACGGTTGGAGTGTCAGGAGGTGGGGCTGGCTGCTGATGGCGACCTTTGAGCTCGTATGGCGATGTGCCACATGCTAGGCGTTGATTGGAGTAAGAAGTAGGTGGAGCCTGCTCCGATAACCGCACTAAAGCCAAGGCTCCATGCGGTGTAGGCAAGTTGGGGCGTCAGGCGTGTTTGAGTCAAACACCGACAAGTAAGGGTGTGATGCAGGCGGGTCCCGAGACTGTCGTTGTCCATGTCTGGAGCCTGTTTGCCACCTGCCGATAGCTTGGAATGAAGGCTTATTCTATCTCTATATGCCCTCTGCCTATTGGTATGTTTGTTTGCTTTGGTCACAACTTGGTTACTCTAGGGTCACAACTTGGTTACTCTAGGGAATGAGTTGTTTGGGCCTTGTCAAATTGGACTTTTTTACCATCCTGAGTCCACGTGGTGAGATATGATTGGGTTATTCCAGCGGGTAGGCCCCATCCGAGAACATGGAATGCACGTACAGTTTTGCAGCTTGTTGTCATGTCTCATAGCCGAAATTTAATATATATTTTATATTTACTTCGTGATGAAATATATATATATATATAAACATTTAATATATTATTTTAGCTTTTAACTAAAATTGTTTTCGTCAATGCAGCTTTACGTTTTTGTACGTTCCGAGAGTTCTAGACATCTGTTGGCTACTGTTCAAACGGTGATCATTTTATTTGCTCGAGGCGGTCATTTCAAAATGTGTCAAGGTGCACTTTTAGAGAGACCTAGTAGGCTCGCATTGTGGGAGAAAGGTAGCTCGTGCAGCCGAACTCGTTCTGCAGAAAGGGTACAGACTTCGAGGGGCCCGAAGAATTCAAGTTCTAGAAGGCACGCAACAAACATGCTTTTCCATAAGGGGTGCTTGCAAAACTCTACGACAGAAGCTCCTCCATGAAGGCTCCCAAGAATAGCAGGGGGGGGAATTCGAAATCTAGTCGATGGACCAAGTTCTACCATTTGATTGTCAGCTGAGGATTCAAATTCCCGTTTTCGAAGTTTTTCTCTAGGATCCTCAATCAGATGGGTTGCACTCTTGCTCGACTAGATGTGGACACCTATAGACACATTTTGTGTTTTGAGAAGTTGAACGAGTTCTTTAGACTGGAGCTTTCAAACGAGGTACTCTGGTATTGCTACTTCATAGCGCATGATGGACTCTCCAGTGGAAGTCTTACGTAGGTTATTCCCAAAGTGGAATTGTTTGTGAATACTGTATTCAATGACGAGGCATACAGACATAGTTGCTTCGAAGTGGGAGGCGCATGGGACCAAAACTATAGTGGAAATGTGAGGATTGCATTTCGTTTTCGTACTCGCGACGAGTTGTATTCTGATTTTTAAAGTCATCCTGATCATAAGAAGATCGACACAGCTTTGAAAAATCCTCCTGAATTTCGTGAGATGAGTTGGTTACTTTGCCCATCCAGAGATTCTGATGGTGGAAGACCCTTTGTTAGCTTGGTCAGGGATTAGTTAAGTGCTCTGCCTCGCCTAAAGAGAGCTGTCATCCAGAAGAGGGATCATAAAGAGAGACTGGTTGCACCTCTCGTGAATAAATCAGGCATTTCAATGTCTTCCCACGTTACTTCGGATTCCACACCCTACCATGCTAGTCCAGCGGGATCATCCAGTAAAAGCAGAGTCTCGGATGGTCCTCTAGAGCAAGTAGTTGAACCTTCCAAAAAGCTGAAGGCTGCCTTCGATTCCCTTGAAGTGAATGAGGAATTGAGGGATGAGGTTTCAGAACATCTAGTGGAAGGAACAAAACTGGCAGCTAGGACTGTGGATACAGAAGTTGCTCATGAGGACCGTGGATACAAAAGTTGCTCATGCAACTACGGAAACTGCCAAGGTAATGTCATAGGATGCTTATGACAAAGTCATCAGAGACTTTAGGATCACAAAAGTTGGGCCCCGTAAGCTGGTTGACATACTTCACGGGCAAGTCGGCCTGGAAAAGGAGAATAAGTGAATGAAATCAGGGTGCATCCATCTTCGAGAGGGTCTCGACCACTCTAGAAGAAACAAGAATGCCTTGGTGGGTAAAATTCGCTCATTGGAGAATAAAGTGCCCGAGCTAGAGATAAGTCACACAAAAAAGTTTTTGGTAGAGAATGAGCGCGACACTGCTCTCAACGAGTCTGTTCTGTTGCGCGGGTGTTTCTATGATTCCGAAGAGAAAGCTAAACTATTGGAGGTTGAAATCCAAAATTTGAGAGTCGACTACTTGCTGCCATCACATGCCCCCACAACTTTGTGCTTTAAATAAGATGAAGAGCAAAAGTTGGGTATGGAAAGTCGGAGCAGGGTCACCACCAAAGAGTTGGAGTTGGAACTAGAGATGGAGCTTGAGCCTTAACCTGAGCTTAGGCTAGAGGCTAAGAAATATGACGTTTTTGAAACTGACAATTCACTATTTAACGATGTTCCCCTACTTTCAGCGGAAGAGAAGGTAGAGTTTCAAAAAATGATGGGCTTTGAAGACTTGCATCCTTAGTTGCTATATTTTTTTAGGATGATGATTGTATTTGCATTCTTGTATTCAATAATTAGTTTGAGCAATCAACATGTGATTTGCCAACCATCCTTCAGATGAATAAATGAAAACAGCATTTATGAAGAATTTTGAGATCCCAATGTCGAGTCTCTTTGTCAAATTATACTAACTTCTTTGTTTTAACCCAAACTTGTTCATTCATCAGATGCCCCCGCTAT
This sequence comes from Prinsepia uniflora, assembly GCA_032719365.1. Classification (NCBI taxonomy): domain Eukaryota; kingdom Viridiplantae; phylum Streptophyta; class Magnoliopsida; order Rosales; family Rosaceae; genus Prinsepia; species Prinsepia uniflora. Next base: position 44,329,722 of record CM064874.1, on the reverse strand, counting down.
AGTCATGAGCATCCAACATTGGCTTTTAGCTAACTTGGTTAGTGTTGTTTTTGTGTTGTCTTCAAGGAAGGGATTTTGTTTCTTAAAAGTAGGCGTGAAATGCTTTCTAGAAGAAGACTTGTTGTACTCCCAGGAGGAAGACTTGAAATGCCTCCAAGTGGAAGGCTTGAAGTGCTTCCAAGAGGAAGGTTAGGGGTGTTTCCAAGAGGAAAACTTTGATGCTTTGCAAGGCAAAGGCTGAGATGCTTCGCATGGCAAAAACTTAGGTGTTTTGCATGGCAAAGGCTTGGTCGCTTTGAATGGTGAAGGCTTGGTTGCTTCGCATGGTGAAGGGTTGGATGTTTCACATGCTGAAGGATTGGATGCTTCAATTTACGAAGGCCTAGGTGTTTCGCGTGGTGAAGACTTGGATGCTTCATATGATAAAGGCTTGGATGTTTCGTAGGGCGAAGGTTTATGTGCTTCATATGGAGAACACTTTTATTCTGGAAGGAATGCTTAGTTGCTTACTAAAGGAAGACTTAAATGCTTTCGAGGGAAAGGTTCAAAGTGTTGCTTAGTGTGATGCTTCCTTGAGGGAGTTTCATGATGCTTCCTGGGGAAGGCTTAGATTTGTTTTGAGTTCTTCTTGGAAGAATTTTTGAAAATTGTATATGATGTACAAATATGTTTGTATGAATTCAAAAAAATTTGTCAATCTTATTGATAATTCAAATGCATGGTACTTCAATTTAGAAGAAAACATAAAAAGAAAAATTGAAACTTTAATAGACTTCTATGTTTCTTGAAATTTGATATGCAGCTTGCGACAAGCGATGACATGAACAATTCCATTGAGATGCAGTTAGTTGATGCAGGCTCCTTGGTTTCTTTGTTCTCCATATGATCTGCAATATTATTTTTGATGTAGTCTGTACAATGTCCTTCTTTCACGAGATTTTGGAGATATCTTTCAAAAGATATGCATGTGTTGATATTATGCCCATATCATTCATGATAGGCTTACCATTTGGTTTTATCAGTTTTCTCTTGATCGTCTTTGATGGGTCCTGGTTTTTTGAACAAAGACTTGTCCTTGATCTCATTATGAATCTGGTGGACTGGTATTGAGAATTGCAGGTTAGGCTTCTCGATGGTTGAGGCATTGGGTGTTTGGCTTGCCTTGTATTTGTTGAACCCCCCATGAATTTTCCGTTGACATCCTCTTTGCATGGTGATGATGGTTTGGAGGCTTTCTCGATCGTCCCGACATGATCCAACGCATGTGCAACATTTTTTTCATCCTCCCAGCATGTATGTCGTTATGCTAAGGAAGCATCTTGGTGTGGCTACGTGCATTGCCCATGAAAATGTCTCCATAGAGCTGGCTATCCTGAGGAAGCCCTTATTTAAAGGTCATTGCAGCAACAAGGTCACTGCAACCAACAAGAGGTTATTTGCACGTGGATCGAGGTCCATTACATAGATCGAGGGATTTATATTATGTAGACATGTGGCACGTTGGTTTTGGACTTCGTACGGTGATTTTATGGGTCAAGGAAAGTTTAATCGTATTTTACAGTTGTACATTTTACGAGAAGGGTTGTTTTTAGTTTGTTGTTTATGGGACCCAAAAATATCTAGACTGGTCCATAGGATGAGTGACAAGTGTCACTCATCTCATGGTCCATACCTTTACAACATCTCTCTTTCTTGTTTGAACTTACCCGAAACCCACCCCACCATTTCATCATCCTCATCAATCTAGCTTCTGTGCGAGGGAGAGAAAGTGAGGATGAGAGGTTGTGAGAGGCCAGATAAACGGTGGTAGACGGCGGAGCCATGGAGGCTACTTGAAAACCCAGGGAAACAGGTAAACCCGTGATCCCACAAGCTTAGATTGTTGGGTTTTGAATTTTGGACGTTTCAAACTCAAAACTAAGGCCATGTTCGTGTTCTTCGAGCACATACGAGCTTGCAGGGATGAAAAGGAGAGGAAAAGGACAACGAGACTGGCTCTGGGATTGGTTTGAAGCTCAGTCGTACGTGTCGAGCTTAGGATGAGGATTTACATGTACGTTTTTTTTTGTTTCGTGGTAGTAGAGCGCCCTCTACTTGAGAGACGATTCGAATGGTGAAAGAACGGAGTGATTTGGGCTTGATTTGAGGAAGATAGGGTCGGGTCTGCAATATGGGTCGAACAACCTGTTACAGTCATTCGAGTCGACCCGGTTGGAGATAGACGACGATGATGTGGTAAGCCATGTCATCTTGTCAATCCACGTGGTAGACCAGGGTTAGTGCCACGTGGTGAGTTGTTAGAGACTGTGAGTGCTGACGTGGCAGATGATAACGTCAGTAGTGGCGTCAACAAATACGCGGCATGAATTTTGAGGTGGGCACGAATTTCAAGGACAAATCGATCTTGCTTGAAAGGTTTCGACATCTTGAATCCAATAGTGGTGGTTTTAGGTTTATCAGAGATCATTTGGTTGGTGTTTTGGAGGTTTTTCTCCTTGGGAAGTGTATTTGGGACGAGTATTCTGTTCCAGGGTTTTTGGGGGTTTCTTATATGGACTTGTATAGATTGTGTAACGACCCGAACCAAGAATAATAATATTTTAATGTAAAAAGACTATTTTGCCCCTGAGGGGGGAAACTTTGACTTTTGACCCGGGAAATAATTTGGACTTTGACCCATGAGTATGACGTAGATCGGGACGTCACGAATCCGTAGACAGGCGGCACGCCGAAATCGGAGTTCGTATGAAGAAGTTATGGTCACGGACGTATTTTAGCGGAATTTACGAACCGAACGCAAACGATTAAAATAATATTTTATTTGGGAATCCGTGCCAAACTCAAATTCAAATCAATCCAGTGGATGAGTGACAAGTGTCACTCATTCAAAGACACACTATTCCAATAAAGCAACCCTATAACTATTTACCCATTTTATACTAATTTATTTGCCTCATTGAACCCTAGCCATTGGATTTCTGCCTAAACTAATCCCAGCCCTCCATTTCATTTGCTTTTTCTTTCTCATGCACGATCATCATCTCTCTTTCTCTCAAACACAAACACACACACATCCATTCCCCCTAACCCGTGCACCCATATTCCCTTCCATTTTCTCTCGACCCAAACACCCTAACCATCAACCTTCACACCATCAGACCACCATCCACAGCACCACCATCATCTCCTCATCACCACCGTGCACCACCAGCAACCACTGCCCCTTTCCCCTGCCCTGCACAACTCGTGGAAACTTAGACCCGAAACACAGAGGAATCGGGTCCAAGAAGCAACACCCCACATTTTCACCACCTCGACTCAAGTAGAGCTCCAGTCGACACCGTGAGGACCCCAGGAGCACGACTGAACAGACGGCGAAGGCTACGGCGGCGACACGGCGGCGGTAAGGCCCAAAACCCGAGAGCCCGTTTTTATTCCCTGTTTCGAACCAACCCGTTTTAATGCCTAGAAATCGATCCTTTGGTTATGGACATACCCTAGGGTCAGAGACGAGCTGATTGGGACTGTTTTGGACGACTGAGACGGCGTGGATCGCCGGAGACGACGACCGGATTTCTGGTCGTGAAGTTCAGCAAGGCCCTGGTGAGTTTCTTCTACTTTTCTTCCAGTTTTGAGATTGTAGAACCATAGAACATACCTAGACGACCCTATAGGAATGAACCCCGTCGAAAATGGTGGCCGGAAACGTATGGTGGAATCGGGTCAAGCCGTGGGTCAACGGCGACCCGGTTCCAGTAAAACGGGTTGACCCGGTACTGTAGCAATGATGACATCATCATGCTGACGTCACTTCTGACGTCATCCTGTCAGATATTGTCAGACCATGGACCAATTAGAACATGCCACGTGTCACCTGACAAGTGTCAGTGATGACGTCATGCTGACGTCAGCAATACTGTAGCAGCGTTGACCAGGCGCGTGGGGGCGCGTGTGAACAGTGATTTTGGTGGGGCTGGTACCATTTTCAAGGTTTCGACGATACGAATCCAATGGAGGTGGTTTCGTGTCGATCGGAGATTGTTATGTTAGTCAAAATGGGGTTTGAAGCATCGGGAATAGTGCCCGGGATGCGATTTTGAGGCGGATCTGTTCTAGGGTCTTGGTATTGATGTTATAGGGTCCTTAAGTAACCCTCAGGTATAATAATACAGGTTTTAGAGATCGTTGAGCAGCAAGGACCGAGTGTGAGTGGGCTGTTTGATTTATAAAAGGCTTGCATGCATAAACTGTTTTACTATTTCCACTATGATTTCGATGAGTCTTATATGAACTGTTTATATATACTATTACAATGTTTTGGACATGAGACCCGTCAGGATTATATGTGGATTTTGTTTGGGATGTCCCGGGGGGGGGGGGGGGGGGGGACATAGGGTAAACTATACTGTTATTGTACTGTACTTTCCTACCTGTGTATATTGTCTCCTCCAGGGAGGGTCGTTGGCCTGGGTGGACCCTGGAGTAGTCACGGGGCCCTGACTGAGTGGAATTGACCCCCGTTGGGCTGCTTACCCTCAAGAAGGCATATTCATATACCTCAGGCAGTGACCGGGATACCGGGAGCTGATGTACCTAGAGAGTCTCGGGTGTGAGACCCTGAGTGGCAACGCGTAGCCTTAGAACCATGACATCATTTGGGTTGGGTTTTACAGTGCACTGATATGTTAGTTTCTCCTTTCGATTATTATTGTGGTTTTATGGTTATGATTTTGTTATAACATTATGTTTTCACTGCATGCAAGATTTGGAAAACGGAGGGGTAAACCCTTATGATTATTTTATTATTAAATTGATTTATAAACTGTTATTTTTGGCCCACTCACTCTTATTTTACTGACCCCTCCAGACCCTGACACAGAAATAGAGGAAGAGGACCCGGAGGAGGAGGCAGAGGTTTAGTTTGCTTAGCTGTGCACCTGTACACCCACTTGTGGGTAGGTTGAGCACCGAATAATGTACTCTGACTATTGTGCTCACGTGTTGTTATTTTACTATCCCTTGTCCGACAGTATCGCTTTAAACACTGTTTTTGTATGTTATCTATCTATTTTAGTATTCGGTTTTTATTTAAGGGTAATTTTGGTATGTTTGGAGTCATTGTCAGACGGGAGCGGGGCACGTCCCCGGGTGGTCCCATTGGGATTGGGACGGGTCCTGTCAGATTGATAGTGACCTTTGGGTGTGATTTGGACAGCCCGGACGTCCCGAAGGCTTCGGAGTTGTGTTTTGATCAAGCGGCGGTACGGTGAGTGGACATTTGTTTTCCTAACTCTATGCATGCATTTGTATATGGTCTTTACACGATTTATAATGATAATTACTTGATGATTATTTACGAGCTATTTATATGGATTTTAGTAATTTTACGAATGTTTAAGAAATATTTTAATGGCCTGTTTTTATGAGGTTTGCTTAAACTATGGCTTTGGGCTTAGGCCCGAGATATGAAATTGTTATTGATCTAGACATGTGGTTCCTCGGTTTCCTGATGATTGTGATGATGTGACTGTGTTATGATGTGATGGGATTGATGACCCTTGACACGACTCATCCCAATCCCCCTAGGATTAGAGCGGGATGTGTCATGCTCCCGTCTAACACGAAGTGCCAAACAAGGGATAACTCGAAACCTCAGCCCAAACCGGGCTACCAGAATGCGTCAGGATCAGTGGATGAGTGTGATGTCTCGGTCTCTGCTACAGCCTGCATCCGCGATCAACCTGAAGGGCATTAAAAACCATTAAAAGCTGTGAGTGGACGAAATAAATAATTTATAAAACACATTTCCATAAAAAGACGTTTATGCCCTTCACTAAAAAGTATGCATTCATTCGAAAACCAGTATTGAAACCATTTACTTTATTAAATCATTAGGGCCTTAGCCCAACATCATAAATCCAACCATGTGGGAATTCAGCCCAAAACCAAGTATATGGGAACTCAGCCCAAAACCAATCATGTGGGAACTCAGCCCAAAACCAATCATGTGGGAACTCAGCCCAAAACCAATTAACATTAAATAACCAGTTTATCGAAATACAATGTAACCAATCCTCGGCATCCATGATGCCTAATCAATACCATTATCACGGTTTCCAAGCTACGCGTGCTACTCGAGGTCTCAATTCCGAGTCTCCCTAAGGTCCACCCAGGTCAATGACCCGCAGATCAATGACCCTCCCTGGAGGTTATCATCCATAATTGCACTCTTGATCATGAGCTGCGCCTCGGGGCAACCTCGCTCAGGTAGTGCGCCGTGACTACTCCGGGATACTACGAGACGTCCAGAGGAGACGATCCATACGTAATGATGGTATATGGAAAACATTTCATAAATCATCTTAAACCGTTCAAAGGGCTATGCCCAGGATTTCCATAAAACCATCGTAAATCCACAAATGGGTCTCGTGCCCCAAGTATAACTTCCATAAACCATTTCCACAATTCCAAATTCCAAATTCAAGGGACTCTGCCCAAAATTCCATTTCATAAACCAACTCGATCTCAAGCCCGATAGTATAACCAAATGGATCTTCGGCCCGATGCCTTATTAAATCAAATGGACATCAAGTTCGATAGTTTACAATTAAATGGGTCTCATGCCCGGTTCCGTATTTTCAAATCCAAAATCATGCCATCAAATCATTAATGAAATACCATCAAGTATAAATACCGTATAAAACTATAAATTTCTAAATACGTAAAAATACGTGAATACTAAATACCACAATCATGTTCATCGTAAATCACATATTTAAAACATATAAAATAGTTATGTATGCATCATATTTAGAGACCAATGTCCACTCACAAACCGTCCTAGCTACCACCTCGATACGCGTGCCATAAGCCTTTTGGGACTAAATCACCATCTCCGGAACTTTCGGACCTGTCCAAATCATACTCGAAGGTCACTAATCAACTATAGACTTGGTCACTAATCAACTATACAAGTCTATAGGATAAAACCCCAAAACTCCCAGAAAACGTTTCCCAAGGTGAAAAATCTCAATTTGACTAACTTAACAATCTCCGATCGACCTGAAACCACCACCATTAGATTCGGCTCATTGAAACCTTTAAAATGACATTGGTCCCACCTCAAAATTCGTGTCCATGCGCCCCCGAGCGCAGGGTCAAACCAAAAGTCAACTTTGGAAAAAGTCTACGGGCCAAAAATCAACGAGTCAACTCACTGGTCAACGGGTCAACTCGCTGGTCACTGAGTCAACTCGCCGGTGACTCTCCGGAATTTCTCGTCTGAAAACTCCATTAATGCCCCAAACTTCAAACTTCGATATCTCACTTGTTTCTCAACCAAATTCGACGTTCTACCTATGTAAATTCATCTACTCGAGCCAAGGATTCCAAATATAAACCCAGAAATTGCAGAAAATACATGGATGTAAAGTTATGGCCATTCAAAGTTTCGGCCAGAATTCCGGTCAACATTCCGGCCACCTCCGACATCCAAATTCATCCCAAATTGCATCTACAAGCTCGTGAGAGCTTACAGAACATCATCCTAAGCTTAGAATCGATCAACACCATCAAAATTAAAAACCCAAAAGTTGAATCACAAGGCCTACCATTTTTGAACTCCGGTCACCGCGCACGACGGTCCCCGCCGTAGCCACCATTCGGTTAGTCTCAACGCCCTCTCCAACTTTCATTCACGGGTCACAAGTAAAGGATGATGATTGAAGGTGTTTAGTGTAGTTGTATTTGTGTGTGTTTAGTTTAGGGAGAATGAAGATGATGCACGGGAAGGGAAAAGAGAGAAATGAGTGAAAATAAAATATTTTAATTAAACCTCGCCTAATAAACATAGATCCCCTGTTTAAGGGCCCACACTAATTAATCAACCAATGATAATTTAATATTAATTAATTCAAATCACGAGGCATTAATTAAATCAATTTTGATCCCGTGACCATAACTTCTCCGTTCGACGTGCCACTTGTTTATGGACTCGTGATGTCCCGATCTACGTCACGGTCATCGGTCCTCGTAAGTTTGACTCCCCGGGTCAAAAGTCAACATTTTGCCCAATTTCAGGGGCAAAACGGTCATTTTACACCGTTCGTCCGAATTCTCTCGACTAATCCCCGTTTAGTCACGATAATCCATAATTAATTAATATTAAATCCGATATTTGGGACGGGTCGTTATAACTTTCCCCCTTAAAAATTTTTGTCCTCGAAATTTAAATTAATCCCATTTCCACATCCCAATTATGGAAATCTAAACCTGCCTCACACCTAGGCCTTACGTTCCAGCTCACATTTAATATACCCACGTGTGCACCCCTGATCACCAACTACTGTACCACCTAGTACCTAACGTCACACTCATAGCCACTTATAACCGAGGTGTAAGTATAAGTCCACAAGTTGACCACACATCATTCCTCATAAGCAATGCATGATAAAAAAAAATTGAACAAAATTTTCCCACTCGGAAGTAAACACCTGATCACGAATTAACCACACCTTCCGAGTTAGTACCACCCGACAATTTTCCATTACACCGACACTTCCCAACTTGTCACCACTTTGACAGTCGATTGTCATGACTAACATCTTTCAACTTTTCAGCTTGACGGTTATCTAAAGATGACACAAGATATCAATGTTTACGGTTACCCTAAGCTCGTCTTTTAGAAGAATCATGACAGGACCCGTCCCAATCCTCCTGGATTATCATGGGACGTGCCTGCTCCCGTCTGACACCGGGTGTCAGACCAGGGATACACTCGTCACCCGCTCAGGGTCCATCAAAGTACACCAGGATCGGTGGTGGCATGTGATGTCCCAATCTCTACTACAGCCCTCATCGGCTATCAACCTGAAGGGTATTAAAAACATTAAAGCTATGAGTGGACAAAACAACAGTTTGCAAAATTCATTTATATCAAAAATCACTTTTATACCCTTCACGTAAAGCATGCATGCATCATAAAATCAGTTATCAAATACTTTCAGAAAGCACAACACATTTCCTTTCAAACCAAAACTAGTTGAAAACTGCTTCTCACTCGAAGCCACTAACACGTTAGGGTCTCAGCCCAAAATCCACATAGAACACTGGGTCTCAGCCCCATACCAATCTCGGTGAAACATCATATACGTATATATATAACCCATCCTCGGCATCTCATATGCCCAATCAAGAACTCATCACGATATATCTACAGTATGCATACTACTCGGGTCTCATCTCCGAGTCTACCCCCAAGATCTATGACGTCTGGGAGGACCTGTCTCTGGACCTTGTCCGAGATTATATCATATCTCTCACTCCTGGGCATGTGCTCCTTCTCGGAGTCACTCATCCCAGACAGTGGATCGTGACACTCCAGGATCATCGATGTCTGGAAGAGACTACTCATACGGGAGGGTATATGCATATAAGTGTGAAAACATTCATTTTTTTCAAATCATAGTTCAACTGGGTCTCATATCCGATTCATAAACCAGGATTCCTCGAATTCGATTCAAATCCAAATCTCATAGGGACTCAACCCAAATTCACATCTCAATAGGGTCTTAAACCCGAATTCTCATTTCATAAACCACAACTGGGACTCAAGCCCGATATCACAAATCAACTAGGTCTCAAGCCCAATATCACAAATCAACTAGGCCTCAAGCCCGATGCCATCAATCAACTGGGCCTCAAGCCCGATACCATAAACCAACTAGGTCTCAAGCCCGATACTCTCAATCAATTGGCCTTAAGCCCGATACCACAAATCAACTAGGCCTCAAGCCCGATATCATAAATCAATTGGGTCTCAAGCCCGAGTTCATACTTTCAAATCCGAAATCCTTTCATCAAACCATCATAAAAATACCAGTACGTATAAGCACAGTCTAAAACCATAGATCTCGAAATACATGCAAATACGTACATACCAAAACACCACAATCAAATGCACTCAAGGCATCTAAATTCATGTATTTAAAACATATAAAACAATTTTACATGCATCATATTTAGAAAGCAAGGTCCACTCATAGGCCGTCCCTGTTGCGCCATGATACGTGTGCCATAAGCCTCTCCGGGCTAATCACCATCACCGGGACTCCCAAACCTATCCAAATCATACTAGAGGGTTACTAACTACCTCAATAACCTCTCATTAAAGCCTCCTAAGTTTTCTTGATTTTTAAACGTATTTTACCTAGACTTTAAACCTTCGGACATCCCGAACGATATCGAAACGATGTTCGATCAACTCGAAACTTGTCCCAAAATGTTTGTTACATCGAAAAGATGATTTCACGTGTTGACCGTGTCCCCAAACAGTGCCCCACACGTCCCCCAACGGCACTGCGCATGGAGCTCACACACCCAGCACTGTACATCTTCTTCCTCGCGTCGAACCGGTTCACTGATTAGCCGGTCCAACTGAACCGGCATGACTGGTCTAGGGCTATAACTCACCCATTTTTAACCCGTTTTCAACCATTTCAATTCCTATAGCTTCCTCTAACCATTTACAACCTATCTATAGCCCTGTTAATTGGTTCGAAAAAACCAACCGAAAAACCGAACCGAGCCGAAACCAAACCGAAAAATACCGAATCGAAGGAAAATTGAGACCGTTTGGAGAAAATCGAACCGAACCGGTTTGGTTTCAATTTTTGGTATAAGAACACTGAACCGAATCGAATCGAATAGACTAAAAAACTGAACCAAATCGACCTAAAATCCGAATCAAACTGACCCGAACCGAAATGCTTTAGGTTACTTTGTAATGAACATTGATTAGTTGTAATGGATCTTGATTAGTTGTAATAAACATTAATTAGGTTGTAATGGAAATTAATTAGATAATAAATATTGATTATTGTATAAAAGTACAAAAAAAAATTGGTTTTTAGAGAAAATTGAACCGGTTCAACCGAACCGATTCACCATAATTTGAAAAAAAAACACCGGTTTTAACCGAAACCGAACCGAACCGTATAGGAGGAAAAATCAAACCGAACGGCATTGGAGGAATACGATTAAAATCCAAATCTCACAGGGACTCAGCCCAAATTCACATCTCAATAGGGTCTTAAACCCAAATTGTCATTTCATAAACCACAACTGGGACTCAAGCTCGATATCACAAATCAACTGGGCCACAAGCCCGATACCATCAATCAACTGGGTCTCAAGCCCGATACCATAAACCAACTGGGTCTCAATCCTGGTACTCTAAATTAATTGGGCCTCAAGCCCGATATTACAAATCAACTAGGCCTCAAGCCAGATATCACAAATCAATTAGGTCTCAAGCCCGAGTTCATACTTTCAAATCTGAAATCCTTTCATCAAACCATCATAGAAATACCAGAACGTATAAGTACAATCTAAAACCATAGATCTCGAAATACATGCAAATACGTACATACCAAAACACCACAATCAAATGCACTCAAGGCATCTCAATTCATGTATTTAAAACATATAAAACGGTTATGCATGCATCATATTTAGAAAATAAGGTCCACTCACAAACCGTCCATGATCTGCTTCGATACGCATTCCATAAGCCTCTCCGAGCTAATCACCATCACTGGGACTCCCAAACCTGTCCAAATCATACTAGAGGGCTACTAACTACCTCAATAACCTCTCATTAAAACCGCCTAATTTTCTGGGATTTTTAAACGTATTTTACCTAGACTTTAAACCTTCGAACATCCCAAACTATATCAAAATGATGTCCGATCGACTCAAACTTGTTCCCAAATGTTCGTTACATCGAAAGGATGATTTCACGTGTCGACCGTGTCCCCAAACAGTGCCCCATGCGCCCCCATATGCCGCCCAATGGCTCTGCGCGTGGAGCTCACGCGCCCAGCACTGTACATCTTCTTCCTCGCGTCGAACCGGTCTGAACTAGTTCACTAGTCAGCCGGTCCAACCGAACCAGCGTGACCGGTCCAGGGCTATAACTCACCAATTTTCAACCCGTTTTCGACCATTTCAATTCCTATAGCTTCCTTTAACCATTTACAACTTATCTATGTGATTAAACCCAAGAAAAACTGTCTAGAACCCCCTAGTTCAATTCACCCTTCACGACCCTGTTTTCCAGCCTTTCCCCTAGGCTGCTCAGCCACTCTCTGCCGTCCAAAACTATCCCTAAAAGTTCATACTAACCCAAAAAACATCCCCCAATCACCAGATGACATCTGAAATGTAACGACCCGAACCGAGAATAATAATATTTTAATGTAAAAAGACTATTTTGCCCCTGAAGGGGGGAAACTTTGACTTTTGACCCGGAAAACAATTTGGACTTTGACCCATGACTATGACGTAGGTCGGGACGTCACGAATCCGTAGACAGGAGGCACGCCGAAATCGGAGTTCGTATGAAGAAGTTATGGTCAAGGAAGCGTTTTAGCGGAATTTACGAACCGAGAACAACGAAATAAAATATTAATTTATTACGGGAATCCGTGCCAACCTAATATTTAAATCAAACCAGTGGATTGGTGACAAGTGTCACCCATCCAAGCCCACACTATTCCAATAAAGCACATTACACTATTTAACCCATTTTATATTATTTATTTTTCCCTCCAATTAACCCCAGCCCTTGGATTTACTGCCCAAATGCATCCCAGCCCTTCATTTTCATCTGCTTTCCTTATTCATGCACGATCATCCTCTGTCTGTTTCACTCAAACACACAAACACACATTCACCCGCCCCCCCCCCCCCCACAACCCGTGCACTTCTTCTCATTTTCTCTCCATCCAAACACACGAACCAGCCATCCTTATCACACCAGACGACCACCCACAGCACCACCATGATCCACTGATCGACACCCTGCATCACCGGCGACAACCAGCCCGTTTTTCCCGTCTGAAAATCCCGTCCAAAAACACGACCCGAAACGCTAAGGAAACGGGTCCAAGAAGCAAACCTCGACAGCCACACCACCTCGATGCAGGGGAAGCTCCAGGCTGCACCGTGGGGACCCCAGGGGCACAACTGGACGACGGCGAGGGCTACGGCGGCGTGACGGCGGCGGTAAGACCCAAAACCCGAAAGCTCCGTTTTACTCCTCTGTTTCGAACCAACCTGTTTTAGTGCTAGGAAATCAGTTGTTTGGTGTTGGTGTTGGAAATGTCCTAGGGTGAGAGACGAGTTGATCAGGACCGGTTTGGATGACGGAGACGGCGTGGATCGACGGAGACAACGATCAGACGTTGGCCGTGAGTTTCAGTGACGAACTAGTGAGTTTTCTCCCGTTTTCTTTCTAGTTTGAGGTTGTAGAACCATAGAACAGACCTAGACGACCCTATAGGGATGAACCCCGTCGAAAATGGTGGCCAGAATTGTACGGTTGAATCGGGTCAAGCCGTGGGTCGACGGCGACCCGGTTCCAGTCAAACGGGTCTGAGCCGGTAACTGTAGCATCATGATGACGTCATCATGGTTGACGTCAACTTCTGACGTCATACTGTCAGATGTTGTCAGACCAGGGGACCAATCAGAACATGCCACGTGTCACCTGACAAGTGTCAGTGATGACATCATGCTGACGTCAGCAGTACTCTAGCAGCGTTGACCCACGCGTTTGACCAGGCGCGTGGGGGTGGTGCTGTGTGAACAGTGATTTTGGTGGGGCCGATACCATTTTCAAGGTTTCGACGATACGGATCCAATGAGAGGTGGTTTCGTGTCGATCGGAGATCGTTATGTTAGTCAAAATGGGGTTTGAAGCACCTGGGAATAGTGCCCTGGATGCGATTTTGAGGCGGATCTGTTCTAGGGTCTTGGTATTGATGTTATAGGGTCCTTAAGTAACTCTCAGGAATAATAATACAGGTTTATAGAGATCGTTGAGCAGCAAGGGACCGAGTGTGAGTGGGCTGTTTGATTTATAAAAGGCTTGCATACATAAATTGTTTTACTATTTCCACTTATGATTACGATGAGTCTTATGAACTGTTTATATCTGCTTTTACAATGTGTTTGGGCATGAGACCCCGTCTGGATTATATGTGGATTTTGTTTGGGATGTCCGAGGGGACATAAAGGTAAACTATACTGTTATTGTACTGTACTTTCCTACCTGTGTATATTGTTTCCTCCAGGGAGGGTCGTTGGCCTGGGTGGACCCTGGAGTAGTCACGGGGGCTCTGACTGAGTGGAGTTGACCCCCGTTGGGGCTGCTTACTCTCAGGAAGGCATGTTTATATACCTCGGGGCAGTGACCGGGATACCGGGAGCTGATTGTACCTAGAGAGTCTCGGGTGTGAGACCCTGAGTGGCAACGCGTAGCCTTAGAACCGTGACATCATTTGGGGTTGGGTTTTTACAGTGCACTGATATGTTAGTTTCACCTTTCCGATTATTATTGTGGTTTTATCTGTTTATGATTTCATTATATAATATTATATTTTCACTGGCATGCAAGATTTGGAAAACGGAGGGGTAAAACCTTATGATTACTTTTATTATTAAATTGATTTCTAAACTGTTATTTTTGGCCCACTCACCCTTGTTTTACTGACCCCTCCAGACCTTGACACGGAAATAGAGGAGGAGGACCTGGAGGAGGAGGCAGAGGTTTAGTTGCCTAGCTGTGCACCTGTACACCCACTTGTGGGTAGGTTGAGCACCGAATAAATGTACTCTGACTAGTGTGCTCACATGTTGTATTTTTACTTTCCCTTGTCTGATAGTATCGCTTTAAACACTATGGTTGTACGTTATCTATCTATTTAAGTCTTCGGTTTTTATTTAAGGGTAATTTTGGCATGTTTAGAGTCATTGTCAGACGGGAGCGGGTCATGTCCCCGGGTGGTCCCAGTGGGATTGGGACGGGTCCTGTCATGAAACGTCCAAATCAAAAATTTGAAATTTGAAATGTAAAGGCGGTTCGTGTTTACCTTTGTCGTGAACTCCTCCGTCTCCTACGGCGGTCCTGCCACTTCCACAACCTCTCTCAGTCCCTCACTCCCCTCAGCCACTCTCTTGGCCTCACACAGAATCAAAAGGGGGGGGGGGGGGGGGGGGGGGGAAGGGATTGGTTTTTGGGTTTCTCGGGTTTGGATGGTCGAATGAAACAGAGAGGAATAGTGGATGCATGTATCTAAATATCTAGGGCCCACTCAAGACAAAAGTCCACATGTCTCGTGAAACGTGCAATAGTACTTCAGACCTTCCGTGACCCATATCTTTCCCGTCGAATATCCAATTTTGACGTGCCGCTTGTCTACGGAATCGTATCAACACGATCTACCTAACGGTCTTCGGTCCATGGGCATCGGACTTCTCGAGGTCAAAAAGTCAACTTTTTCCCCTCATCTAGGGGTAAAATCATAATTTTGCCCTAAATATCCGATAATCCTCGACTAATCCCCCGATTAGTCCCCACTAATCCATAATTAATCCTTAATAAATCCCAAAAAATTTGGGACGGGGTCGTTACAAATCACCCAAAAGATTCCAATTGGTGAAAGAATATTTCATATCCAATCAATAAACTTCCAGCTCCCAATTCGACAAAGACAATATGTAATTCCTAAGAAAACAAGGGAAAATTGGCAGCGATACACTTGGAACTCGTAGTAAAAAATTTCTTACCTTTAATTTCAATGGAAGCTAAAATCAGCTCGATAGGATCCCCTAACAATGAAATGAATCGTACTCGACCAATATGTAACTGGAACCTCATCGATTACCTGCCCAGTTGTTTATACAAATCTCAACTCTAGGGTTCTTACTAGCCATCCACGGCTCTGAGCAACCTGCTCATATAATTACTAAAACACATCAAAAATCACTCTAGTCCCGTGTACAGTATCCAATGTCCATTCCACATTCTCAACCAATCCAATGATATCGGAACTAAGCCGATTACCAACACGTTCATTCAACATACCACTAGTACAATCACATATACCATCACACAAGCACCACTCAGGCCTACTCAAGAATTATTTTCGAACAAGGTACCTAGTACGTACAAATATCCAGACCAACCAGTTCACAACACGGCTGTGGTGCCTACTCTAAGTGATCACACACCCTCGTTTTCAATACATCCAACCACATGGCCAAATATTGTTTCAGTCTACTCATCCTTAATTTCCTGTCCACAACATGGCTTCCCAGCCAATCACGCTTCAATTCTGGAGTTTTGTCTGTCCAATCCTCGTATGAGACAGACCATACACTCCAATTCTGTATCCATTCCGAGTCTCCTGGTCCTCCCGACCAGCATCTAAACGTCTACTCACAATCACGTCATCCAATACGTACCAATCTGAATCACATCCACCAAGGCGTACGCCATTCATGACCAATGAGTATCCGATCTCACCCACGTCTCTCGAGAGACGTACCAACTCCGATCTTACCGGATACCTGCTCATATCGATTACCATATTTATACCAGATTGACTTCGAAAGGAAGTCAATCCCCACAATAAAACCTCAGTTACGGCGGTTAGCCTCTTCGCCCGATAGTCACTGAGACACCTCCGGTCTGAATGAGTAAATCCAAGATCCATACTCATCCACATTTCCAAGTCAGATCGTATACTCTCTTCACATATATAACCTCTGTCTTGTCATCTCACCAACTATTCCAAAGATTCTTCAACTGTCTCACAATACAATTCTCCTCTGCTTTTATCTTAGCATAATCAGCAAGGCGGGAGTCTGCCAGCACGGGCACGACATCACGACCCACGCCATCCTGATCCACAACATAACCCGATCATCAATATCACGATCCAGATCCACCTACGATCCACACATGTTCTCTCTCAGTTAACTACCAGATTTCAGGTCATAAGGTCTTTACACCCTCGTTGAATCCTTATACTATCACAGTGCTCCTTAAACATTTTCTCACATCTAACCAGATCAGTCAAAAGACGAGACATGTCTAGACTATGGGTTCACTTCAATTACCTCCTATCGATCTTTGCCATTCCACATCATCTTTCTTCCTCATCTTGTCCTAATCAGATTCCCTCGTCAACTCATATAGGGAAATCAAAGATGATCCAAGACGATGACATCAAAATCCCATCCTATGTGAATGCAAACCACAAATCCGACTACAGTCACTCCATCTGGTGCCACCAAGCACCGTCTGCTAAAGAGCAGGAAATGGGAAGTCACCCTCAGTGACTTTGGAATATCCATCACCAATACGGAATCGAAGTACTTATCTCATTGTCTCAGTCACAACTTCTCTTGATTCGGAAAGTTCCAACCATGTTTGAAACCAACTTGAATATGCTTCAAAGTCCTCAACTCACTCGGACATCAACCACGTGTCAATAAACAGTATAACGCACTACCCAAATCTCATGTCGGCTTATACCATTTCATCCATTCATCATTTGGTCATCTCAATCACCATTGGGACTCTACCCAACACATCTTAACCACTTATGGATCCCATCCAGTTCATCTCTATCATATCTGTTGACAGGACCCGTCCCAACTGGACTTTGATAACCGTGCCCAGTCCTGCTTCCGTCTGACAAGTCAACTGAAGTCCCGAAACTACCCCTCAGCACTTGTCAGATAAGGCATAACTGCACTGATTTCCGCTCATGCCTCCGCCTCTCGATCAGACCCGAACGTCGTGCCACGGCCTTGAGGGTCATCAAAATAGGAAATGTGTGAGTGGACAAAAATAATATCATTTAAAACGCATTTCAAAATACATCACTTACCCTCAAGTTTATCAAACCATGCATGCATAGAATCAAACATATGAATCACCGGCTTCCAAGCCAAGTCACATGAAAAGTATCAAATCCCGGCTCTCAAGCCAAACATGTAAAAACACTAACCTGGCCACAAAGACCAAAATCTGTACTCAATACCAGTACGCAATCAAAATCAACATCAAACAGCACTACTCACAAGTGCACAATCAATCAATCAATCCGCACTACTCACAAGTGCAAAATTAGTCACATAATCACATCCGCACTACGCGTAGGCCACCATCCAGCCACATTCTCGGGATCAGACACATCTGGGCTCAACCCTCGGGCTCAGTCACATCTGGGCGAACACATCCCCAGGCTCAGACACATCTGAGTGGTACATCTAGGCTCAGTTGCATCCGAGATGCTGGCTTATAGTAAAAACAACTCACAATCATATCCCCCAAGCTCCAGTCGTCTGGGTGATCCCCTAGCTTTGACGGTTTGGGCACTCACAATCACAATGAAAACCATCCCGGGATTACATCCCAAAATATTTCAATCAAATCCTTGACTTCAAACCAAGTCAAAATCATTTCCGACCGGGTCTCAAGCCCAAATACCATTTACACGTAAATTCGTAAAATCTCATCTGAAAACATTCAAATAATCCAGAAATCATCCTTGACTCACCAATTAGGTCAAAATATTCTTTTTGAAACCATTTTGACTCCAAGCCTAGCCCAAAACATCACTTGCACATTTCTCGTAAAATGTGCCCAAAAGACCGATTAAAATAATCATTAAATCACAAATAATCATGCCAAATCACCATGATATCATTACAATTCCATGCAATCAATCATGTAAAACATTTAACTATGCATGCATAACATTTTATAAAACAAACGTCCACTCACACACCGTCCAAACCGCTCGCTTTCCGAGCTGCACGTGTTTTCGTAATTTCCGGTGCCTTCCAGGAATTCCAAGTCCTGCCCAAATTCATCATTAAGGGTTACTAGTGACTTAATTAACATCATATTAATTTTTCATAATTTTTTGGGAATTAAATATTAATTTAAAACATAACATAAGCCTTTGGACCCTCGAAATAATATCGAAACGGTGTCCGATTGACTCGAAACCAACGCCAAAATGTTTGTTACATTACATAGAATAAAAGTCATGTTGACCTCACCTCCGGAATCGTGCCCACGGGAACTCACGCGCTGCCGTGAGTGTCTGCGCGTGAAACCCACGCGCTTGCTACCGTACCCTGCACAGTCGTCTTCCTCCCCCGATTAGCTTGCAAACGGGTCCGGTAACCCGCGATTCAACCCGGTTAGTTCTCAATCAATTCAACCTTGTTTCTTTCAATTATTTCATTGGATCTCATCTAACACATCTTCATTGAAGGTCTGTAATTCATTTCACACGGTTTGAACTTAAACCTATAAATTTCGAATCCCCTACCGTCGAGTTCAACTTCTCGAATTCACCAAATTAGGCCTTAATTATTGATTCTAATCAACTAGGAAGTCACAGAGGGGTCCTATAAACACAATTCTGAAATCAATTACATTGATTCTTACCTCGACCCACCTGAACTCAATCCCATGTTTTTCCCAATTCTGCCATGTCTGTTCATGGCCTTCCCCGTGTCAATTCTTCTCAAATTTGAGCTGAATACACTATAATTGATCTCAGAAGACTCAATTGAATCTCAATTTGAATCATTACAGTTTATTTCTTTGATTTCAGATTTTGGAAGGTTGGAGCTTCCACGTGTTTGGGTCTTCGGGTTTAGGGGCCTATCTTCCTCAATTCTCCTCTAATTCTCACTCGTTTTTCTCTGTGGATTCGTCCCACTGTCTCAGGTTTTATCTTTGGCCTCATCCA
The DNA here is from genome assembly GCA_032719365.1 of Prinsepia uniflora. Lineage (NCBI taxonomy): Eukaryota > Viridiplantae > Streptophyta > Magnoliopsida > Rosales > Rosaceae > Prinsepia > Prinsepia uniflora. The sequence goes on along the minus strand of CM064874.1, from coordinate 44,310,100 downwards.
TCAATCAATTTGATCAAATTTAAACAAACGGATGGGCGGTTTTGTTGTCCTTATTATGAATTCATAGACGATATCAAACAGGGCCACCAATGACAGGACCCGCCCCGATCCTCTCTGGGACCACATGGGGACGTGCCCTGCTCCCGTCTGACACCCAAAATAATGTTCCAATTTTTACCTTAAACATTCAAATGCATAAAAAAAACAAATTAAAGTTTTACATCAGGTTCGAAATAAATAGATGTCAGACAAGGGATGAAATCCAAATCACAAGTTGCGAGCACGACTCTAACATAAACCTGCGGGTAAAATCACCCAACAGGGATTCAGGTACGCAGAAGTAGATCTATGCCTCAGCCTCAGGTTCCTCCTCTACCTCATTAGCACGACCTGTAGGGGTTACCAAAACATCAAGGGTGAGTGGACCGAAACTCAAGTTTATAAAATCCTTTAGTAAGTAAAACACATAATTTACCCCTCTGTTTTTCAAACATGCATGCATCAGAATTTAAAACCATAATTCATATAATATGTATCATAAGGCATATAATAAAACCATAAACATAATTTTAGCCACTGCACTATACACTCCGATCTTGACATCCCCGATGTCTGACGTCCCTGACGTCCAATAAGGTCACAATCTCAAGGCTACGCGTGCCACTCGGGTCTCAATTTCGAGTTCAATCCCCGAACCCCGTTCGGGTACAGCATCGCCGATGCTTAACGTCATAGACGCTGGACGTTCTAGACGTCCGTGACCACTCCGGGGTACCTCATCCGGAGGAGACAGTATCACATGAATGGATCTATACAGTGCAGTGCCAAATACATTTTATTGATATCCACATGCAAAGCATATATATATACATAGATAAAATCCAAACCAATCTTTAAGTTTCATCAGACGAGTCTCATGCCCAAATACCGTGAAACGTGCCATAACCATAATTTCCATATCATCAAAACCGTTATTTGTTTTTAGCATGTGAATATATATAAGTAAACCAGAAAACATTTATGCACGCAAGGGTTTAAGGAAAACGGCCCACTCACAGTACAATCCTGCTGAAAACCGAACGTATACCCTCGTTCTAGTACAATTGTACAATCCCTGTCATGTCCAAAGTATACGTAAAGGTCAATACAAACCCCTAACATTTAACCATGAAACCCTAGATCGAAACCGGCCCGGAAAAGCCGCCCAAACGCGCTTCCCGAGGAAATAAACCTCATTTTGACCAACTTAATGATCTCCGATCGACCCGAAATCACCGCCATTGGATCCGGATCGTCGAAACCTAAAGAATGATGGTGGTCCCACCAAAAACACTGTTCACACGCGCCGGTCAACGCGTTGGTCAACGCATGAACAGTCATGCTGACGTCATCTGACAGCTGTCAGGTCTGACATGTCAGACTCTGACAGGTGCCACGTGTCAACACCCGATTGGTCCACCACACTGATCTGTCAGGCCACGTGTCAGATCTGACATGTGCCACGTGTCAGCACGGCACTGGTCCAAGTCACTGACATGTCAGTGACACATGGCAGTACCTGATTGGGCCACGTCACTGACATGTCAATGCTGACTGGGCCACGTCACTGACATGTCAGTGCTGACTGTGCACTGATATGTGACACGTGTCGACACAACAGTGGTCCACGTCACTGACAGGTCTGACAGGGTGCCACGTCATCACCCCTGTCCTCAAACGGGTCGACCCGTTGCTCTGCAACTGGGTCGATCAGACCCACGATTATGACCCGGTCACCAATCCCTCAATTCTCAACCATTTTTGTTCAGGTTTGTTCCTAATTACTCGTCTTAATCCCAGAAACAGTTCTAGATAATTAAAATCAGTAAACAAGGGCTGAATCGAAGACTTACCTCGATGAACAGACCCGGGTTCCCGTCGCCGTTTAACCACCGTTCAGGTCACCTCAGACCACGAAATCACGTCCTCTAGGTTCCTAAAAGTCCATAGAACCGATTAGGGTTAAAAGAAATCAAAGCTACACGTTGGAAAACAAGTTTCAAACTCTGAGTTTTTCAAACCGTTTCGGGTTTGGATTTTCCTCCCTTGCCGCCGTCCACCGCCGTTCACCGCCGTGCCCCAGTCCTCACCAGCACCTTCCAGCCACTCACAACGCAGGAACCAGGTGCAACGCAGGTGTGATGGTTGAAATGGGCAGAGTGTGGTGTCGGGTGGAAAATATATATAGAATGGAGGGAATCTGCTCACACAAAATGGATGGTCCAGATTTGATCTTAGAGATGAGATCAAAGGTTGAGATGAAATCTGGGGGTTTCAGATCAATGGCTGAAATCAAAAGTGGATTTTTATGCTATTTAATCCCATAGTGGATCTGATCCAATCTAGCCAATGGGTGAGTGACACTTGTCACTCATCCAGGTGTCCTCAAATCAGAATATCAGAATAAAATATTCAACACGAAAACCGAGACGCGAACCTCCTGATTTCTCGTTTCTGACCATAATTTCCTCGTACGAAGTCCGATTTCGGCGTGCCGCCTGTCTACGGACTCAGGACATCGAGACCTACCTAACGGTCCTTGAGTCATGTGAAAATTAGTTGCCAAACGAAAAGTCAACATTTTCGCCCTTAAAGTCCAAATTACGGTAATGCCCCTGAACTTCCGATAGTCATAACTTTTTCCCTGATCGTCCGAGTTGGACGTGCCACCTGTCTATGAACTCATGACGTCCCGAACTACATCACGGTCATTGGTCAAAGTCCATTTGACCCACCAATCAAAAAGTCAATAATTTGGCCATACCATTTACAAGGGTAAAAACGTCAATTCATATATTAAATTACAATATTAAAATCCTCGAATTTCCGGGGTGTTACAACCAATCCCTCTACTGCAGTGACATGTGTCACTTACTGGACTGAATGAGTCACTAAACACCGATTCATTAATTAGATCAGCCACAATTACCATTTTACCCCTGCACAATTAATTACCAAAATACCCCTAGCCTTCGCAGACCCATAACTTTCACATCCGACTTCCGATAGACGCATGCCGTCTGTCTACGGATTCAGCGTCTCGAGACCTATCCAACGGTCCTTTCGGAAAGTCCAAATAAGGTCCCGATCAAAAAGTCAACTTTCGCCCCTAAAACCAAGGGCAAAATCGTAATTTCCTTCAAATTTTCCTTTTTCGAATTTTCGGGTCATTACATCTGTCATCTCAACACAACTCCCAAGAATCAACACTAGCCAACGAATCTTCATCGTCGTGTAGTGGTAGATATTGAACATAAGCACATCACGACTGAGTCACATCCTCAGCTAGTGGCTCGTCACCTCCTATCGTTATTGCAAATACTGTCACACGGTGTGCGAATCAGCCAACCCTGAATCTCTACTCATACCGAGCTAGAACCCATAATCTCTGCTCAAGTTGGAGGAATCCTGCCTCCCTCAACTCACCAATTCTGGGTACAATTATCCTGACAATTCATACAAGAAAATGAACGTTCCCTGAACGTCCCCCGATTCTTAATGACCACAACTACATCCATCCTTAATGGTAGTGTCTGCCACAATCTCGTGCAGACCTAACCACCAGACATCGTTATCGAGACTTCGCATCCAAGCGTCAACACTACTAATCGGTCTACCCCGAGACCCCAAATATCATCTCATAATGGTACTCATGAATCAGATTCCATCATTTCACTTAGTGTCAGGCCAACTAACCTTTATTTAATGCCCAACTAGGGTTTTCACTACCCAGCTGTTCCCAGTAGCACAACTACCAACTTGACCTGCCATGACTGACTATCTCGACTTTGAGAAGTCGTCAATCCAAAACGTTTACTGACTCGCATATCTAGGCCATCAATCACAAACTGGGTTCCCCAAACCTGACTGATCGTTCTTACGGTCACCACCCTACAATATCGTCATACCCAACCTTTCTTGTGTCTAAGCACTACCCAACCATGATATACCACGCCAAACAACACCTAATCGAGGTTCGTTCTCACTAAGGTCTTCCTACTCTTACCCTAACCATCAGGTTGACGACGAGTTGTCGTACTCGTAGAGACATCACATTTTGCACCTACGCACACTCCATGAGCAAACCGTGCTCTAATACCTTAACACGACCCATCCCAATCCCCCAGGATTAGCGCGAGATGTGCCATGCTCCCGTCTGACACGAAGTGCCAGAAAAGGGATAACTCGAAACCTCAGCCCATACCGGGTTTCTAGAGTGCGCCAAGATCAGTGGAGGAGTGTGATGTCTCGATATCTGCTACAGCCCGCTTTCGCGATTAACCTGAAGAGCATTAAAAACCATTAAAAGATGTGTGGAAGAAATAAATAATTTATCAAACACATTTCCATAAAAAAGACGTTTATGCCCTTCATGAAAAGCATGCATGCATTCGAAAACTAGTATTCAAACTATTTACTTTATTAAATCATTAAGGCCTTAGCCCAACATCATAAATCCAACCATGTGGGAACTCAACCCAAAACCAAGTATATAGGAACTCAGCCCAAAACCAATCAACATTAAATAACCAGTTTATCGAAATACAATGTAACCAATCCTCGGCATCCTTGATGCCTAATCAATACCATTATCACGGTTTCCAAGCTACGCGTGCTACTCGGGGTCTCAATCACGAGTCTCCCCAGGGTCCACCTAGGTCAATGACCCGCAGATCAATGACCCTCCCTAGAGGTTATCATCCATAATTGCACTCCTGATCATGAGTTGCGCCTCGGGTCAGCCTCGCTCAAGTAGTGCACCGTGACTACTTCGAGATACTACGAGAAGTACGGAGGAGACAATCCATACGTAAGGATGGTATATGGAAAATATTTCATAAATCATCTCAAACCGTTCAAAGGGCTATGCCCAGGATTTCCATAAAACCATTGTAAATCCACAAATAGGTCTCATGCCCGAAGTATAACTTCCATAAATCATTTCCACAATTCCAATTTTCAAATTCAAGGGACTCCGCCCGAAATTCTATTTCATAAATCAACTGGGCCTCAAGCTTGATAGTATAACCAAATGGTTCTTCGGCCCGATGCCTCATTAAATCAACTGGACATCAAGTCCGATAGTTTACAATCAAATGGGTCTCATGCCAGGTTCCGTATTTCCAAATCTAAAATCATACCATCAAACGATTAATGAAATACCAGCACGTATAAACACCATAAACCTTGATATACGTGCAAATACGTGAATATTAAATACCACAATCATGTTCATCATAAATCACATATTTAAAACATATAAAATAGTTATGTATGCATAATATTTAGAAACTAATGTCCACTCACAGACCATTCTAGCTACTGCCTCGATACGCATGCCATAAGCCTTTCAGCACTAAATCACCATCTCCAGAACTTACGGACCTGTCCAAATCTTACTCGAACGTCATTAATCAATTATACAAGTCTATAGGATAAAATCCCAAAACTCCTGAAAAAGTCAACGTGTCTTGGACACGTTTCCCCAGGTGAAAAAACTCAATTTGACCAACTTGACTATCTCAGATCGACTCGAAACCACCACCATTGGATCCGAATCGTCGAAACCTTTAAACTAACACTGGCCCCACCTCGAAATTCGTTCCCATGCGCCCCACACACCTGGTCAAACCAAAAGTCAACGGGTCAAAGTCAACGAGTTAACTCGCGGGTCAACGGGTCACTCGTTTCTCAACCAAATTCGATGTTCTACCTATGTAAATTTATCTACTAGAGCCAAGGATTCCAAATATAAACCTAGAAATTGCAAAAAGTACCTGGATTTAAAGTTATGACCATTCAAAGTTTCGGCTAGAATTTTGATCATCATTCCGGCCACCTCCGACGTCCAAATCCATCCCAAATTGCACCTAAAAATTTGTGAGAGCTCAAGGAACATCATCCTAAGCTTAGAATCGATCAAAACCCCAAAATTTGAATCACACGGTTTACGATTTTTGAACTCCAGCCACCTGCACGACGGTCCTCGCCTTGGCCACCATTCGGTTCGTCTCAACGCCCACTCTAACTTTCATTCACGGGTCACAAGCAAAGGATGATGATTGAAGGTGTTTATTGTAGTTGTATTTGTGTCTGTTTAGTTTAAGGAGAATGAAGATGATGCACGAGAAGGGAAGAGAGAGAAATAAGCGAAAATAAAATATTTTAATTAAACCTCACCCAATAAACATAGATCCCCTGTTTAAGGAAATCCACCAATGGGATGAGTGACACTTGTCACTCATCCAAGGGCCCACACTAATTAATCAACCAATCACAATTTAATATTTAATTAATTCAAATCTCAAGGCATTAATTAAATTGATTTAGATCTCGTAACCATAACTTCCCTGTTCGACGTTCGATTTCAACGTGCCGTCTGTTTAAGGACTCGTGACGTCCCGATCAATGTCACGGTCATCGGTCCTCGTAAGTTTGACTCCCCGAGTCAAAAGTCAACATTTTGCCCAATTTCAGGGGCAAAAAGGTCATTTTACACCGTTCGTCCGAATTCTCTCGACTAATCCCTGATTAGTCACGATAATCCATAATTAATTAATATTAAATTCGATATTTAGGACGAGTCGTTACAACCCTCCTCGAGATGCAGATTGGTTAGACAGTCTTGGACGTCGAGCTGGACTTCATCTTTCCCGAGACCAATATTGTGATGCATAGTCTTAGACGTCGAGCTAGGCTTCATCATTCCCGAAAACTATCTCAGACGTCGAACTTGGGGCTTCGTCATTCCTGAGACTAGGACCGTTCCTCAGACGTCGAGTTTTGGATTCTGTCATTCCTGAGCCGGTCCACACTCGAACGTCGAGTCTGGGACTCCATTTTTCCCGAGTTATATTCGCCTACTAGTAGTGCACCTTGATATGATGATTTAGCAGCAGACATTAGTTGATATAATTGGTTGGTTTAGTATGTTGGTTATTTCGGTATGGCTGAAGCTGTGTGATTGGTATGCTTCTGCACTGATGTGGTCATGTCATTATTGAGATATTGATAGGGCTGGGTTTCTATTTTGTTGAGTATGTGGTTTGGTCTCGTCATATATGCAGTGATGTTTAGATTGCGTAGATAGAGGTCTATTGCATAGATCGCGGGATTGCGATTAAGTAGACAGGCGACACGTCGAATTTGGACGTTGTACGGTAAAATTTCAAGTCTAGAACGGTTTAATCGGGTTATTCGATGCATGTTTTACGAGAAGGTGCATTGTTGTTTATCTATTGTGGGGACCAAAAAATATCTAAGTGGGAAGCACGGGATGAGTGACAACTCATCTTATGACCCTTACCCTTGCATCCATATCTCTTCTCCCTTACTCTTTCATGTTCAAAACACACCCCGAAACCCCACCCCACCATTTGCCTTTGTTGTCTTTATCAGTTGTGGCCATGCGTGAGGGAAAAGTGAAGTTGATGGGCTAGGGATAACGATGGAAGGACGAGTAGCCGCGAGGGATGGCTAAAAAATCCAGAAACCAGGTAACAAACTTTGACCCGAAAGCTTTGATTATTGGGTCTTGGATTTTAGATGATGGAGTCTGTATTCATGATCACCTACTTTTTCTTTGAGTTCTTGTGATCATGTAGAGCAAAAAACTAGAGAGACTGGACCATGGAATCGCCCTAGGAATGAGTTTGAATGAGACTTGTGAGGTTTCGACCTTGACTAGGATTGTTCAGGTATGTTTTCTTAATTCCAAGATTGTGGAATAGTTCCTGGGTGAGAGATGAGTCGATTGGGAAACAAATGGTGGAAATTGGTTGAGAAATGAAGAAGTTAAAATCGGCTCGCTATTCGGATCGAACAACTAGTTACAGTGGTCGCGGGATGACACAGTGACAACTTGACGACGATGACGTGGCAGCCACGTCATCTTGTCATGCCACGTGGCTTAGTCTGGTTGATGCGACATGGCATCTTGTCAGAGCTGTCAGAAGTGAGTGGCAGAGGCTGACGTTAGCATGATGACATCAATGACGTCAGCATGAACAAGTAGCACGTGTCAGATGGTGACATGTGGCACTAGTTATGGGGTGTCATGTGGCAGGCTATTAAAAGGTGTTAGATGTCAGGTTTTCAAGCTGACGTCAGCATGTAACGACCCATCCTGAATTTATGAGATTATCGAGAATTAATCCAGGGTTAATCAAGGATTAATCGAGGATTATCGGACGATCGAAGTTCGTTTGATATGTCATTCGGAGGTTTTTAACATCGGGAAGCGTGTTCGGGATGCGTTCTCAGTTCCGGGATAGTTAGGGGTTTTTTTATATGGACTTGTATAGGTTAATAGTAACATTTGGGTATGGTTTGGACAGGCTCGGACGTCACAGTGACTGTGGATTAGCTTTGGATTGGCTTACGACGTAGGTTTTGGAGTACGTAGCGTGGACTGTCTATGAGTGAACTTTGGTTTATAAATGATGCATGCATAAATATGTTTTAATGTTTTATGAATATGGTTTGAAATGCAAGGTTTGCATATTGTTTTGAATGATAATTGTTTAAAGCTTTATATGTTGGTTTGATCATGGTTGAAAGTAGACGATTTTATGGATTTGCGTCAAAATGGTATTTTCGGCTTGAGATCCAATTATAAAATGATTTTGAGATTGTGAAATGAGGACTGGACACTAATTTTATGATGTTTTGTGGAAATTGGTTTCGGGCTGAGACCCTATGCAAACAACTGTTTTGATTTGAGATACAACAATTTATGAAAATGTTTCCACTATTTCAAATGACCATTCTCCGTAGTTATGAGAGGGCCTCTGGTTGTGAATATATTTCTCCAAAAAGGACTCTATGGTATGATGATTGAGATGACTCTAGTAGGAATGTGTTATGATATGATGCTCGCCTCCAGGATGCGATGTGTCCCCCCGGAGAGGTCACGATGCACTGCCTGTTATCGAGCAGCCGAGGGAGGCTCGACTGAAAATTGCTTATGTTATATGAGATCGATCGTTGATATGTTCACGACGATATGTTAAACGTTGACTGATGATGTGTTCACGACAACGTGCTCGGACTTGAGCAGTCCTGGAGTTATGTGCACGCGGTGCTTGGATATCGTGACCAATGATGATGATATGATGATGTGATGGTATGAGATAGGATGGATTGAGAATGGGTCATGATTTTGTGTCCAGAGGTTTTTACATGTGTTAGTTTTTTTATGAAAGTACTTGTTTTCATACGATGATTGTAGAGATTTTCATATGTATTGTTTTACTGTATAGAAATGGTTTTTAATTGATATGCATGCATGCTTTGTAAAACTGAGGGTTAAATTTATGATTTTGGAATTTTTTTTCCCAAACTGTTTATTTTTATCCACTCACACGTTTTATTTGTTTTTAGTACCCTCCAAGTTGATCGCGGATGCGGGCTGTAGCAGAGACCAAGACATCACATGCCACTTCGTACTCTGGAAAAGCCTGTTTGGGTCACGGTATTATCCCTGGTTTGACACGTGATGCCAGACGAGAGTATGACATCCCGCGTAAATCCTGAGGGATTAGGGATAGGTCCTGTCAGCTTGGTATTAGAGCACAGAGTTGCTCTTGTAGTGTTGCGCATGTGTTAGATGTGATGTCTCTAGAATGATGACATCTCGTCATCAACTTGATAGTGAGGGTAAGAATAGGAAAGTTGAGTGGGAATGAACCTATCCGTAGGATTCCGTTTGACATTGGATGTCGTGTTTCAGTGGGGTCCAACCAAGTAGGGCTGAGTAGACCCGAGGTGGGCTGAGTTTCTTGGGTGCCCAATGGCTAAATGGTCGTAGAGTTACCCGTGGATGGGATCCAATCAACCAATTATCCCTGTATGGCGACTTTTGAGAGTGACTGATGAGTGTTCAAGATGGATGTGTTGCTTCTAGTAGCCGAGGTCATTGATGACCCTTATTTGAGATTTGTTGAACAAGTTACCAGGAAAGTGGTACTTGCGGATCAGATCACGGGGTAGACTAATAAGTGGCTCTTAAGCTTTGAGCAGAGTGTACAGGCGATGGATGACCCGCATGAGTGCATGATCTCGATAAAAAAGAGTTTCTTGGATTGGTCTGCACGAGGTTAATGGCAGACATTGCTATCCATACGTGGATGAAACTACCGAGATTTAGACGACGTTCGAGGATCGTTTCTAACGTTATTTTTGCCCAAGTCTTATCGAGATATGAGGGAGGCGGAGTTCCTCTGACATGAGTAATAGATTTGACGATAGCTTAGTACGAGTAGAGATTTCTGGTTTGATTCAGGTTGCGCTGAGTGCAGTGACAATTGAGAGGATGAGGATTCGTCGATTTGTGTCGAGTCTTGGGAGTAAGACTCGAGTGTTAGTGTGACATCTCAGTTGGAGATGAGTTGGATGTGAATCCAGCAGCGATTAGATGATTCTGGAGCCAAATGCGTCTAGAGGATGTTTTACCAAGGAGCCTAGACGAAGGTTCCCTCTACCTCCAAGCCCTTAAGTGGCAGACGTGTGAGGTTTAGTGATCGATGGACTACCCGTTACTCCTCGGTTGGGTTTTGGAGGAACCAGATGTATTTGGTAGTCCTGAGTTGTCATGATTGGTCTTTTAGTAGGACCAGAGGAAACTCTATGTGATCTATCCCACATTGGAAACATGGTTGATGTCCGAGTGAGTTACAGCTTGGAGGCCGGGAAGATATTACAGAATGGTAGTTAGGGACGTGGGACTCGTGTTGTGATGTCCCCAGTTAGCTCAGTGAGCTTGGAGTGAGTTTTAGGCTGTGCCGAGTTTCCTCCGATGGCATAGGGTTTACATGGTTGCCACATTTAAGGGATGTTTACCGAGTACGTAACCCATTTTGCAACCACCTTGTTGGTACCTACCGACAGAGTTGAGAGCTTTGAACGTCCAGTTACAAGACTTAGTGGATTTTGGGTTCAGTTGATTGGGAATGTCACTGTTGGAAACCCAATGTTTTTATCAAAATTCGATGGAACTTCGAGAGTCAGATTTGACGAAGCAGCTGGACAGGGAGATGGAATGGAACGAGTATTCCTTACCACGTGTTAGTTAGTGAACTAACTTCATCACTCATGGATGAATAAGCTTGAAAAAGTCGAGCTCATTTGAGGGGTGATACGATTATGGGAGGATCACTACAGTAGCTATCAAAAAATATTATTGGTTGGTGAAGGAGACTTCTCATTTTCTTCTTCTTTAATAAGGACTTATACGTATGCTTGCAACATGGTTGCAATTTCTGGTGATTTCAATGGTTGTTTGAGAACTTGACACCTAGGTTGTGGGCTAGATTTCAAATAGTTGGGGAACGGAAGGTGTTTGGTGTCACCTAAAGTTGATGAGTAAGTAGCAGATTTGGTAGACCCATGTTGGTGTTATGGGTCATGTTACGTTAGTTGAGAGAGCTAGTGAGGATCCATCGAGGATCGAAGGGGTTATGGATCGAGAGGATCGGGAGTGGTGGATCGAGATGATGGGTGAGTGAGAAAAAGATTGATTACTTCTCTATTTTGACTATCTTGGATGCTAGTAAAGGTTTTAGAAATGACAGTGATGCATCAATACATGGGTTTAAATTGTGTACTTATGCTACACGTGAGGGTTTACTTGTGCAGCTAGACAGTTGAGGTGATCAGAATTGAGCTCGAGGCTGAAGAGACGGTTAGGGCTGTTTGACTGACAATGATGGAACATTTGATCATCATTCAGGAAAAACGAGTAGAGTAGCCAATGCCTCGAGTAGGATGTTTGCACGCTCGTTAGCTCTTATGCGTACGGTTCATAGATGCTTGATGTTAGAGCTGTTGGAGGTATTGTATTGATGATAGATGACCATGGAGTGATAGTAGACAGTGTTCCAGTGAGACATATAGGCTGGCTTGGATGTTACAGTACTATTCCAAGATTCGACCCGTCGCATCATCAGGGTGGTGGTTGAGGTAGGTGACTGATAGGTTCAGGATTGGTACGTCTTGGTAGGCGTAAGTCGGCTAACCTTCGGAGTTAACCAAGAAATAGGATTGGTTAATGAACTGGGCGGTTTTTCTTGAGAGTTCTCAGAGAGTATGTGCAGGATAGGTCTCAAATGTTGGTCGAGTGATCGGGAGAACTCCGAGGAGATTTGAGTTAGTATGCGATTTGTCCAGGTCTGGGATTGGATGGACATGGTCTAGTGTTGGGCCATGATTGTCAAGGTAGCTAGATGATGGTCGGATGAGATCCGAGATTGATATAGTGTGTGTACTTGATTGTGGATACTAGTACGTGTCCAGATGGTGAGTGAGTAGTTCCTAGACGTAGCTTAGATGTTGCGTGAGTGTAGTCCTTGAGAAGGCCTATAAGTAGTGCCTTTGTGTTTCTGTGTTGTATGCACCTGTGAGTAGTGAACGTTTGACAGTGAGATTGCTGAGTATTGACCAGTCTGACTTATGTGGTGCAATCATTAGATTGAGTCCTAGATGGACATGGTATGGTATGGTAGTCGGATTGGATCCGATGTTGATAATTGGTTGAGGACTGGGAACATGCATCGAATACTGTGCGCTAGCGTAGAGTGGCTTTAGAAGGTTCAGTGATTATCCGAGCTTAGAGCTCCAGGCCATGATTGTGGGCCAAAGAAACCCTAGTAATTCTTATTGTGATTATCTCGACTAGAGCAAGTATTCGATGAGGTCAACATGCATTCTAGTGAGTGAAATGTCAGTTTGAGACTCGAGAGGAGTCAGGATCACAGCGTTGGTCGCTGAGTGAGTCGAGGTACCGTGAGAGGACTCTAGTGTGAGTCGGGTATATGGAAAAAGAACTTGAATGGAAAAAGTGGAGCCGATGAGTTACCAGCTGGTCACAACGGTTTGTTGTAGTTATGATTAACGGCTGGAAATCGTCTCGTGACATATGATTTGAGATCGCTCAGCATAAGCAAATATGTCAAACTTGGTTCTGAGTGCACTTGCGTAGGTGACAGGTGAAATCGACGAGTGTCAATGTCTGGTTTGAGACTTGAGATTGAGTGATGGGATTTCTGGTGACAGTCACATGCTTGTCGGTTACGGTCACGAAGGATGAGCTGAGTTTCAACATTGACCGTCAGATTGAAGTTGACATCAAGTGATATTTGGTTTCTATTGAGTACTGTGGATAGAGGTTGGATGTGTACGTATACACGTGGGAGCCTCGGGTTGGAGGCAGGATAGGATTTCCGCAGTGGAGTTGGGGCAATGTGAATTTCAAGGACGAAATTTCTTTAAGGATGGTGGATTGTAACGATCTGTCCCGAATTTATGAGATTATCGATAATTAATCAAGGATAAATCGAGGATTATCGGACGATCAGAGTTCGATTGATAGGTCATTTGGAGGTTTTAAACCTCGAGAAACATGTTTGGGACATGTTCTCAGTTCCAGGATAGTTATGGGTTTTTGATATGGACTTGTATAGGTTGATAGTAACCTCTGTGTATGGTTTGGACAGGCCCGGACGTCCCGGAGATTGTGGATTGCTTCAGATTGGCTTACGACGCGTGTTTTGGAGCGCGTAGGGTGAACCGTTTGTGAGTGGACTTTGGTTTATAAATGATGTATTCATATATATGTTTTATGAATATGGTTTGAAATGCAAGGTTTACATATTGTTTTCAATGATAATTTCTTAAAGCTTTATAGGTTGGTTTGATCATGGTTGAAAATCTACAATTTACGAATTTGCGTGAAAATGATATTTTGGGCTTGAGACCCAATTGGAAATGATTCTGAGAATGTGAAATGAGGACTGGACATTGATTTTATGATGTTTTATGGAAGTTGGTTTCTGGCTGAGACCTTACGCAAACAACTGTTTTGATTTGAGATACAACAGTTTATGAAAATGTTTTCACTGTTTTTCAAATGACCATTCTCTGTAGTTATGAGAGGGCTTCCAGTTGTGAATATGTTTCCACAGAGAGGACCTTATGGTATGATGATTGAGATGACTTCGGTAGGAATGTGTTTCCCCGGAGAGGGCCTGTGGTTGTGAATATGTTTCCTCGGAGAGGACCCTATGATTTGATGCTCGCCTCCAGGATGTGCTGTGTCCCCCCCCTCCCCCCCCCCCCCCCCCCCCAGGGAGAGGTCACGATGCACTGACTTTTATCGAGCAACTGAGAGAGGCTCGACTCAAGAGTGCTTATGTTATATGAGATCGATCGTTGATATGTTCATGATGATATGTTGAACGTCGGTCGATGATGCGTTCACGGCGATGTGCTCGAACTTGAGAAATCCTAGAGCTATGTCACGCGGTGCTTGGATATCATGACTGATGATGTGATGGTATGAGACAGGAGGGATACGAGAATGGGTTATGATTTTGTGTCCAAAGGTTTTCACATGTGTCAGTTTTATTATGAAAATACTTGTTTTTCATATGTTGATTGCAGAGATTTTCACATGTACCGTTTAACTATATAAAAATGGGTTTTAATTGATATTCATGCATGATTTGTAAAACGAAGGGTTAAAATTTTGATTTCGGAAATTTGTTTTCCCCAACTGTTTATTTTTGTCTACTCGCACGTTTTATTTGTTTTTGGCACCCTCCAGGTTGATCGCGGATATGGGCCGTAGCAGAGACCGAGACATCATATGCCGCTGCGTACTCTAAAAAACCCTATTTGGGTCACAATATTATCCCTAATTGGACACGTGGTGTCAGACGGGAGCAGGACATCCCGCGTAAATCTTGAGGGATTAAGGATGGTTCCTTTCACAGTAAGTGACGTTAGCAGTGACCTTAGCGTTTACAGTCGTTGGCCAAACTTTGACCGTTGCGTGAGTACGAAATTCAAGGTCAAATCGGTCTCGTTCGAAAGTTTTCGACATCCTGAATCCAATAGTGGTAGTTTGAGGTCGATCGAAGATCATTTGGTTAGTGTTTCAGAGGTTTTTCTCCTTGGGAAGCGTGTTTGGGACTCGTTTTTAGTTCCAGGATTTTTTAGGGTTTATTGTATGGACTTATATGGATTGTTAGTGGCCATCGGATATGACTTTGACAGGTCCAGACATCCCAGAGGCTTCAGATTGGCATACGGCTCGTGTTTGAGCAAGCGACGGTACATGTGAGTGGACTTTTGTTTTCCTAAACCCTATGCATGCATTTTTATATGGTTTTTACATGATTTACTATGAGTATTGCTTGATGATTTTTTATGTACGAGTTATATGAATTTTGGGAACTTTTATGAATATTTAAGAAAAATGATATTAAAACGTTTTGCGAGGAAATTGGGTTTATTAAACTCCAGATCCTTAACGAGCTGTGGGAAATGGTTTCATACCTATTATGACATTCTTTTATATGATTTTGATGATGATTAGTGGCCTTGGATTTTTATATAATTTTATTGAATATTTAATGGCTCGTTTTACGAGACTTGGTTGAGTTGTGGTTTTGGGCTTAGGCCCGGGATGTTGGTGTGTGATTTGAATTGTGATGTTGATAGGGATATGTGATTCCTCGGTATTTGTGACAATTGTGATGATTATTATGATGTTTAGATGATGTGTGACGTTTGTGATGATGTGACTATGATATGATGTGATGCGATTGATAACCCTCCTTAAGACAATCTCGAACATCAAGTTGGGCTACGTTTTTTCCTAGACCAATATTGTGATGCATAGTCTCGGACGTCGAGCTGGGCTCCATCATTCCCGAGACTTGTCTCAGACGTCGAGCATGGGGCTCCGTTAGTTCTTGAGACTAGGACCGTGAATCAGATGCCGAGTCCGAGATTTCATTAGTTCCTGAGTTGGTCCACACTAGAACGTCGAGTCTGGGACTCCGTCTTTCCCTAGTGATATTCGCCTACTGATAGTGCACATTGACATGATGATACAACTTGCAGATATTGTGGATGGGTCCGTTGATATGGTTGTGTTGGCAAGTTTGCTTTGGTGTGGCTTAGGTTTGATTTTCTGTGGGACAAGTTTTGGAATTTCCTATTTTCTAGTTACTACACGTATTTTGAGATTGATGTTTTATTCGTAAATTCAATGTATACATAGCTTTGTTCAATAGAGGGTTTAATAATTGATTTCGGAAAATGGTTTTTCCAAACCTTTGTTTTTGTCCACTCACACTTTTTATTGGTTTTGACACCTTTCAAGTTGATCGCTGACGCGGGCTGTGTGAAGGCTGAGGCATCACGATGTGTGCATACTCTGATTATTCTGGTTAGTATGTGGTAGTATCCCTGATCTGACACGTGGTTAGGATGTTGATTTATCCCAAGGGTAATAAGGTATTTTTACAAGGTCGTGTCAGACGAGAGCAGGTCCTCCCACGCTATTCGAGGGTGATTACGGGGAGGGTCCTATCAAGGGGACTTCCGGTGAATGCTATGGTTTCCTCATTTATTCTCCCCTTTGGCGGTTGGGATGTGGACTTATTGGAGTTAGTCTTCTATGAAGAGGATGTTAGAGATATTTGTAGTATTGGGCTTCCTGCTCAAGCAACTTTTTCAGATGGACGATGCTAGTTTTATTCAAAGGATATGAAGTATACGGTGAAATCTGGGTACCATTTCGCCTTCACCCTAGGTTAGGTTGATGCTGAGGGGGGGGGGGGGGGGGGGAGTAAGTGTTCCACATGTTGTAACGACCCGTCCCAAATTATCGAGATTAATTAAGAATTAATGACGAATTAGCGAGACTAATCGGGGATTAACCGAGGATTATCGGACGTTCAGGGTGAAATTATGATTTTACCCTTGAACGAGGGCAAAAAGTTGACTTTTGACCCGGGAGGTTCGATGCACGAGGACCGATGACAGTGACGTAGATTAGGACGTCACGAGTCCGTAGACAAGCGGCACGTCGAAATTGGATATTCGACGGGAAAGTTATGATTCACAGAAGTTTCGAGGTACTATTTATGACGACACATTTTACGAGACAGTTGACTTTTGTTTTGTCTGAAGTGGGCCAGATATTTGTATCAGGCCCAATGGATGAGTGATAAGTGTCACCCATCCATTGCTCACCTAACACACAAACATGCATATCCATCCCCTTTTTCCTTATTCTTCATCTGTTCCATTCAACCACCCAATGAACCCTCGAAACCATTGCCCTTCCCTTTTGATTTTTGTGTGAGGCCAGGAGTGGAGTTAAGGATGATGGATGGACTGAGAGGGATGGTGGCAAGCCGCAGGACCGCGACGGTGGGAGCTCACAGCCAAGGTAACCGTGACCCTTTTATAATTCAAATTTTGGACTTTGGGATTGGGACGTTTTGAATTGGTTCTAATGCTTGGATGATGGTTGTGGGGGTTGTATGAGTCATGTAGGATCAAAAATGGTGGCTGAGGACGGCTGAGCAGCCCAGTCACGACCGTGAGGGATTTTCGGTGGCTACCCACCAAATTTCAGTTTCGGCAAGGTGAGCTCAATCTAAATCCCTAAACCTCTTTCTAATGATCCTAGGAGCTTAATGAAACCCTCAGGATTGCGTTTTGAGCTGTGGAAATGCCCAAGTCATGGGAGGAAAAATTGGGTTATTGAACTAATGGGTTTTAGGATTGTTTTCATTGATTTGAGTTCATAAAACAATTCCTAGGATAGATTAGAAGAAATTGGTGGAAAGAAAGAAGAAAAAGGATGAAAATGTAACGACCCGTCCCGGAAGTCGGGATTAGATTAGTAGTTAGTGACGGATTAGCGAAGTAAATCGATGCTTAGTTGGATACTTTTAGATGGTTGGTGCAGAATGACGATTTTGCCCCTATAATGGGCAAAATGTTGACTTTTGGTTCAGACGGTCAAAAGGACCTTGATCGATGGCCGTGACGTAGTTCGGGACGTCACGAGTCCGTAGATAGGTGGCACGTCCGATTCCGACATCCGAGGAGGAAGTTATGACATTCAGAAGTTTGAGGGTACTTTGGTAATTCAATCGAATAAGGGTAAGAAGTTGACTTTTTAGACGACAAGGAATTTCCACGTATAACGAGGACCGTTAGACAGATTTCGATGTCCTAAGTACAACGACAGGCGGCACATCATCATCGGACTTCGGATAAATTAGTTACGGGTCTAGGAATACGAAGGGCAAAATGGTAATTTGTAAAGGCAAGGGCATTTTGGTCATTTGGGGCCTTGGGGCTCTGTGCCCAGTGACAAATGGACAAGTGGCCGTTCTGGGGGCTGGTGTTCACTGATTTTGGGACATTTATCCTCCTTAGGAAGGCCGTAGACCCTTCCCACCGCTTTCAATTGGTTTCAAAATCATGATTGTGTGTGCACGGTGAAGAACAGAGGGAAAACAGAGTTTGAGAATGAGAAGCTAGAAGAGTTGGGTGAGAGAAAAGACAAGTGAATCGTGTGTGTGTGTTGAGGAAACGTCAGTAAGTGAGTGTGTGTGTGAGAAGTGATAAGCACAGAAAACAGGGAAGACCCGTGAGCTCTGGTCTTGCAATTCGAAGATGGACTTTTGGTTTAGGCCACAGAGGATGGTTCTAATCGATTGGATGGTAACCAGGAAGGGGAGACGTGTCTGAGAAACTTGGAATGGTGGCTCTCCATGGACGGCGACCCTGAAATTGGAAACTGGTAAGTTTCAGCCACAAAAATGGTAACGTACGTTTGAGACAGTTTTAATCAATAGTGTTGATTGGGAATGATTTCTGGAAGTCCTAGGGACTGATTAGGATCAAAAGGACAAGAGGAGGCGGCTGGAATCACGGCAACTGGACGTTAACCAGTGCGCGGTTTTTCCCTCGAAGTGGGAGGTAACTTCTCGTACTCCTTCTCATGTTTTCAATGTGTAGATCAAGTGTATGGTTAGGGACGAAACTAATAGACTCATTAGGACTCAAAATGGACTGGAATTAAACCCTGATCCGTGACCACCGGTTCGGTCAAACTGGGCCGGTCCAGACCGGTTCAGACTAGGTTTGACGCAAGGAGGAAGACGATGAACAGTATGCGCATGGCTCCCACGCGCAGCCCCTTTGGGCGGCACGTGAGGGCGCATGGGACTCCTTTTGGGGAAGTTTTCAACACGACTTTTAAAGTACTCAATGTAACAAACATTTTAAGACTGGTTTCGAGTCGATCGGACATCGTCTCGATAAGTTTCGGGATGTCCGAAGGTTTTAAACCTCGTTTAAAAATAGTTAAAAATACAGGAAAATTATGGGGCTTAAGTATGACCTTTGTGAAATAGTTAGTGACCTTAGTATGGGATTTGGACAGGTTCGGGAAAGCCGAGGATAACAGAACGGCCGGGGACGACGTAAGTGCTCGCGTATCGAGGCGACGTCAGAATGGCCTGTGAGTGGACTTTGCTTTCTAACTCTTGATACATACATATATGTTTTTATATGTTTTCTATACTTTATTCTATGATTTGATTTATGATCTTGATGCTTTACGATTTTGCACGTTTTTCGAGGTATTTACAGAATTTCACGTTTTATGAGGTTTTGATGGATATTGTGATTTGAACTTGGTTTTAATAATTTGATTTCAGGATTTGAAATATGATTTGATTTCAATGAAAGTAAAAGGATTTTGGAAAGTGATTCCGGGCTTGAAGCCCAGTTCAAAAAGTGGTTTTGAGAAACGTGATTTCGGGTTTTTGAATCGGAATTCCGGATGACGATTCAGGATTCGATTTGGGACTTGAAAATGGATTTCGGGTTTGGGTTTGGAATGGTTATTCCGGATGCCGGCTTACGAAATGATGGTTTTGGATTCAAATTTGAAAATGGGAAATGAATATGAGTTCTGGGTTTGGATCCGGGATCCTGATGAGATTGCGGATTCAGATTCGGATATGAATAGTGGTTATGGATTGGATTTGCTGGATCTAGTTATTGGGTTTAAAGACTTGGATATGATATGATGGGGGCGGGCCCGGATTGAGTTTAAAGACCCGGATTGAGTTTAAAGACTCGGGAGTTTAAAGACTCGGATATTATGATTTTCCCCCGTAGGCCTGTTGAGTTTAAAGACTCGGGAGTTTAAAGACTCGGATTATATTGAGGTCTGGATTGAGTTTAAAGACTCGGGAGTTTAAAAACTCGGATAGATCTAGCAGGTTCGATGGATGGATATGTGGTTTCAAATGTGTTTGGATTTCACTGATTTTGATGATGATGGTTTTCAATAAAGGTTTTCCGATATTTTGGGCTCTACCCGGATGAAATGGGTTACGATGGTTTTGGGATGAGGCCCGGGATTTGAAGAAAGGAATCTGTGTTTGGTTTTTCTTACATGGTTTACTTAGCCGGAATATTGAATGGTTTTATGACATGAATTTGATATGCATGCATTGTTTTTTTAATTGGAGGGTATACATGTACTTATTTTATGAACTGTTTTTAAACTTATACTTTATTTTTGTCCACTCACAGTCTTTTGTGTTTCGATACCCTCCAGGTTGTTGCGGTGCGGCTGTTGTTCGAGAGAGACGGAGACATCACACACGAGATCCACAGTAGTTTTCCGTGCACTCTAGGAAGGCTGGAAGCTTTCGGACAGTCAGATCGAGTATCCCTTGTCCGACCTACGTGTCACATGGAGGTAGGACGTTGGTTTAGCCTTCGTGTCATGCGTAAGTCAGAAGGGTCAGGACTTAGCCCTTAATCCCGGGGGATTGGGGGGTGGGTCCTGACAGAAAAATGTGAAGCTATGGAGGTGAACCAGCCACACCGGTCTAGTTGGACCGGCCAAACCAGAGGACCGGTTCGAACCGGCCTGTCGCGAGGAAGAAGAAACCCTGTAGCCAGCGCGTGAAGCCCATGCGCAGGGCCCTTGGGCGGCGCGTGGGGGAGAATTTGGGGATGATGTCAACATGTAATTTCATCTATTCGATGTAACGAACATTTTGGGACAAGTTTCGAGTCAATCAAACATCGTTTAGATATAGTTCAGGATGTCCGAAGGTTTAGGATAGAGTTTAAAAATAGTTAAAAATTCAGGAAAATTACGAGGCTTCAATAAGAGGTTAATGAGGTAGTTAGTAACCCTCTAATGTGATATGGACAGGTTTGGGAATCCCAGTAACGATGATTAGCCCGGAGAGGCTTATGGCACGCGTATCGAGGCGTAGCTTGGACGGTCTGTGAGTGGACCTTGTTTTCTAAATTGATGCATGCATAACTGTTTTATATGCTTTAATGAACATGTTTTGTGATGCCATGAGTGCATTTGTTTGTGGTATATTAGTATTTACGTATTTGCACGTATTTCAAGGTTTCGATTTTATACGGTGCTTATACGTGCTGTGTTTTCTATGATGGTTTGATGAAATGATTTTGAATGTGGAAATATGGAATCGAGCATGAGACCCATTTAATTGGAAACCATCGAACTTGGAGTCTATTTGATTTGATGAGAAATCGGGCTGGAGGCCCATTTGAGTTATACGATCGGGCTGGGGGCCCCGTTGGTTTACGAATTAGGGCTTGAGGCCCAATTGAGTTATGATATTGGGCTTGAGTCCCAGTTGATTCTAGTATCGAGCTTGAGGCCCAGTTGATTTGTGATATCGGGTTTGAGGCCCCATTGATTTATGATATCGGGCTTGAGGCCCAGTTGGTTGTGATATCGGGCTCGAGGCCCAGTTGATTGTGATATTGGGCTTGAGTCCCCGTTGAATTGTGATATCGGGCTTGAGTCCTAGTTTTGGTTTATGAAATAAGAATTCGGGCTTAAGAACCTATTGAACTGTGGATTTAGGTTGAGGTCTGTGAGATTTGGATTTGAATCGGATTCGAGGAATCCTGTTGAGATGTTCGGGTATGAGACCCAGTTGATTTATGATTTGAGAGAAGGTATGTTTTCACACTTATATGTATATACCCTCCTATATAGAGCGGATATGTCTCCTCCAGACGTCGTAGATCCTGGAGAGTCACGATCCACTACCTGGACTGAGTGACTCCAAGAGGGAGCACATTCCAGGAGTGAGAGATATGATATAGTCTCGGACTGGGTCCGGAGACAGTCCTCCAAACGTTGTAGATCTTGGATTTTGGATAGATCCTCCCAGACGTCGTAGATCCTGGGGGTAGACTTGGAGATGGGACCCCGAGTAGTATGCATACTTATTGATAAATCATGACGGGTATTGATTAAACATCAGAGAATGTCAAGCATGGGTTATATATGTATATATAAGTATGAGATTTCATTGAGATTGGTTTGGGGCTGAGACCCACGTAACTTGATTTGGACGGAGTCCCTACGGATTTGGTTTTGGGCTGAGTCCCAGATGATTGGTTTTGGGCTGAGTTCCCATATACTTTGGTTGACGATTTTGGGCTAAGGCCCTAATGATTTAAATAAATGAGAAATGATTTAAGAAATGCTTTTCGAATGCATGCATGTGTTTTAGTGAAGGGCATAAATGTCTTTTGTTGAAATGTTTTTAATTAAATTATTTGTTTTGTCCACTCACAGTTTTTAATGATTTTAATGCCCTTCAGGTTGATCGTGGATGCAGGCTGTAGCAGAGACCGAGACATCACACTCCTCCTCTGATCTTGGCGCACTCTGGAAGTCCCAGTTGGGCTAAGAATGGAATTATCCCTAGTCTGACAAGTTGTGTTAGACGGGAGCAAGCATGTCCAACGTTAATCCCGGGGGATTTGAGACGGGTCTTGACACATGTGGTCAAAATGTGAGGTTTTGGAAGCACTCGTGGAAGCCGAGGGTCCCTAATAGACTGAAGATATTTTGTTGGTGGGCTTGTTCTGCGATTTTTCCGATGACTCACAACTTGGTTGCTCGGAAGCTGATGGATTCGAGTCTGTGTAGTCGATATGGAAAATATAGGGAGGATGCCTTACATGCCTTGTGGGGCTGCAAACATAGTCAAAGGGTCTGCAGCTTTGTTGAATTCCCTTTGACGACGTTCCTTACTTTAGGGACATTTTTTTTTATTTCTTTGCTTATGCTGTGTCTCATTTATCCTTTTCACAGTTAGATCAATTTGTTTATATTTGCTAGACCGTTTGGAATTGAAGGAATAAATTAGTACATGTGTTGCAGGTTAAAAAGGCTACAGAGGTTTATGAATCAGTTATGGCTGCTATTATGAGTTTATAGGGTTACTACGGGTCTCTATGGGGGCACTGCTTCGGTATCAGCCTAGGTGGGCCAAACTAGCTGAGGGGTTTCTGAAACTTAATTATGATGTTGTGGTTTGTAAGGACACGTTTCTGCATGGGGTAGGAGGGGTGCTGAGGGACTCAGGTGGTGTGCTGGTGGCTGGTTTTTATGGTCCAGGGGCTTTGGGAGGGTCGGTGGTTGTTGTTGACATTGAGGTTATTCTGCAGTGGATGAAAGTGCATGATATGGTAGTAGAAACTGATTGTTTGGCGGCAGTTAACACTATTAAGGTGGCCCAACATCTGTGGACATTGGTGGGCCTTCTTGCTCGTGAAGTTTGGGGGTTGATGGATGTTCTTCGCATACCTTTGGCCTCTCTCGCATGTGTTCCTCGTTCAACCAACTCAGTGGTTCACTACTTGGCCCAGGAGAGGTGTCGCACTCAAGTTTGAACTGGATGAGGGCCTATGTTTCCCCCCTTGGCTAGCACCCATATTAGCGGAGGACATTGGTGTTTAGCTGTTTTGTTGTGTTTTTTAGTTTGTTTTTTTTAGTACTCTTTTTTCCTTATTGGATTTCTCTCAGTTTAGCTGAATTTTATAATGAGAGTTTTAATGAGGCTTCACGCACCGCCTGTGTTGCACCCAAACGCTGTACTCTTTCTTTATTCACTTATCAATGAAGATCCCTTTTCAATAAAAAAAAAAAAAGGAGCTCTTTAAATTTGTAACTCCAACCATCTATATATTAAGACTCATATATGTTGTTTTTGAAAAATTATAAATGCTAATAATATGAAAATAGTAATAAAAATATAATAAATATTGAGATATAAATAAAATATTGATGCCAATGGTAAAACAAAGGGAGGATCACATTGGATTACATTTTAAGGAGCCCTAGGAGCCATTTCTCTCTCCATAGATTTAGGAGCTCGTTGTGTTTTATTCTAAGAAAAAAGTATTTGCTACATATTAAGAGGTTGTAAGGAAGGATGTAGATCGATATTTGATGTTCTTGAAGCGCAGCACTTTTCAATTGTGGTGGACAAGCGCGAATTTGGGATCAACACACCCCCCTAAATGATATCATAATTGCTTGTATGACAATGCATAACATGATAATTTAGGACCATCGAAATTATAAAAATATCAACTGTAACTATTAAAAATTGAAGATATAAATGAAAATTATACTATAATAATTGGAATTCATTCAAACATGTTAACTTATTAAATTGAATACTGAAATTCATTATAAGTAAGATAATTTTTTCTTTAATATTTTTAACTTTTGGCTGCTTAGTCTTACAAGCAATATAAATTTTCTTTTGCTTAATTTTGATAAGTTATCAATTATCCACATATTAATCCATAGTCTAAATTATTTCGTACTCATTGAATACTGGGTCAATACTTTTAGGGTGCCTCTAATCGCATGTATCCTCTTATAATTCGTTGTTGGAATGCTACGGGATGAATTCAATTTTTTATAAGACTCACGTGTGCTGCATTCTTATTTTTTAATCTAGGCATTTTTCTATCAAATTTTTTCTAATAAGATTTTTTAACGAGATTTTATAATGCATAAATATTACATTCTTACTCGCCCAATGACGAAATAAGACATTTCTAAAAGTTTATAAGTTGTAGTTATGAACAGTTGTATTTCTTTTTTACTTTTTATTTTTTTGTCATTTTGGCTTTGTTTCTTGTGAAATTATTCCGGTCGCAATTTTTTTTTTTTGAACATTTGGCTTTTGTTCATAATATTCTCGAGTGGGTGCCCAAAAGGCTTAGACTTCTTAGTCAAAGTACAATAAAAATTGTAACTTTAATATCACTTTGCACATAAAATGCTAATTTATCTCATTTGCCATTCAAAATTCACTTTCCATACATAAATTTGCACTAATTTTGTTAACTTCATCTAATGGTCGTAAATATCATGGGCAATTTGTCATCTTAAACCACGAAGTTATGAAGGACACTAAATATGCAGATCACGGAAAATTGGATGGGTATGAACAAATTATGATGAGTTATCATGGTTTCAGATTTGTTCATTCCCATTTTAACTTGTTATAACATGTATATTTAGTATTTTATTCATAATCGTATGGCTTAAGTGAATATTTTAAGTTCAATATAAGATGAAAGTTCTAATATTATTTCAGGGTGTTTTTAATAAAATATCTCTTAAGAAAAAGTACAACATAGGTTAGAACATAGGTATGAGAATTGTAATTCAACAAATTACATGGATAAAAAATGAGTTTTTGGAAAGAAAAAAGACAGCGTGTGGTGTGTGCTTTACTACAAAAAGAATAGAAAAATGACAAAATCGCAGACTCACTCACTCGGACATCGGCATCGGCAATTGACCCTACTCTTTTATATTTTCCCGAGAAATTGCCCTCCCCTATCGCGACGCTCCTCCCTCCCTCCCTCAACGGCTTTAATTTGAAATCCTCGAGCTCGCAAACGCGCATCGCACTTCTGCGTCTCTCCTAGTCTCCTTAATATATTACTGCATGGGACAACCTCGATAAGCGGCCACCTACCAGACCTCCCTTTCCGATTCTCCATTTTCCTCTCCCAGAGCCTTCGTTCTCTCTGCAATGGCGGTTTGATTCAACTTTACCCTTCAAGGTATTATCTTCCATCCTTCTCTGCCTTTCCTATGTTCTGTTATTTTCATTTTTCTTCTATGGGTTTTTATTTTTTTGGTGGCCGATTTGAAATTTATTTTATTTAAGGTCGAGATGTTTCTGTGAAATTAATATTTTGGAATATTCTAGATCTGTTGTAGTTTTGACTTCGAATTTCAATATGGGTATGCGACCTTAGGGCCATTTCAAGCTTTCGGGCATGCCAATTTTGCTTTGTTTTTATTTCGATCTGCTCCATCAGTTACTTTGGTGAGTTGGTTTCATGTTTTTGCCATCCCAGCGGTTGATCCTTGTTCTAATTTTTACAATTTTGAATCCTAACGCGGTACCTGGATTTGACGAACACTTATATACTAATTTTTGTTTCTGTACATCTTTGGAGTTTTGAAATTTTGATTTTTAGATATGCTTGATACCTAACTTAATTTACTACTCGAAGATATTATATATTCAGAATTTTAAGCTTCTTGTATATCAGAATATTAAGCTTCTTGGATATCTAAGGACTGCCAGGTTGATAATTTCTCTAAATTAAATCCTAAGGTTAATACATAGTTCTTAAATCATAGCTGTAATGGATTTTTTCTCCGTTTGGATCAAACAATAAGCCAATCCAGCTCCGTTCTTTCGTTGTGTGAAATACAAACACTGAAAGTGTAGTGCTAGTCCTTACAAGTTATAAGAGAAGGGAAATTTAATCTATTTTCTCCCCATCGTTCCCAGTCCACTTGAGGTAACAGGGCTTGTGTTTCTTTTTGTTGACTTATTTTGCATTTTCTTGTAGTCTGTAACAATATAAACGACCATTTTTTTTGTTTTAACATTATGATTTGAACGTTGACTGGGAATAGATGAAGCTCTGCATTGTTTATAGATTGGATTTTCTTCATAGCTTGTTAGCGAGGCTTGTGAAGAAACCAGAATTTGTAGGGGAAAACAAAATTTTCTTAACAATGTACTCGATACTTCTTTCGATTTATGGTTATTCTTATAAATTAGATCTGGTCTGAGGGGTTCCCCTTCTCTAGACTTGTATCCTTTAGAACTTAGTGTGGAGCTGTTAATCATGGTGTAAAATAAACCTGTAGGCCCTTGAAGTTTGCCCCAAATTTCAACCTGATCTTTACTTTATTAATTGCTTCAGTTAACTTACCCCACCCACCCCCACTGCCCCTCTCCCCCAACACACACCACCTTACGACTGAACCAGATATGCACCAGAGTTGCAGCTTGGTTCAAAGTGTATAATTGAGAGGGTTTCTTGAAGTGGTAACTTGTTACATCACCTGACGTGCGAAATTATTACTTTTTGTAACAAATTGTAATTGTTGTTAGTAGGATTCCCACATTATGTCAATCAGAAAAATTGGAAGGAAGATAATGGCTAATTTAAATTTAGGTCATACTGACGTAGCACAGATCTGATATGAAGGTATAGAAGCTTTTGTTCTATTAAATTAATAAAGATATACAGCATTAGTGTGTTTTATACAGATCTAGACTAGACCTAACTAGGAAAGAAATAAAGACTATCTAGACTAGGAAGTTTATACATCAGGAAGGAATCAGTATTGATTCCTGTTAACTAATTCCAGCAGATCAGGGAGATTGGATAATCAATCTCCTGTGATCTGGTGGACCTGTGAAGTATCCTTAATATCTGAAACCCACGAAATAGTAAACTAGTGGAAGCAAACTCTAGGGAAACAAACATAAAATGTAAAGATAGGTCTGGATTCGCTCCAGGGTTTTCACACCCAAAATTGGCTTCACACCAAAACAGTCCTTTTGCAGGAAATAATACTCTGATTTTTATTCATAAAATGCATACCTTCCATTGAATTACAATGGGGAATTTATAGGGAAATAAACAAACTAGAAATCCTAATTAAACTGGACTTAGAAAAACATTCTAAACCTAGTAGAACATGGAAACATGCTTACTCCTAAGTAAAACAGAAAACAGAAAATTAAATCCAGAAAGTTATTAATCCTAATAGAATAAGGAGACATGCCTATTCCTTACTGAAATAGAAAAACAGAAAGTTATTAATCCTAATAGAACAAGGAGACATGCCTATTCCTTATTGAAACAGAAAAACAGAAAATTAAATCTAGAAAGTTCTAATTCAATCATAGAGATATAGTTGAATTAGGAATCTTGTTTTTCCCGTTCATCTGCTGGTAAGAACTTGCCTCTGGCGAGATAAAACTATAATAACGCTCTAGCATGTCGGGGTCAATCCGCTGTAGATCCTCCTTAGTGATCCAAGTATTATCAGAGGCAGGTCGGTGCTTCCATTTCACAAGAAACTTGGAATAGCCACCCTGCCTTGTCGAAACAACTATTTTGTCCAAAATGTCTTCCACCAAGTCCTTAGGTTGAGTTCGAGAGGGAGGCTGCAATGGGGTTACAGGTGAAAAATCTGTGACTTGAAATGAATCCGACGCAGTAGGTGTAGTACTCATAGGGCTATTTAGAGTAGGAGAGGTAATAGGTGCCCGATACTGAACGAGGTCCTCAATGTTAAACGTAGCACTAATACCCATTTCTGGAGGGAGTTCTAATACGTGCATTAGGGCCAGCACGCTGTAAGATCTTGAAAGGTCCGGTACTTCTTGCTTGCAATTTCTTGGCAATTCCCTGTTGGAACCGCCCAGGTTTCACACGAACCATGACGTAGTCTCCCACTGCGAATTCCTTAAAACGATGATGGGCATCAGCTGCAGTTTTGTAGTGCTCATTGCTTGTATTAATTCTGCGTGCAATTTCTACATGTAACTCATGGATATGGCTTGCAATAGCCTCAGCTGAGTCAAAAAGACCTGTGCGAAATGGACATTGGGATAAGGTCGATAGGAGCTCTAAGTTTATACCCATAGACAGCTTCAAAAGGACTCAAGCCAATATATCTGTTGACTGAATTATTGTAAGCGAACTCCGCAATAGGAAGGACAGAATCCCATGACTTAACCCTTTCGCCTACTAGGCTACGTAATAGATTACCCAAGCTTCTGTTTACCACCTCTGTTTGCCCATTTGTTTGGGGATGATATGCTATAGAAAACTGAAGTTTTGTGCCCATAATCCGCCACAGTGTTTTCCAAAAGTAACTCATAAACCGAACATCACGATCCGAGACAATGGTTTTTGGTAATCCATGTAGGCGTACCACTTCTTCCATGAAGATCTTGGCTACTTGAGATGCATCAAATGTCTTAGAACACGGGATAAGGTGAGCCATTTTGGAAAAACGATCAACCACCACAAATATAGAATCGTGTCGCCGTGCTGTAGTTGCTAAACCTAGGACAAGAGCTACTTTTGGAGGAGTGTATAACCTTGTATTCTGCCGCCTATGCTTGGACATTTGACATGTCGGACACCTCTCAACAACTTTGGCTACATCCCGTTTAAGTTCTGGCCAATACAATCGGTCCTCCACAAGCCCAATCGTCTTATCTCTACCAAAATGACCAGCTAACCCACCTGCATGTAGCTCTAGGATTAGGAATTCTCGAAGGGAGGTGTGGGGAATACAAAGTTTATTCCCTTTGAAAAGGAATCCCTCTTGTATCGTGAAGTTGCTGTTTTTGGAGTTCTCTTCCACAATCCCAGTATACACAGCCCCAAAATCTGGGCAATTTGGGTACTCATCTTTTAACCTTTTGAACCCAGTTACTCCCATGTCCATTATGTTTAAAATGAACACCTTGCGACTAAGAGCGTCAGCTGGTTTATTGTCCACTCCAGATTTATGTTTCAGCACAAAAGTATATTCTTGAAGGAACTCAACCCACTTGGCATGACGTGGGTTTAGCTTCTTTTGTGAACTTAAATATCGTAGGGCTTCATGGTCAGAAAACAGGACGAACTCCTGTGGCAGCAAGTAATGTCTCCAGTGCCTCAAAGCTTGGACAACTACGTAGAATTCTTTATCATAAGTAGAATACCTCTGCTTTGCTTCATTCAATTTCTCACTAAAATAAGCTACTGGGTGTCCTTCTTGATGTAATACGCCACCAATTCCGACCCCTGATACATCGCATGCCACCTCGGAAGCCTTTGTGAAATCAGGGAGACGCATTACAGGAGCTTCAACCATTTTGTCCTTAATGTCTTGGAATGCTTTGGCGGCTGCAGTTGACCATTGAAATTCCCCTTTCCTTATACAATCCGTTATAGGAGCCATTATTGAACTGAAATTCCGAACAAACTGCCGATAAAACGTAGCTAGCCTATGAAAACTATGAACTTCATGAATGGTTTTTGGCTCAGCCCAGTCGACAATAGCTCTGAACTTTTCAGGATCAGCTTTCAAACCTTCCGAAGAAACAATAAATCCTAAGAAGACAACTTGGCTAGTCTTGAAGGAACACTTCTTCAGATTGGCAAATAATTTTTCTCGCCTAAGGATAGTGCAGACTTGCTTAAGGTGATCTATATGTTGTTTCTCATTAGTGCTGTAGATCATAATATCATCAAAGTAAACGACTAGGAACTTACCCATGAATGGCCTCAAAGCTTGCGTCATAACCCTCATGAATGTGCTGAATGCATTGGTTAACCCAAATGGCATAGCGAACCACTCATATAGGCCATCCTTTGTTTTAAATGCCGTTTTCCACTCATCCCCAGTTCAGATACGAATCTGATGGTATCCACTCCTCAAGTCTATTTTAGAAAAAACTTTAGATCCAGCCATCATGTCTAACATGTCATCCAATCTTGGTATGGGAAACCGATACTTCACTGTGATTTTATTGATTGCTTTACTATCAACACACATTCTCCAAGTTCCATCTTTCTTAGGAGTGAGTAGGGCTGGTACAGCACATGGGCTAAGGCTTTCTCTGATGAATCCTTTTGCTAGCAGATCATCAATCTATCTTCTTAATTATGCGTGCTTAGTTGGGTTCATTCTGTAATGAGGTAGGTTGGGTAAGGTCGAGCCAGGGACTAGGTCAATTGCGTGCTGAATGTCACATAGGGGGTAAATTGTTTGGTAGTTCTGCAGGAAAAACATCACTGAACTCCTGTAGGACAAGCTTTACTGCTCCTGGTTGATCTGTGGTGGATGGCCGGTCTGATTTCTGTGTGACTAGGGCATAGATGGGTGCATTCCCGTAAATTTCTTTGAGAAATTCTGCCATGCTAATGAGGTGCAAGTTCTTTCTTTGGCTGACCTTGGGTTGTTCCCTGTTGCTGGTAGCTAGTTGAGGCTTAGTTTTGGGTGGTAGAGTCTTTAATGTTATCCTTTTTCCTTTATGTATGAAACTACATTCATTGGATTGTTCTACAGTTTGGACATCGTTATCATATATCCACGGTCTGCCTAATAGAATATGGCTCACCTCCATAGGCACCACATCACATAAGACGTCTTCCTTGTAAGACGATAGTTGAATTGGCAGTAAGCATTGCTGAGAAACAGGAATAGAAGAGGTATCTATCCATGACACTTTGTACAATTGTGGGTGTTTTGTAGGAGCTAACCCAAGTCTAGATATTGTTTTTGCAGGTACTACATTAATGCAACTTCCATTGTCAATGATGAGCTTGCAATTTTTATCTCCACTTTTCACGTAGGTTTGGAAGATTGATGTTCTTCGCCAGTCATCATTGCTCTTAGGTTGAGCTAGAGTGCATCTTCGTCACTAAGTGGGATTTCTGGTTCATAAACCTCTTCCTTGAAGTCACCCTGTCCTTCTTCCGTTTTGGCCAAGGCTAAGGAGCGTGGTGTTTCCTTTGTCGGGCAATGGGCAGCAAAGTGCCCAAACCCTTGGCATTTATAGCACCGGTTAGACCCTCCTCGTGTGCCTTGGACTGTTCTTCCTTTATCTCAGGTCGACGCACCAGTGGTGATGGCTTCTCTAGTCATGAGATCTGTTTTTGGTCTAGAGGAGCTAGCGCAAGTGTCAACCCTTCGTGCTTCGGACTGCTTGGCAAAAGTAGAGGTCTTTAGGTACTGCTCCAGCTCTTGGACTACCTGATAGGCTCTCCCTAGGGAGTTCACATCATGCGGGATCAGTTCCCTTTGTAGTTCTAGTCGTACGCCTGTCCTAAAACGAGAAAGAGTCACCAGCCGGTCTTCCCTTACATCACAATGTAACATGAATTCTGCAAATTTAGCAATATATTCAGCAACTGGCATACTCCCTTGGCGGAGAGATTGCCACTGGTCTAAGAGTCGTCGCTGGTATGACAAGGGAACATATTTTTCCTTCAGTTGTTCTTTCATCTCGTCCCAATGAGCAATGGGGTCTTGACGAGCTCTTTCTATTTGTCGTTCAACATTTGTCCAAAACAGATTTGCTTGACCAATTAGTTTATACTTGGCGAATCTAACTTTGCGACCGTCCGTCATCTCATACCATTCAAAATAATGATCTATAGCAGCTAACCAATCTAGAAAAGCTTTAGGATCTAACTCACCATCAAAGCTAGGAGCATCAAGCTTGACTGATCTCATGATCCGTTCATCAGGATCTGGTTCACGAAAGGGTTGTCGTTCCCTTTTTCTGTCGTTCCTTTCGCGGTCCCTGCCTTGATGAGGTCCCAAGATAGCATAGTGTTCTCGCAATAGGGTGGTGTGTTCTTGCAGTGTGGTCCGAATTTCAGCAACATCTCTTGTCAATTGGTCCAGGATTTGTGTTGTTCGTTCAACATCCATGTTTGATGGGTAGGTCCACTCGCTGTGAATTGTGTACATACACTAGGGCCCAAAGGAAAAGAATCTGCTCTGATACCAAATTTGACGTAGGACAGATCTGAAACCCACGAAATAGTAAACCAGTGGAAGCAAACTCTAGGGAAACAAGCATAAAATGTAAAGATAGGTCTGGATTCGCTCCAGGGGTTTCACACCAAAAATTGGCTTCACACCAAAACAGTGCTTTCGTAGGAAATAATACTCTGATTTTTATTCATAAAATGCATACCTTCCATTGAATTACAATGGGGAATTTATAGGGAAATAAACAAACTAGAAATCCTAATTAAACTGGACTTAGAAAAACATTCTAAACCTAGTAGAACATGGAAACATGCCTACTCCTAAGTAAAACAGAAAACAGAAAATTAAATCCAGAAAGTTATTAATCCTAATAGAATAAGGAGACATGCCTATTCCTTATTGAAACAGAAAAACAGAAAGTTATTAATCCTAATAGAATAAGGAGACATGCCTATTCCTTATTGAAACAGAAAAACAGAAAATTAAATCCAGGAAGTTCTTCAACCATAGAGATACAGTTGAATTAGGAATCCTGTTTTTTCCTTTCTTCCGCTGGTAAACCCTGAAGGATTTGTCAGGGATGTCCTCATCACATACTTTATTGACAAAAAGTGTAGCAATTAGGGTCGTACTTTATAAAAAACCGAAGTTTAATGATTCCTGTCTTATATGACTGTGAGAACCATTAGAATGTCAGGTTTGTAATGGTATGCCCGGCCTTTTCATTTTTGTACTTTCTAACAAGTTCATGCTAGAACAGTGATAAAAGCAGCTAGATTGATGAAAATTCATAAGTTATGCTTGTTTGTTCTTCGTAAATTTGTGTTGTAGTAAAGAAGTTCATTAATACTCTTCCAGTTGTTTTCCATTTTCATGTCAAGTACTTTTCCTTGTTCATTTATGTACATACATACCACATACCATACCCTATTAGTGTTTTCATCAATAAAATTTTGTTTTTTGGGGTTGGAAAATCAGATTAAAAAACATTTTATTTTATGTAAAAGTTATTTTCCGGGTGGAGAACTTTTCTCAATGGCATTTTGTAGACTTTTAAAATTTTCTGGTATGCAACATTTCATCAATTAATAATGCATAACTTACTCTTTAGCTCCAGCTGGTATCCAATTACTTGCCCTTTGTTTTTAGTTCCTTGATGCATCAACATACAAAGCTTATTTGCTTACTTTCTATCTTGCATGGTATTTCCTAGTACAATTCTTGTTTTTTTTTGCTTCACTTTCATTTTATGCAAGAGACCAATCTTAATGGATCTTTTCTTTATATGTTTGACTCAGGTACATGACTTATTGTGCTAGTATGGCACCGGGTAGTCCCTTTTTTGATGACACGAGGACCAAAGCTGAGGTTATTGATCCTCCTCAAAGTGAAGACATCAGGTTTGATGTTGGAGAAAGTATGAATGATTCTGCTCTGATCCCACAAAAACCCAATGTGATAGTTTCTAGCAGTGTTCGTGAGCTGCTAGAGTGCCCCGTGTGCTTAAATGCTATGTATCCCCCGATACATCAGGTTTGATTAACTTACATATGTTTCATTTTATGACGTTGGTGCCTTTCCCTCAGTAGTCAGTCCAATAGTAGCTCTACAGTTCTACTCATTCATTCAATACATCGTAACACAAACTAGAATCCTTCTCTTGCCCTTGTGCTAATGATCCATTGTTTTAATTAATGTGTGGTTTGGACTTTCATCCTTAATAGAAATTTGTGGTAAGTTCTCTTGGAAAAATGGTAGATGATGTGCTATTACATGAAACTTTGTTGGAGGGTCTGTTCTGCCATTATTTGCTTCATTCATTAGTACATTTCTAAGTGCATTTTGTTTTGCTGTTTGATTTTATTCAGTTTTGGTTTGCTTTGAAATCTATACGATCTTGGGCACTAGTCAGTTAAGCAATATCATATCAGAAGGCCCTAAATTAAAATAAGAGCGGAACTGAGTATCTTGGTCTGGTATTGTTCCTAGCCTAATTGCATAATTTAATCGTGGAGATCTTGTTTCATTTAAATTGTTTTCTTCTTAAACTGTCTCTAAAGTTCAAATTTGTCCCCTCATGTGGCTTGGGTGGGTATCTGTCAAATTTATTAGAAAATTAATGATGAAAGTAGCAAAGTACTTCTCTTTTACTAGGGAAGAAAAAGGTAGTGAAGACCAAGGCCTTGTTGTGTAAGGTGGTATACAAAGAGACCATATCATGAGACTTGCTTTTCAGACATTGTAAAGTCCTCCAGACTCATTGCTTTGCGCTTAAAACTATTAGTTTGGTGCTGAAACTGATATTCTTTAAAGTGTTAACCTTGGGATAGCGCGCGTGGTGGGGGATGGTAGGGTAACCACTTAGGGTTAGGCTAGAAATAGATCCTGGGTTTGTTCCCTCTAGTGTAACTTAAAAATAATTTATCTTTGCATGCAGGAGTTTTTTAAGTCCATAAATTCATAATATATAGCACACATGCATGCCGTGAAAATATTCATAAGAGTTTTGTTGTTCAAAAGTTAGATACTAGTTTTTAGTTAATGGGTCTTCTCGCTTTGTGCAGTGTTCAAATGGTCACACATTATGTTCTGGTTGCAAACCCAGGGTTCACAACCGGTGCCCTACTTGTAGGAATGAGCTTGGTAATATCAGATGTCTTGCATTGGAGAAGGTGGCTGCTTCTCTCGAACTGCCATGTAAATATCAGAGTTTTGGTTGCATGGGCATATACCCTTATTACAGCAAGCTAAAGCATGAATCTCAATGTCTCCATAGACCCTATAACTGCCCTTATGCTGGTTCAGAGTGCTCTGTTGTTGGAGATATTCCCTATCTAGTGGCCCATTTAAAAGATGATCATAAAGTTGACATGCACAATGGCAGCACTTTCAACCACCGTTATGTAAAATCAAATCCACAAGAAGTTGAAAATGCCACGTGGATGCTAACGGTACTATTTCACTTTGTTGCATTATTCTTCTTTATCCCTCTTGGCTCCCCGCTCATAGAACCTTACATTGTAGTTGTTATTATGTCTCCCCTTGTGCACATTCTACTCGTGGCTCCTGGCCTGAAAGCTTGAGATCACTTATCCACCTTACATTATAGTTGTTATTATGTCTCCCCTTGTACACATTCTAGTCGTGGCTCCTGGCAAGAAAGCTTGAGATCACTTATTCAATGAACAGACGACACTGAAACACAGCAAAAAAAATTGTGTATATTCCGCAGTGGAAGCATATCTATAAGTTTGCTATCTTTTCTAATGTGCAGGTTTTCAGTTGTTTCGGTCAGTATTTCTGTCTACATTTTGAAGCTTTCCAGCTCGGGATGGCTCCTGTGTACGTAGCATTCTTGCGGTTCATGGGTGATGACAATGAGGCAAAGAACTACAGCTACAGTCTAGAAGTGGGTGGAAATGGGAGGAAGATGATTTGGCAGGGGGTGCCACGTAGCATTAGGGATAGCCACCTGAAGGTTCGTGACAGTTTCGATGCTCTCATCATTCAACGCAACATGGCTCTCTTCTTCTCAGGGGGAGATCGGAAGGAATTGAAACTTAGGTTAACTGGAAGGATATGGAAGGAACAGTAATGGTATAATTTCAGCCTCCTCCTTTAAATCTTCTTCTGTAGTTACTAGGTAGTGGTGGGTCAGTCACCTTTCGTTGGCTAATGAGTCTTTTGGCCATGTATTTTGTATTTTCTTTTTTATTTCCTTTGGAATTAAGGAAGCAAACTCTGTTTGCTTGTTCATGCTTCTAATAGTTTAATTGCATGAATTGGAAGGCATTCTTATTCTAAAATGAATCGATGTAAACGATCAAGCTCGTAAATCATCGATGCGATTAAAATGTTATTGACTCGGTAGGTTTTCATAGGAAATAAGGGTTTGAACTTTGGTTAGAGGTATTGGCCACAAAGCAATAAAAATTTCAATGCGCATTGAGTTTAGCAAATGTGCTGTTGTGTGAGATCAATCTATATCATTCATATATTTATATTGAGTTAACAATGGAAATATGGTGTTAATAGATTTACAGTGACACGTCAATGCTCCGCAAATGTGTCCATGTGTACAATTTTTGACACTTGTTAAATTTGGATTTGGATTACCACATAAACTTACTAACTATTTTATTCACCTATGTTAAATTTAGATTGGAATTAACACGTAAACTTATTAGCTTTTTTACTGAACAAATGTCATCTATTGATTGAATATGAAAAGACAACAAACTGACTTGACGAGGAATCCATTCTCGCGAACAAAGACAACCCCTACACACACCTAGGAGCACCCCTTCCTGCATATCCATACAAGACCCGAGTAGGCGGGTCGAAGTCCTACGAGGTACCCACTACTCGGAGTACCCTCCCAAAAGGAAAAAGGCTAACTATTTCATTAACATAGGCTAAATTTTGATTGGAATTAATAAGTAAATTTATTTAAATTTTCACTAAACAAATGTTGTATATGAATTAAATACAACAGATTAATGTAATATATGTATGGTAAATCCTAAATTAAATGTGACAGATTAATTCATTACAAATTAGTCCAATTTTTAAGTCTAAGTTATAAATTAGTCCACTTAATATATAAAAGTGTCAATTTACATTTTTTTTAGATTTTTATTGTGTTCTTTTTATGGTTTTGTTTTTTTTTTAAGTTTTTAAATGCCGTTTATACCATTTTTTTTCAAATATGGATGAGAAATTAAAATTTTATATTTATTTTTCAAAATTAATTAAATTAAGATAATTTTAACTAAATTTCAAAAGATTTATTTTATACTTGTTTTATCGAATAACATCTGATACTTTTGAAAAGTGAGAGAGTTACATATACTTTATTTGTCTTATTATTTTTCGTAGGTAAATTAATAAGAATTTGTTTATTATATTTTCTTTTGAAAGAGGTATATATAAAAAATATACCTATTATGATACAACTAGAATATATATATATATATATATATGTATCTTATTTGACAGGACCCGTCCCAACTGGACCTCGATAACTGTGCCCGGTCCTGCTCCCGTCTGACAAGTCAACTGAAATCCCGAAAGTACCCTTCAGCACCTGTCAGACCAGGGATAACTGCACTGATTTCTGCTCATGCCTCCGCCATGTAATCCGCCCCGAGTATCGTGCCACGGCCTGGAGGGTCATCAAAAACAAAGGTTTGAGTGGACAAAAATATATTCGTTAAAACACATTTAAAAAGACATCCTTTACCCTCCAGTTTTACAAATCATGCATGCATAGGGAAAAACAGATGAAACACAAATACTGGCTTTTCAGCCAAACCATCTAACAAGTTAAATTCTCGGCTCTCAGGCCAAACACATGAAAACATAGTCACCTGGCCACACAGACC
Source organism: Prinsepia uniflora (assembly GCA_032719365.1). Taxonomy (NCBI): domain Eukaryota; kingdom Viridiplantae; phylum Streptophyta; class Magnoliopsida; order Rosales; family Rosaceae; genus Prinsepia; species Prinsepia uniflora. The sequence goes on along the minus strand of CM064874.1, from coordinate 44,272,153 downwards.
ATAACTCGTACTCAATACCAGTACGTAATCATAATCACCATCAATAGCAAACAGTACGATACACAAGGTCACAATCCATTACTCAATCAATCAATCAATCCGCACTATTCACAAGTGCACAAACCATCACACTGTCACATCTGCACTACGCGTAGGCCAACATCCAGCCACACTCTCGGGATCAGACACCTCTGGGCTCCACCCTCGGGCTCAGTCACATCTGGGCGAACACATCCCCAGGCTCAGACACATCCGAGTGGTACATACAGGCTCAGTCGCATCCGAGAAGTTGGCTTACCATACTACTCACCATCATACCATCATATCCCCAAGCTCCGGCCGACTAGGTAATCCCCTAGCTCCGACCGTCTGGGCATTCATAGTCACAATCACAATCACAAGGAAAACCATCCGGGATCATATCCCAAAACATGTCAATCAAATCCATGACTCAATCCAAGTCAAATCATTACCAACCGGGACTCAAGCCCAAATCTTCTTTATACGTAATTCCGTAAAATCACATAGAAAACATTATAATAATCCAGAAATCATTCTTAACTCATTAATTTATCATAATATCCATTTTGAAATCATTTTGACTCCGGGCCTAGCCCAAAACATCGTTTGCACATTTCCTCGAAAAACATGTCCGAATTACCGATTAAAATAATCATTAAATCATAAATAATCATCCAAACAAATCATGACATCATTGCAAACCAAATCATGCAATCAATCATATAAAACATTTAACTATGCATGCATATCAATTTATAAAACAAACGTCCACTCACACACCGTCTGATTGCTCGTTTCCCGCGCTGCACGCGTTTCCGTAATTTCCGACACTTGTCCGGAATTCGGAATCCTGTCCAAAATCATCATGTAGGGTTATTAACAAGTCACTTTACATCATAAAATTTTCCCACAATTTTCCGGGAATTTAATATTAATTAAATACGTAACTTAAACCTTCGGACCCTCGAAACATTATCGAGACGGTGTCCGATTGATTCGAAACCAAAGCCAAAATGTTCGTTACACTGTATAGAGTAAAACACATGTTGGACACTTTCCCAGAAAAGCCACCACGCGCCCTCACGTGCCGCCGCAAGCGGCTGCGCGTGAGTCCACGCGCCGTGCTACAGTGACTGCACAGTCGTCTTCTTAACCCGGTTGCCTGGTAAACGGGTCATTTGACCCGCGGTGCAACCCGTTCCAAACTTCATCAATTCAACTCAATTTCTCCAATTATTTCATTCAATAACATCAATTCTATGTCTACTATGAATCTGTAACCTTAATTTAATGGAATTAGGTCATGAAACTCACGACTCAACATTAAAACCCGACGGGTCACTAATCGGGTTCCACCCCAGTTCATGTCATATCATTAAATTGATCATACAGGAAGTCTCCTCTATTCATTCTAAGCACGAAACTGAAATCAATTTCAAGAATTTATACCTCTAAGTAATTCAACTCAAGCTCCAATTTCCAGAATAGTCACAGCGTCCGTTCACCGTCGTTCCACCCTCAATTGACCTTCCAATCGACCTGGTTCGAGTCGTCCAGCTCCCAGGAAGCTAAAGATCACGTCCAATTCAATCGAAACCGTCTAGAACATCCAATTCGATATTAATTTCTTAAGGACTATTTTCGGGTTTCACAGTAGGGTTCTAGGTCCATTTCCTTTCGATTTTCACTCAATTCCCTCGCATAAATCTCTCTGTTTAATCTCAGTTTTACAATGGACTCGTGATCAATCAATTTGGACGAATTCAAATACACAAGGTGGACGGTTTGGTTGTTCTCTGTTTTCCTGTTCAATGAACAATGCATAGGCTAATTATATGTTTTAAATGAGTTAATTAAGCCTCACATGCCACTAATCTTCCTCTAATGGTGACAGATGTCACCTAAACCTACATCCTTAGCCACTTTAGCTGAATCAGCATTGATTCACATGATAATCATCATCTTCACCGTCCTACTTAAATTTACCATTTTACCCTTGTTAAAACAAATTACCATATTGCCCCTGAACTTTCCAGACCCATAACTTTTTCGTTCGGACTCCGATTGACGCATGCTGCCTGTCTACGGATTCAGCGTCCCGAGACCTATCCAACGATATTCCCGGAAAGTCCAAACAATGTACCGATCAAAAAGTCAACTTTCGGCCCCTTTTAACCAATTTACCAAATTGCCCTTAAACTTTCGAACGTCATAACTTTCTCCTCGAATGTCGGAATTGGGCGTGCCAGCTGTCTATGAATTTGTGACGTCCCAAGCTACGTCACGGTTATCGGTCAAAGTCCTTTTGATCGCTCAAATCAAAAGTCAACTTTTCGCCCGATTCCAGGGGAAAAATCGTCATTTTCCTAAATTTTTTCCAACTTTTCATGTTTTGAATTTCCGGGGCGTCACATTATTTATACAAAAGAGTTAAGTAGATAATATTATTTAATTTATCTGTAAATCTAGAATCATATATTGGTAGGTACATAAAAATAATATGTAATGACACACTTGTAATTGTTTTAAAAAAATAACAGGCTAAAAATGATATAATTAGACAAATAATAAAAAACTGTTATTTATTTTTTATTGTCTCTATTTATTATAGTGAATTAACTTATAAGTTAAACTAAAAAATTGGACCTATTTATAATTATGGTAAATCCTTGTTATTAACAAGGACGTGTTGTAAGAATAACTCATTACATTTTGGGTGATTTTCCACAACATGGACATTCTTCAAGTACACCTCAATCCCAATAACACTATGCTTTACTAATGTACTTTTCATCTTCACTTATGTATACATATATATATATATATATATATAGGTTCATAAACCCATAAACTATGTACGCTTCAAGAAGTTAATCTTGTCTCAATCACAATCACTACAAAGAAATAGTGTTTTCTCGACAAAGGGGCTTCGCTGAGCATAAATCGCAATGCGCCGGGCCGCACTTTTATCCGGTGAGTCTCCGACCGGGCCACCTGCGTCAATTAGATCTCCTTAGGGTATGGGTCGACGAAGAATGCAATCTGCCGAACTAGACCTCAATCAACGCCTTTTTCACGGCACAACGTTCGCCGAACAACGTCATCGAAAAACATGAGGACGAGCAGTCATATAATGTTTACCCCACGGGGGTGCGCGGAGCAAGAAGGACCTTGCCCGACGCACCTCCACTGAACAACGTTTAAATATTAAGTCTTTGCTCGGCAGATATAGTTTTTTTTTAATAATTATTTTAATATTTGAATAATTATATTTATGTAATATTATATATTTAAAGAAATGTATATAATATTTAAACAGAAAAAAACATTTATAATTAATAATAATTAAATGAAAATTAATTATAATATATATAAAAATGTAATAGTTTTACATAATTAAAAAAAAATCTAATAAAACTAAATGTTCGGCGATGGGTGAGCATCATTCAGGGCAAACTGTCGACTCGAGTTTAGCTGGGCCTGTGAGCTAAGGTCATCCGGCACACCCTGACCTATTTGGCTAAATAGGAGTGCAAGCTAGGCTTGAATTTGTGCGTTCTGGGCCTGCATTTCCTAGTGTTGGGCCTCGAGGTGCGCATTCTCGGCCTTAAGCTCATTATTCTTCGCTTGGAGGTTCTCCAAGTTTCCCCGCATATGAGAGAGCTCCTTGGGATTTACTCCCCGGGAAGAACTCGAGGATCAGCTCAAGATTTCTTGAAAGAGCCCTCCTCTAGCGCTCCGAACAACTTTTCCGGGTTGCCGACCAAGCTGGCGCTTTAGGATGGCAATCAACGCCTTGAGATCCGGTAGCTAGTCTTGCAGAGGGACCTTAGGTTTTTGCTGTGTTAATTGTTCTAGAGTCTGATGCACATCCTCCAACATGGCCGCCTACAAAATGGAATAAATTAATAATTAGAAAATTAATTAATTAAAAATAATAAAATATAACATAACCACAAACAATGAACTTATGTGAAGAATGTCAGCTGCCTCATTACCTCGCCCTGCATAAACCTCCCCATAGGCGTCTACTTCTGGGAACAGTTACTCAGCCGCACGACGGGCCACATGTTGAGCCAACAAGGGGCACGGTCCCCCGTGGTGCTCAAATTTCTTATCTGCCCGGTTCGCCTTGTTGGGCCTTAATTTACTTGCACATTAATTAGAAAAATAATTATTACTAATACAGAACTACGTAAATTAATATTCTCAATAAAAGAAAGAAAAATTTAATTTAGTATAAATTGGTTTCTTATCTAGTGGTCGCATAACCAAAGCCATCCCTCCAGCTTGTCCCTCTGCATCTCCTCTGGAGGATTTTCTTTAGCTAGATCATGTGCCACAACCCGACTCATTTAACACAATATTGTTCGCTCTCACGTGTAACTTCCCAGTGGGTCACCTATCATGAGATTGCACCAGTCTCAACTCGCTTAACTTTGGAATTCTCAAGGAATCCAAAACCAGTAAGCTCCCAAAAGGCTTTGTGTTAGATAGATACATGCCCACATATATAAGGCACTTCACCTTTCCCTCCCCGAGCGATGTGGGATTGTTCACCAATCTTACCTTTCCAAGCTCAGGGGTCTTGTTCACCGTTCTTTCTTCCAAGACTAGGTATTACATCATGCAACCTCTAGCTTTCGTAGTAGGCATGGAGTTCGAACTTCCATTCGAAATACCGCTTCTATCAATGAAAGTTTATATGGTCCATGAGAGTGGCATTGGGGTCACATCCCATTCAAAATTAAGTTGCAATCCAATATTAAAGTATGTAAAACTATTGAAAAATAAAAAAAAATATTAAAAAAATTCCATATCCGTAATGCAAACCAACATATGTCGAGCTCAATTGAGAAATGAGTTCTGAAGGTGTCAGCCATCATCTTCGATTTGTTGCGAAGAATCGCACCCATTTCCTGCACTAGCAAATTATGTACGTTAGGGTACGGTGAGTCAAGTCGTTCCACCCACACAACCTGGATTCTGTTTCATGTCGACCTGCAGATCTGCTAGGACTTTAACCCCTTGTTGATGCCACACACTTTTATGGTACTCCCTGCTAGCCCTGAGTATGGTTTGGTACGGTTCGGTATGGAGGTGATACCAGAACTGTACCAAGTAATTTCAATCGGTTTGGTATGATACGGTATTTCAAAATATGAAATTGATATTGTATTGTACCGTACCAATTATGTTCAGTACGGTTTCAGTTTTGAGTCCAAATCTGATACTGATGAGGGTATTTATTAGGGCTAAAATTTAATTTATTAGTGTTATGAATCCACTCAAAATATTAGCAACCAATTCTGGCAAAAGCTCTGAAGGCATGCAATTAAGCTTGTGAGTAGAAGATGAGAGGTGTGCACAAGTTTGATCAGATAGCATTTTGATGGAATGTATTTCACTGCTCTTGGATTCAAACCTTTGTTGATTTAAAGTGAATAGTAATGGAACTGCAATATATAGTGGATACATATCTTGTAGAAAATTCGTAGTTGATTGTATTAGTAGATTATTGCAAGATACTTTCTACCATTCATTGAAAGAATTTACATTTTGACTTTAAGCTTGTTGTTTCCATAGACATAGTTGGCATTACAATTATGTTGGGCCATTGGAAAGCACGGTGATGGGGGAGGATCTCACAAAGATGAAGCTCGAGAACATTTGTAATTCTTTTCCTTTTAAAGTTTTTTTTAAAATTTTTCTTAACCTTATTATATAATCTACAAACCTGCAAATGTTTGTAATTCTTAGTTTCTCTCAAAGCAAATAGAAGGCCGAAGTGAGGAATCATTAGCTATTAAGGTATTAGGGTTTTGTTTTTTATTTTTGAATTTTAATTTAATTTTGTAATTAATTAACAAAATTAAAAACCGGTTCGGTTTCTGTACGAGACGGTATTCCCTAATATCGAAACCGATCCCGTACCGATTTGAACCGATACAGTATCAGTACCGTATCAATCATCCATTCGATTTTACTATTCAATTTTTTTTTTTCGGTTTGGTATGATATGAGACAAGATGGTTTCGGTATTCCGGGATGATATGCCTAGGGCTACTCCCAGAAAATTCGATTAACATTAGTACATATTTTGAATAAAAAATAAATACAAATTTAAATTCAATAAGATATTGAACTTATTCGATGAGATATATGCATCGACTCCCTCTTGAACGTTAGCTCCAGTGGCCTCGGGGGCAGTACAAAGTTGCCCTCGTTTCGACTCCCTCTTGAACGTTAGCTCCAGTGGCCTCGGGGGGGCAGTACAAAGTTGCCCTCGTTTCGAGCTGGTGCGGCGCCTTGCTGATCGGGGCCTTGGTATCACTCAATCGTCAGGAATGACGAATCGGGGGGGGGGGGGGGGGGGGGGGGAGAGAGAAAGAAAAGGGGCTTGAGGAGGGTTCTCGATGATCTGTTGATGCTAGCCCATTAGTAGGTGATGACTACTCCGTCGGGAAGGTACTGGTCCTGGAGATAGCTGCTCCATCGTAGGGGAATGTACTGGTCCCAGAGATGGCTGCTCTACTGGCACCGTAGACGAACTCGCGAATTGAAGTGATAAATTTACACAAAGACATCTACAATACAAAGTAATTAATAATTAATATTAATTAAATAATTAAATAAATAAACAAATAATTAAATAATTTCCAAAATTGCAATAATCCAATAATTTTTAATAATTTCAAATAATTTTTTAATAATTCACTAATTAAATAATGTTTAATAATTTTCAAAAATTTCAAAAAAATTCAATAAGTTCCAAAAATATATAATAATTTCTAAACATTGCTAATAATTTTCAAAAATTTACACACAAGTCAATAATTCAATATTTTCCAAAAATTTCAAAAAAATTCCAATATATGCTAATTTCTCATAATTGCTAACAATTTCAAAACATTTCCCAAAATGTCTATAATTTTCAATATTTTCCTATAATTCAAAAATTTATAATAATTTCCCAATATTTTTTAATAATTCAATCATTTCCAATATTTTCCAAAAATTCAAAAATTCAATAACTTAATAATTTTCAATATTGTCAATAATTGAATCATTTCCAATAATATTCAATAATTTCCAATAATTCTTAAAATTTCAAAAATTTCCAAAAATGAAAAATCAATTCAATAATAACTTTTAATTAATCTAATAATCAATCCAATATTCAATATTCAAACATCAATGCAATATTCAAACATCACTCCAATAACACGACATTATTCCAAATTTCCGTTCATATTAATTCAAAATAAAAAGAAAATTAAGAACAATATAAAAAGATAATCAAAATAAAATCTAGAGCTCATAAAAGGACTTACAATGAGGAAGAGAGAGGAATTTGAGGCTGGAGCTTCGGGTTTGGGGGGCTGGGTCAAGAGTTGGGTTGCGACTAAGGGTTGTGATGTTGTTTTGTTGTGGGTTGGGTTTTGGGGTGAGTGAGAGAGGGAGATTGAGTGAGATATGAAGATTAAGTGAGAAAAGGAGATTGGGTGGGAGAGGAGTTTTGAGTGAAAGAGTGAAAGAGGAAGATTGGGGAGTTGTAGAGAGCTTAGGCGAGAGGGTGAGTGTGTTTTTGGGGAAATGAAGAGGAAGAAGGAACGGGAATAGTCGAATCTGTTTATAAGTGAGTAGGTACTTTGCCCGGCGAATGGGTCCGTTGGGCATGCTTTAATGATTCGCCGGGGCCAGTGTGAGTGGCAATTTCAAGTTTTCGAGAAATTTTGACCGAATTTTTGAAATTTTGCGGAATTTAACTTTGCTCGGCGAATAGAACCATCTACCGGGCAAACGCTTCAATAGTAATCTCACAATTTTGGTTCGATCAATATTCTAACGAGTGACTTTAAAAATTCGACTGATTAGTTCTTGATACGCTGTGTCTAGACCTCGCATGTAAAAAATCGTGACGTTTTTGAGCACTTAAAGACCGTGGATCAGCAAACAATAGTTTGTTACCGTCGATTCGTTTCGCACCGTAACCTAGTCTTGAGACGTCAAAATTCCGTAAATTTTTTGTGGAGATGAGTGTTGCTCATTAACGTGGATGGTTGGATTACTCAAAACATGAAGGAAAAAAATTATAGAAAATTCTAAAATCATCAAACTCATTAACACTTAGAACTTTTGAAGGAAACTTCAATAGTAATATTTGTTTTTGGGTTTGATCGATATGCTAACGAGTGAATTTGAAAAAATTCGACTGTTCAGTTTACGATAGGGCGTGTCTAGAGCTCGCATGTCGAAAATCACGGCATTTTGAGCACTTAAAGGTCATGGATCAACAAACGACGATTTGTTACCGTCGATTTGTTTCACATAAATAATATGAACATATGTATGCATTATAAATATTAATATAAACATATGTATGCATTATAAATAATATGAACATATGTATGCATTATAAATATTAATATAAACATATGTATGCATTATAAATAATATGAACATATGTATGCATTATAAATATTAATATATTTGATTATATATTATTATTTATAGTATTATAAATTTAATTATATTTAATTATATTTGGCTCGGCGAATCACAGCCGTTCGTCAGGCCAAGTTGGTCTTGCTCAGAGAATGTGCGTCGGGCCAGATTAATTATATATTATATATTAACAACAATTTTACATATAATTATTATTTATTATTATATATATGAACATATATCACATATATATTATTATACATAATATGTGTATATATATAATATGAACATATGTATGCATTATAATTTTATATATTTGATTATATATTATTATATATAGTAATATAAACGGTCGACCGTCGCACCAAGTTCGTCTTGTTCGGCGAATATGTGTCGGGTAAGCCCTATTAACAATAACTAATATATTTGTTTTCTATAAACCAAAAATACGTATAATATATATATGTATATATATATATATATATATTTAATTTATAATAAATGTATAACTTGGATGAGCCATGATATATTTGTCATTCACAACTTTTGGCCACAAATGTTATTGAATGCCCATCGCTTGCATATCTAGACAAGTTTTTTTGGTGTCTTTTGACTTGCTCTCAATAGGTAAAATTTTTCTGGCAAGACTCTCGCCAACATTATTCTCAATATGCATGGAATCCACGATGTACCTGAATTTCAATTTCGACCAATACGACAACCAAAAGAATATACTTTTTTCGTCCAATTTTCTTGTTCAGTAGGTTTTGAGCCTTTGTGATAAATGTGGTAATACTGTTTAAGATGTCCAATATTTTTTCATTGGACCTCTCCGTTGGTCGTGCCCATAACCCTGTTTTACTATCGAATGAGTCAGACTGCATACACCATCTATGATCCTAGGGTTGAAATCTTCTCGCGCCTAGATAACATACCTTTGATGCGTGCCAAAAGGATATTGTGTTTAGTCCATATGTCAGACAAGCAAGATAGCCCTTCGAGCTCCATCCCACTAGGAACCTGTAAGCAGAAAAATCATTAATTGTCCACATTACAGCCGCTCATAGAGTGAAAATTTCTCCATTGCACTTGTCATAGATTCAAACACCATTTTCCCACAAATCCACAAGCTCATCAATCAACGGCCACAAATAAACGCCAATGAAATTACTCGGCGATTTGGGCCTCGATATCAAAACACTAAGGATTGTGAATTCTTTTTTCATGCATCTCCAAGGAAGTAAGTTATACGGAACTATAACTACCAGCCAAGTGCTATAGGGCCTTGCAAAACTTCCAAAAGGATTAAAATCATCAATACCAAGTCCTAATATGAGATTTCTTGGCTCCGATGCAAAATCAAGATACATCTTATCAAATTCCTTCCAAGAATCTCCATCGGTCGGATGCCTTAGTGAATCATCATCAGTGCATTCATCTTTATGCCGCCTCATATCACGACATGTGTAAGACTACATGAATAATCTTTGTAATCTTAGATTCAGTGGAAAATAACGCAACACCTTATTCATAATCTTATTCTTTTGAAAGCTAGGCTCATTGCACAGAGGATATTTTTTGAGTTGCTCGAATTCACCGTAAAACAATGTAAAATTGTTCGTACATGCATGAATCTTCATATACCTTCGCGCCAAACTTTTCCCCGCTGCGGGTCAACATAAACACTTTGCTCGGTACATCTAATTCGTCATTAAGAGGACCTTGCCTGGTGGAAGATGACCACTTGCCAGGCAACTGGCACCCTTTTATGCGCCATCGACCACCACATCCTGCGAAATGTTTGCCCGGCGAGCCTCAATTCATGCGCCGGGCAAAGTTATATTTACTTGTGAAATTGGATGTGCCAAGCAAACATTGGACGAGCAGGAGGTCTTTTCTTAGACCGAATGTATCATTCAAAAGAACAATATTATAAATTTTATTCTTTTATAATAATACTAATAATAATTTTATATACACATTCACACACAATTACCATAGTTTTCTTAAATAAATAAACATTAAATATAAAATAATAATAAAACAACACAAAAATCTACACGTTTTATCGTAATTATTAGCTGTATAATAATACTAATTTTTTTTTTGCCAACCATATAATAATACTAATTTCAAGTGCACTATACGCGTTATATCGAAATAAAAACAACATAATCGTGGTGGTCATATTTGGAGAATTAACTTAAATTTAAGTTTAATATATTCAACATGTTTTACTACCAACAATTCATCATCTTTGAGTCTCTTACTTTTTTCCCTCTTTTGGTTAAGAATGAGCAAATGGTTAATTAACTGGGATTTTTTTTTGGCTATAACCTTTAAGAATTATAACAAGGTTATTTATAATAAGTGGTTATTTAAGTAAATGGTTATTAGCTATTACCATAATTATTAATATATGATTAACTGCAGTACAAAGAGAAAATTGTTTTAATTTATAATTTTTATTATTTCTAATTTTTTTAAGACTAAAATAACTGAAACTAGTATTTAACAAAAAATAAAATAATCATAAAAAAAGATAAAATTATAAGGGATAATCTATCATTTGGATATCAACAAATTTTATATCACCACATAAAGCACGGCGAGTAGAATAACTATAATATTTGGGTTGATGGTAAAATGGCCAAAGGTGGTCAGAAAATATGAAAAACACATGAGAACAACAAATCTTTTCTAGTTCGATCCACAAAATGAACTAATATATGAGAAATCTAAGGATTTAAACTTATTAGACAGAAGAGAGGAACATATACTTACTAAGTGTTGGTAAAAATATTGATAATTTCTATATTCACATAAAAATGAAAATAAAATGAACTTTATATTCAAAATGAAATACACAAGAAATCAAAGTAAGAGACACTTTACAGGTGATCGTGTCTAGAACTTGGTTCTATTTTCTTCAGACGAAATTGCCTACTCACCGATGCCCAATGATTTTACTTGGAAAACGTCTCCCAGGATACAACGATCGGCTTCTTATGAAATTAACACTTCAATCCACAAGAATAGCGAACTCAAACTGTGTTTAAACTCTCTCTTGAAATATTCTAAAACTATATATTTTTCTAGACCTAATATTCAATCTCCACAAATGTATTGAATGATTGAATATTTTTTTTTTGAATGAATGAAATGAATTGTGGGAAACTTTATTTATAAATGTATTAACATCTCTTTATAAGAGACACATCTCTTAATAAGAGATACATTTATTAAAAAAAATATACATCTTTTAATAAGGAACACATCTATTTATAAGAGACATATCTCTTAATAAAAAACACATCTTTTAATAAAAGACACATCCTTTTGAATAAGAGACATTGTATGTAGTCATTTTCTTTTTAAATTTCCATTCACATCATTAGAATTTAAATATAAATATTTAATTTTCTAACAATTCCCCACATGAATGGAAATTAGGTTGATAATGCAAATGTACAATAATGTAGACACTCGAGAGAGTTTAGTTGAAAAGGTACCACATCGGGATAGGTAGCTTTTGGCCTTGAACCTTCCATAGTAGAATAAGATCGGATTTACTAGTTAATCCAGTGAATGTGATGTATTGAACTGCCCAACCGTTTATGTAAACCAAGACAATCTTACTCGCATAATACCCTTTTTAACACGTTTGGTTCTATGTTGCGTCCTTCCAGCCATGGACACTCCTGGTATTCATAAATACTTAAGAGAATTCAGCCTTAAAATTCTCATAGAAACGACCTCATTTCGCACTGATATAGGTGTATTCCTATTAAGAGTATCCTGCTATACCCTACTTAGATTTCTAAGTCATAGGAATCATTAAAAGATGAGCTTACCCTCACACTATGCAGGCAGCATTGTCTCATCATAGGAATAGGAAAAGGGAATATCCCCACAATGCTCATGTTTCAATTATATATAATTTAGTTGTCCCTTTTGAACCTAGATCTTAGGATCTCCAGTCAACTAGGTTGGGTGTCCATTATGCAAGCTATTAAGAAATAGGCTTTAGCCTCATTCCCCTCGATGATTTATAAAATTGCTCTCTTGTCAGAACTTTTGTAAACGGATCTGCCAAATTTTCTTTTAACTTTATATAGTCAATGGTAATAATACCACTTGAGAGCAGTTGCCTAATGGTATTATGTCTTCAACGTATGTGTCGAGACTTACCATTATTCATAATATTCTGTGCCCCTCCAATAGCCGATTGACTATCACAATGTACACATAAAGCAGACACAGGCTTTGGCCAATTTGGAATATCTTCTAGAAATTACGAAGCCACTCGGCTTCTTCTGCAGCGATAAATTCAGATTCCATAGTGGATCTGGCTATGATGTTTGCTTAGTCGATTTCTAAGAGACCGCTACACCACCTAATGAAAGACATATCCACTTGTGGAGTTTGAGTCTTTCTTATTTGAAATCTAGTTCGCATCTGTATAGCATTCTAAAACAGATGGATATCTTGTGTAGTGCAATCCATAATTCTTGGTATAATTTAAATACCCAAGATGTGACGACCCGTACAAAATTATCGGGATTAATTAAGAATTAATGATGGATTAGCCTTATTAATTGGAGATTAGACGAGGATTAACAGATGTTCAGGGCGAAATGAGAATTTTGCCCCTAGAATGGGTGAATCGTTGACTTTTCGTTCAGGTGGTCAAATGGACTTTATCCGATGACGATGACATAGTTCGGGACGTCACGAGTTCATAGACAGGTGGCATGCCCGATTCCGACGTTCGAGGAAGAAGTTATGATTTTCGGAAGTTCGGGGGCATTTTGGTAATTAGGTTGAAAAGGAGCAGAAATTTGAATATTGACCTGGGAGGTCCAATGGCCGAGGGCTGAGGACCGTTACGTAGATCAGGACGATACGAATCCGTAGACAGGTGGCACATCGAATTCGGACGTTCGATGGAGAAGTTACAGTTCACGGAAGTTCCGTGGTACTATTGCATGTTTTACGAGACCGGAGACTTTTGTCCTAAGTGGGGCCCAGATATTTTCTCAGGCCCAATGGATGAGTGACAAGTGTCACTCATCCACTGGCCACCATTTTACATACATGCATATCATCCTTTTTGCCTATTTCATCCATCAAACCCGATCTCACCCAAAACCCTTTGAACCCAAAACCATTTTCCCTTCCCTTCATGGCTGTGTGAGGACAGAACAGGAGAGGAGGACTGAGTGGTGGCAGCTGGACGACCAGCCACCGTGGACGGCGGCGATGGCCCAGAACCCAAGTAACCCGACGACTTAGTTTGGTTTTTGAATTTCAATTTTTAGTTTTGAATGTTGGGGTTATTATCTAAGGATTAGGGGCTGTTTATGGGGTCTGTAGAAAAGGGTTTGCTTGACTTAGAACGGTGGAAGGCGGTTGAATGGCCCAGAAGTTGATCGGGAAAAATGGGCCGTGAGACAGTTTTCGAATGGGTTGATTTTTAGGGGTTTTTATTAGTTTGAATTATATGAATAGGTAGGGAATGATGAACTAGGAAGTTTAGGATTGGATTGGATCGAACTCGAGCTAGAAATAAGAGAGGAATGAGGTGAACCGGTCACGCCGGTCAGACTGGACCGGATTGCAGATGCACAGTGCAGGGCGCGTGACCCACATGCGCAACCCCTTTGGGCGGCGCGTGACGGCGCGTGGCAGGGAGTTTGGGGATGAATTCAACATATGAAATCATCTATTCGATGTAACAAATATTTTGGGACTGGGTTTCGTGTCAATCGGACATCGTTTCGATATAGTTCGGGTTGTCCGAAGGTTTAGGATTGCATTTAAAAATAGTTAAAAATTCCGAAAAATTACGGGCCTTTAGTGAGGGGTTATTTAAGTAGTTAGTAACCCTCTAAATTAATTTGGACAGATTCGGGGACCCCGGAGGCCAAGATTGGCCCGGGAAGGCGTTTTGGCACGCATATTAAGGCGCGGCTTCAGACGGTCTGTGAGTGGACTTGTGTTATGAATTCGATGCATGCATAAATGTTTAAAATTTTTTTAAATACATGTTTTGTGATTCCATGAGTTTATTTGTTTGTGGTAGCCTAGGATTTACGTATTTGCACGTATTTCGCGATTTTTAGATTTATACGATGCTTATATTTGCTAGGTTTTCAATGAGGGTTTAATGAATTGGTTTTGGAATTGGAAATATGAAATTAGGCACGAGACCCATTTGATTTAGGAACTCACAGACTTTGGAGTCCATTTGATTTGACGAGATATCGGACCGAGGGTCCATTTGAGTTATACGATCGGGCCGAGGGCCCCGTTGGTTTACGAATTCGGGCTTCAGGCCTAGTTGGTTATAATCTCGGGCTTGAGGTCCCTTTAACTGTAGTATCGAGCTTGAGGCACTATTGGTTGTGAAATCGGGCTTGAGGCCCCGTTGATTATAGTTTCGGGCTTAGGGCCCAGTTAGTCGTGATATCGGGCTAGAGGCCTAGTTGATTATGAAATCGAGCTTGAGTCCCAGTATGGTTTATGAAATGAGAATTCGGGCATGAGACCATATTGAACTGTGGATTTAGGCCGAGGCCTGTGAAATTGATTTGAATCGGATTTGAGGAATCCTATTGAGATGAATCGGGTATAAGACCCAGTTGAGAAATATATTTGAGAACGAAAGAAAGTGTTTGAAAATATATGATACCCTCCATATGATTGATATGGCCTCCTCTAGACGTCGACCTGGAGAGTCACGATACACAGACTAGAATGGGTATCCCCATAGGGATCCCGTTCCAGGAGTGAGAGTTATGTGTTATGATGTGGTCCCGGACCAGATTCTGAAGAGATGTTCGGACTAGATCCGGAGATAGAGCTTGGACTAGATCTAGAGATAGAGCCTCCCAGATGGAGAATTCCTGGGGGAAGACTCGGAGTGAGACCCCGAGTGGTGTGCACACTAGTATAGAGATGAATATTGACATATATCGGGGATGTGTTACCTAGGGGCTTTTTGCCCCGAGTTGGCATCTTCTCGGAAGTGCCACGGATGGGTTATACGTATGTTGATACGTATGAGATTTATGGAAAGTGATTTGGGGGCAGAGACCATGTGTTCCATATTTTAGAAAGTGATTTGGGGCGGAGACCCCGTATTCGATGTTTTGGAAATGGTTTGGGGCGGAGACCCCGTATTGTATGTTTTGGTATTTCACTGAGAATGGTTTTGGGCTAAGACCCACATATATTGATTTGGGCTGAGTTCCCACATGTATGGATTTGCGAGTTTTTGTGATTTCGGGTCGGGGACCCATAAATGGATTTATGGTTCATGACGGTTTATGGGGACCGGTATGAACCCTTGAAAGGTTTTAATGGGTAATGTCGGTTTATGGGGACCGGGCATGAACCCTTGAAAGGTTTTGAGAATGTTTTCAAATGGTTTTATGAACGTTTGATAAACGGTTTTTGAATGCATGCATATGCTTTTAGTGAAGGGCATAAATGTCTTCGTATGAAAATGTTTTTAATGAAATGCTTATTTTGTCCACTCACTATTTTTGATGTTTTAATGCCCTTCAGGTTGATCGCGGATGCGGGCTGTAGTAGAGACGAGACATCACACTCCTCCTCCTACGATCCTAGCGTACTCTGGAAGCTTCGGTAAGGGCTAGAGACAGAATTTTCTCTGGTCTGACGGGATCAGGGGCATCCCACATCAATCCCGGGGGATTTAGGAAGGGTCCTGACAAAGTGGTATCAGAGCAAGGTTGACTCATCTGATACTCATAGTACTCTGATACCAAGTGGTATCAGAGCAGGTTGGGTCTTGTGATACTCATGGTACTCTGATACCAAGTGGTATCAGAGCAGGTTGGCTCAATTGATTCTCATGGTACTCTGATACCAAGTGGTATCAGAGCGTGTTTTGCTCTTTGAGTGCGCGCAGATTGAGGATGTCAAGTCTCTGCAATCGTAATAGCCTGTCATTAACCTAGTAGTTAGGGCATTAGTACGAGGATTTAGTGGAATCGAACCCTAGTTAGGTGGTGTTTGGCACGCAGTATGATATTTTGAGGTTCGATTGGCATCCAATGCCGTACATGTCGCGTGTTTCGAGTAAGTGGATCCCGAGTAGGATCAGTATTCATGTAAATCTAATGGCTTAGAGCCGTAGTGTTACTGGTGAGTAGGAACTAGTGGACTAGTAGACACTGTGTGACGACTTCCGAAGTCGAGACCGCTAGTTGGTTGTGTCATGTCAGGATTGGAGAGTGTGATGCAGAGAGCAGGTGAGGTCATGGTTGACCCGAGCGAGATTGTTGGGAATAGGAACGTTTGACCGCAGTTGGCATGTGTTGCCATGTGTAACGACCCGTCCCGAATTCCGGGATTAGATTAGTCACTAATCTTGATTAGTGAGGTTGAACGGTGCTTAGCAGGGCGGAATCGGACAAATTGTGCAAAATGACTGTTTTGCCCTTGGTCGTGGTCAAAATGTTGACTTTTTGATCGGGCGGTCAAACGGACTTTGACCGATGACCGTGACGTAGTTCGGGACGTCACGAGTTCATAGACAGGTGACACGTTCGATTCCGACATTCGTAGAGAAAGTTATGAGGTTCGGAAGTTGAGGGGTATTTTGGTAATTTGGCTTATTAGGGGCCAAATGTTGACTTTTTGACCAGGAGGTCCGATGGACGAGGGCCAAGGACCGTTACGTAGGTATCGTCGATACGAATCCAATGACAGGCGGCATGCCGAAATCGGAGATTCGACGACGAAGTTATGGTCAAGGAATCGGGCTCGGTTTACCGCACGAACCGGGATTAAAATAATAATAAATTAATGAATAGTGATTGTTGAATCTGAACCCTTGGATGAGTGACAAGTGTCACTCATCCCTTGATTTGGGGCTCTAAATCTGGATCATGCTTCCATTAATGGGTTAAAATACAATTTATCCCCTCTTTTAATCTCAGCCCTCCATCTCACTCCCAGATTGCATCTGGACCGTCCATCTCATCTCATCCCTTAATTAATTTGATCAGTTAATCTCCCTCTCTCATTTCTCATTTCACCGTGAACGACTACCACCCCAAATCCACTACCCATCCAACCCGCACCAACTAAACCTACACCATTAATAGACTAAGTCCAGTGGGAGATTTGGGCACCTGAGGAACGACGGGAGACGACGGGAGACGGCAGCGGACACGGCGGAAAGGAAAAACGGGGGAGGTCCAAAACTCAGAAATTGGAAGTCGTTTTGGGCTGGTTTTGATCGTTTTAAATGGACGTAGGATGTTCCTGGAGTCGAACTGGGCATGCTGGTGGCCACGGCGGCGAGGTAAGCCTCGAACCCGTGAACCTGTTTTGGGGTGAAAATGGAAGAATGGGTTTTAACATATTTCGATCGATCTGGTGAGTAGGATGATGATCTAGAAGGTGAGACGAGCCTCTGGGGATCGTTTTCGAAAGGAATGGTGGCCGGGATCGTGCAGACACGACGATTGCAGGTGGCCGGTCTGCACACCTCCACGAACAGGTAGTGAAACGAGGTTGTTTATTAGTTTTTAAACCTCAGATCAACTTGAATTAATGAGACGATCTTGTAGGAACAAACGGAATTGAAAATGATCGAGTAATGGCTGAGAACCAGTCGGGTTGGGCCGCGGGTCACGGTGACCCGTTTATCAGACAACCGGGTCAGAACGGTGACACTGTTCACGGCGCGTGAGTTTCACGCGCAGCCACTCACGGCGGCGCGTGACGGCGCGTGGGCACGAATCTCGAGGTGAGGTCAACATGACTTTTAATCTATTCGATGTAACGGACATTTTGGGACTGGTTTCGTGTCGATCGGACACCGTCTCGATAGTGTTCGGGATGTCCGAAGGTTTTAAACTAAGTTTAAAAATAAGTAAAAATTCAGGAAAATTACGGGACTTTGATAGGATGTTAATGATGAGGTTAGTAACCTTCTAATGTAATTTGGACAGGATTGGGAGTCCCGGTGATAGTGGTGTGGCCCGGGAGGGCTGGTGGCACGCGTATCGAGGCATACCGTCAAAACGGTCTGTGAGTGGACTTTGGTTTTATAAATTCTATGCATGCTTAAATGTTTTATATGGATTATGGTTGTGATTGTGTGATGTTGATTTGGTTGTTGGTAAATTGTACGGTTTCACGTATTTCGAGGCGATTTACGTGCTTGCACGTAAATCGAGGTTTTCCGGTTTTACATGGATTTTCCATATTTATGACTTGGATATAATATGATGAAATGGTTTTGAAATTGGAAATATGAACTCGGGCTTGAGGCCCAATTATGTTGAAAATTTCGGACTTGGAGTCAATTTGAAAATCGGGCCGGGGGCCCAGTTGGTTAATGAAATCGGGCCAGGGGCCCAGTTGGTATGAAATCAGGCTGAGACCCATTTGAGTTATGTTATCGGGCCAGGGGCCCAGTTGATTTACGAATTCGGGTCGTGGGCCCAGTGGGTTTATAAGTCGTGTTGCGGGCCCAGTTGGTTTACAAATCGGGCCGTGGGCCCAGTGGTTCATAAAATCGGGCATGAGGCCCAATTGGATTATAATGGTGATTTCGGGTCAGGGACCCTATGTTTAATAAATGTGATTTCGGGTCAGGGACCCTATGTTTAATAATTGTGATTTTGGGTCAGGGACCCTAAATGGAATTATGTGGTTTTATGGAAATTTCGGGCAGGGCCCATTGTAATGATGTGATAAAAGGATTTAATAAAACTGTTTTCCATATACCATCTGGACACAAGGATATATGATGGTCTCCTCCAGATGTCTGGGACACTGGGGAAGTCACGGTGCATTGCTTGCGAGGGGTCATTATACGGAGCAGCCGGACCGTATGATGATTCAGGAGCAGGATTGCTATGATTGACGTCAGGGACGTCAGACATCAGGGATGTCAGATATATGGACCCGGAGAGACCCCGGGCAGCACGCGTAGCTTATGAAACCGTGAGATATGACGTCAGGGACGTCTAGCGTCTGGGACGCTAAGCATCTGGGATGCTGGTGATGGTAATGGTAAAATATGGATTAATGGGTCTATGAAATGGCTTTTCGGTTGGATATGTGTTATGTGGTAAAAATGGATTATTGATTATGAAATGGTATGTCGGGTCGGGGACCCTAAATGGTTTTGGATTTGTGGTTTTATATTTATGTCTTTGGGCGGTGGCCCACATGGTTTTAATATGTATGGTTGTGGTATTCCACTGTTTTGGGCTGAGTTCCCACACTTGGTTTTTGGTTAACGGTTTTTGGGCTAAGGCCCTAATGGCTCGGTTGAGCAAACGTTTTGGTTACTGGTTTTCGTGGCATGCATACGTTTTTATTGGAGGGCATAAATGTCTTATAAATGTATTTGATGAACTTATTGGTTTTTGTCCACTCACAGCTTTTGTTTTAATGCCCTTCAGGATGATTACGGGTGCGATTGCAGCAGAGACTGGGACATTGCACACCTCCTCCATCGATCCTTGCGCACTCTGGACGCCCCGTTGGGCAGTGGCTCTTGGTCATCCCTTGTCTGACACCTCTTGTTGGACGGGAGCAGGGCACATTCCACGGTAATCCCGGGGGGATTGGGATGGGTCCTGTCACCATGTTTCAGTGTGTCGAATCCAGGAGGGATGTCGACTGACAGTGGATGCCCGGAGTAGCTATCGTGAGACGTAATAGGATGCGATTGCGCATGTAGCACTTGTGTAGTGTGAGGTACAGAATATGGCCCAGTTCTTGTGGAGGCCAGGGCTGAGAGCCTTAGAGTTACGAGAGGATGAGATCCTCACAGTGTAGTCACTGGTTGTTCGGACACCAGTATCGAAGTAAGACGACTCTTTGGAGTCGAGGGCGGTGAATCGGTCAGGGTGTATGTGCTGCAGTGAGTAGCCGGGTTCATGACAACCCTAGTTCGAGAGTGATTGGCCCGACACTAAGTAAAATGAGGGGATCCGGTTCACGAGTACCATTGTGAGATGAGATTTGGAATCCTGAGGTGGACCGATCGGTGGATGTTGCGTGCGGAGTGGTTGGTACCGGCGGTCGACTACCGCATGGATTTGGAGCTTCGATAGCAGAGTGTTTCTGAGGTTGGTCTGCACGAGGTTGTGGCGGACGCTGCTATCGATGGACGTGATCGAGTCTTATTGAGTTGGATGGACTTAGGTTGTCGTGACTATAGTGACGATGGGATTTGCCAGTCACGACGATGATACGAGGTACGTGAGTGACGCGCAGTACGAGCAGTGATTCTAGATTCGACTCGGTTACGGCTGAGTGCGATCGCAGAATGAGACGCTGACGTTGGGTGCTGGCACACTTGCCACGCTACCTATGTGAGGTGACTGTGACGAGTAAGATATACCTGGATGAGGGACAGGTGCTCTAGATATGCTTGGTTGGATTACACGAGTGTGAGTGCTGGAGTTGATCCCATAGAGTTGGGACGTGCAAACCAGTATGCAGATGGAATAGTAGAGGTGCTCAGAGGTGCGAGCATGTGAGTTCGGTGGGCATTGAGCGGGATAGAGAGGATCCCGAGTGGCTGAGTGTGAGGCACTAGGAGTACTTGGTTGGGGACCAGTTCCCTGATGATACGAGACTTGGGGCGCGAGTGTGTGCCCAAGAGTAGTAACGTTAAAGGTTGAAATGCCTAAGTGGCATTCAGATGGAAAGATATAAATGGATGACATTAGTGACATCACATGACATATGGGTCGGTTGGTCAATGTGGTAGTACGCAAAGATTTGGCTTCAGATCACGACAGACGTTACAATCTGTTTAGCCTACCCACCGATTTCAGTGGATTCCGACCAATTCTGTGAGTCAGAGTTGGATCAGGTTAATTAAAGGTACGAGATGTGAGTGTTGGAGGCCGTTTATGTACATCTGTAAATAGTATACAAGGTTTAACCTTAAGTCGCGTGAATTCCACTCGGAATGAGTGTACCTATATAAACGGTATCCACGGACGCGTGGATGGTATCTGGTTGAGCTAAGGACTTGATAGTCCATTGCGGATTGGTTTTGGTTGACTATGGTTGACCATACCTCCTGAGTTGGTGTAACGACCAGTCCCGAGTATCGGGATTTAATAATATTTAATTATGATTTACTAATCTGGGATTAGTTGGGTGATTTCGGACGAATTGTGCAAATTGACCGTTTTGCCCCTGGACGTGGGCAAAACGTTGACTTTTATTTCGGATGGTCAAATGGACTTTGACCGATGACCGTGACGTAGTTCGGGACGTCACGAGTTCATAGACAGGCGGCACGTTCGATACCGACATTCGTGGTGGAAGTTATGATGTACGGAAGTGCAAGGGCATTTTCGTAATTTGGACGAAATAAGGGGAAATGTTGACTTTTTGACCGAGATGTCCGATGGCCGAGGGCCAAGGACCGTTACGTAGGTTTCGTCGATACGAATCCAACGACAGGCGGAAATCGGAGATTCGACGACGAAGTTTTGGTCAAGGAAACGAATTAACGAACCGAGGCTCCGATTAAAATAATAATATAATAATGAACAGTACCCGGTGACTGAACACACTTGGATGAGTGACAAGTGTCACTCATCCCTTAATTTCAGGCATAAAACCAGATCCCATGTTTTGGGGAAACATAATTATTATGTTTTATTAATTAATTAAATTAAATTAATCTTTTAATTTCCATTATTCCTCTCTAATTTCCTAACCGTGTACAACCCAAAACCACAATTCATTCCACCCTTAATCTCCTCTCCATCAGCTGATCTTGAGTGTGCAATTTGGAGACAATTCAGAGACGGATTTAGTGAGGGAAACACGAGGGATTGAGGGGGGCCATAGAACTGGAATTTGGAAATTTGGTTTTTGGGAGGGAAATTCGAATAATGAGATTTGAGCCGTGAGGATTGATTTGGAGCTTGGAAGTAGCTTCCTGAGGTTGAGACGAGTTGTTTCAAATCAAAAACGAGATGAATTCATGCCCAATTGGCTCTGAACGGGTTTGGTAACAGTGAGGAACTTCGAGCTTGAGTCGTGGCGTTTGAGGCTTTGTTTGATGCAATTGTTGTGGGGAAACAATTCCTCATGGTCCATTGATGCTTCTGGGTTCATCAATTGGAAGAAACGGGCTGAGATTGACGGAATTCCATGGTTGCACAGTGACGGGTGTTCTTCGTGTTCATCATTGAAGTCGACGGGTTTTAGGTATGTGATCACGTAATTGAGTTTACAGAACTTAAATTGAACTTAAAACGAAACTAACTGAATGATCAATTGGAAGATTTAGGGTTGAATTGATGGACATTGAACCGGGTCGTCTCGCGGGCTAATTGGACCCGTTTACCAGACATACGGGTTAGGCTGGTGACACTGTAGCAGGCGCGTGGGTTTCACGCGCAGCCACTCACGGCGGCGCGTGACGGCGCGTGGGCACGAATCTCGAGGTGAGGTCAACATGACTTCTGTCCTATACAATGTAACGAACATTTTAGGATTGGTTTCGTGTCGATCGGACACCGTCTCGACATTGTTCGGGATGTCCGAAGGTTTTAAATCCAGTTTAAAAATACTTAAAAATTCTGGAAAATTACGGGACTTGAATAGGATGTTAATGATGAGGTTAGTAATCCTCTAATGTGATTTGAACAGGATTGGGAGTCTCGGTGATAGTGGTGTGGCCGGGAAGGCCTATGGCACGCGTATCGAGGCGCTCGGTTAAACGGTCTGTGAGTGGACATTGGTTTCATAAATTCGATGCATGCATAACTGTTTTATGATTTTTATAATTATGATTAAATGATTTACTTTGGATATCGGTGAATTTAAAATGATTTCACGTATTTCGAGGTGAATTACGTATTTGCACGTAAACCGAGGTTTTCTGGATTTGCACCGATTTCCATAAATGTGGTTGGATATGATTTCATGAAACGGTTACGAACTTGAATAATGTAAAATCGGGCCAGGGGCCCAATTGAACTATAAAATCGGGCCAGGGGCCCAGTTAACATGTGGATCGGGCCAAGGGCCCAGTTAACTTGTGAAATCGGGCCAGGGGCCCAGTTGATTTCCACATACGATTGCGGGTCAGGGACCCTAAAATGGAATTGAATAAATATTTTCTGGTTTACATTTTATATATGTTCACATGCTGGAATCAATAAATGGTTTTGATGATATTTCGGTTATGGCACGTTTCACGGTATTTGGGCATGAGACCCGTTTGATGAAACGTAACGATCGGTTCGGATTTTATCTATGTATACCTATATGTTTTGCATGTGGATATCAATAAAATGTATTTAGTACTGCACTGTATAAATCCTTCCATATTATATTGTCTCCTCCGGATGAGGTACCCCGGAGAGGTCACGGACGTCTAGTACGTCCAGCGTCTATGACGCTAAGCATCGGGGATGCTGTACCCGAACGGGGTTCGGGGATTGAACTCGGAAATTGAGACCCGAGTGGCACGTGTAGCCATGTGATTGTGACCTTATTGACGTCAGGGACGTCAGACATCAGGGATGTCGGATTGGAGTGTATAGTGCAGTGGCTAAAATTATGGTTATGGTTTATATTATATGCCTTATGGTTCATATTACTGGATTTATGAAATAACTCTTGGATTGACTTTTGGAAATTGAAACTATGCTTTGGTTTCTGGGCTAAGGCCCTAATGGTTATTTCTAAATAAATGTGTGATCATTGGTTTTTGGCGCATGCATATTGTTTTACTGAGGGGCATAAATGTCTTATAAATGTTTTAAACAGACTTGTTTATTTTCGTCCACTCACAGCTTTTGTTTTTAATGCCCTTCAGGTTGATTCCGGATGCGACTGCAGCAGAGACTGGGACATCATACACCTCCTCCATCGATCCTTACGCACTCTGGAAGCCCGTTTGGGCAGTGGCAATAGGTTATCCCTTGTCCGACACCTCTTGTCAGACGGGAGCATGGCACATTCCATGGTAATCCCGGGGGGATTGGGATGGGTCGTGTCAGTTGGGGACTTGGAAATCGTTTGCTTATGGGACGCCGAGATGCTCGTGTGATGAGTGAGCTCAATAATTGGAAAAGGAGGATGTTTCCAACATGATTGGAACTTCAGAATCAAGAGAAGTTGTGATTGAGACGATGAGAAGAGTGCTTGATTCCGCATTGGTGATGGATATTCCGAGGTCACTGAGTGTGACTCTTTAGTAGATAGTGTTGTGTGCTAGAGGATGACATTGGATGAGCTTTGATGTCATCGTCTTAGATTCTCCTTGATTTTTCCCTAGGTGGGACGACGAGGAGTGATATGACAGCTAGGAGTTCAAAAAGGGTGTAAGAACTGAACACCTATGCTGTGAGTCAAATTTGATTGAATTGACGAGTAGATGGTGCTTAGCTTCGCAGGATGTGACGAGTGAGTGTCCGAGGTGATGGATTGACGTTTACCTGGTGACAGACGGTTGGGGTCCGAACCATGGTTGGAGTGCGAACGGTAGTACGCGGTTGGACGTTGCCTGAGTGCAGTCCTTGAGTAGGCCGAGTAGGGCCTTGATGATGTGATGTGATGTGGGTGTACCGGGGTGTTGTGCACGTTGGATGATTTGATTGACCACGGTCAATCAGTATGTCGGGTTGAGAATGTCGAGAGTATACATGTGTTGTCCAATGGATAGAGTCCTAGATGGACATGAGTGACGATCAGATTTAATCAGATAGGGACAGGTTAAGACTCGAGATGAGTCTAGATGTCAATGGAGATCACTGAATGATGCGAGATACGATACAAGGACTCAAGAACAAGTCGAGATCAGAGTAGAGCACCGAAGCGCAGTGGAGCCAGGAGTGTCGGCTGGTCACGAAGTCGTGACATATCGTGATAACGGATTGATCGTGAGATGGGATTCATGCCATTGTGATGTCATGATCTATAGAATGTTGTCTGATCGAATGCTGAGCAGGAGGTCAGCTTATATGTGATAGCCCTTAGTGGGGATGCGTATTTTAGCCTTGCGACTATCAGATGGAACGTGTCAGGGTGTTAGATTAAAAAGCCGTTGGAATGTCAGTATGGTATTGCTGACCTGTCAAAGTGAGTGATAGGCGAGATTGACGAGTGTTGACATTTTGTGTTGAGTGAGACGTACGAGCAGACGTGTAGTTCTGAAAAATGAATTGGAGCTTTGGAGGCTCTAGTGACAGTAAGTACCGACGGGTACGGCATGTGTTTTGGACGTGTAGGTGTACACGAGAATATCCGAGTTGGGGGACATGATTGGATTCCACCATTTAGTTGTGGAATCGGGTCAATTTGAATTTCGAGGAAGAAATACTTTAAGGGGGGGAAGATTGTGACGACCCGTCCTGAATTGTCGGGATTAATTAAGAATTAATGATGGATTAGCCTTGTTATTCGGGGATTAGACAAGGATTAACAGACGTGCAGGGCGAAATGACGATTTTACCCCTAGAATGGGCGAATCGTTGAATTTTCGTTCAGGCGGTCAAATGGACTTTGACCGATGACTGTGACGTAGTTCGGGACTTAACGAGTTCATAGACAAGTGGCACGCCCGATTCCGACGTTCGAGGAAGAAGTTATGATTTTCGGAAGTTCGGGGGCATTTTGGTAATTTGGTTAAAAAGGAGCAGAAATTTGACTTTTTACCCGAGAGGTCTGATGGCCGAGGGCCAAGGACCGTTACGTAGATCAGGACGATACGAATCCGTAGACAGGCGGCACGTCGAATTTGGACGTTCGACGGAGAAATTACGGTTCACGGAAGTACCGTGGTACTATTGCACGTTTTACGAGATAGGAGACTTTTGTCCTAAGTGGGGCCTAGATATTTTCTCAGGCCCAATGGATGAGTGACAAGTGTCACTCATCCACTGGCCACCATTTTAAATACATGCATATCATCCCTTTTGCCTATTTCATCCATCAAACCCGATCTCACCCGAAACCCTTTAAACCCAAAACCATTTTCCCTTCCCTTCATGGCTGTGTGAGGACAAAACATGAGAGGAGGACTGAGTGGTGGCAGCCGGACGGCCAGCCATCGTGGACGGCGGCGATGGCCCAGAACCCAGGTAACCCGACAGCCTAGTTTGGTTTTTGAATTTCAATTTTTAGTTTTGAATGTTTGGGTTATTATCTAAGGATTAGGGGCTGTTTATGGGGTCTGTAGGAGAGGGTTTGCTTGAATTAGAACGGTGGAAGGCGGCTGAATGGTCCAGAAGTTGATAGGGAAAAATGGGTCGTGAAAGAGTTTTCGAATGGGTCGATTTTTAGGGGTTTCTATTAGTTTTAATTATATGAATAGGTAGGGAATGATGAACTAGGAAGTTTAGGATTGGATTGGATCGAAATCGGGCTAGAAATAAGAGAGGAATGAGGTGAACCGATCACGCCGGTCGGACATGACCGGATTACAGAAATGAACCGGACCACCCGGTTCGCCCATGGTTGAAGATGCACAGTGCAGGGCGTACGAGCCACACACGCAGCCCCTTTGGGCGGCGCTTGATGGCGCTTGGTAGGGAGTTTGGGGATGACTTCAACATATGAAATCATCTATTCGATGTAACAAACATTTTGGGACTAGTTTCGTGTCAATCAAACATCGTTTCTATATAGTTCGGGCTGTCCGAAGATTTAGGATCACGTTTAAAAATAGTTAAAAATTCCTGAAAATTTCGGGGCGTTAGTGAGGGGTTATTTAAGTAGTTAGTAACCCTCTAAATTAATTTGGACAGGTTCGGGGACCCGAGAAGGCATTTTAGCACGCTTATCGAGGCGCGGCTTCAGACGGTCTGTGAGTGGACTTGTTTTATGAATTCGATGCATGCATAAATGTTTATAAATGTTTTAAATATATGTTTTGTGATGCCATGAGTGCATTTGTTTGTGTTAGCCTAGGATTTACGTATTTTCACGTATTTCGAGATTTCTGATTTTATACGATGCTTATACGTGCTAGGTTTTCAATGAGGGTTTACTGAATTGGTTTTGGAATTGGAAATATGAAATCGGTCATGAGACCCATTTGATTTACGAACTCTTGGACTTGGAGTCCATTTGATTTGACGAGATATCGGACTGAGAGTCCATTTGAGTTATACGATCGGGCCGAGGGCCCCAATGGTTTACGAATTCGGGCTTGAGGCTCAGTTGGTTATAATCTCGGGCTTGAGATCCCTTTAACTGTAGTATCAGGCTTGAGGCCCCGTTGATTATAGTGTCGGGCTTAGGGCCCAGTTAGTCGTGATATCGGGCTAGAGGCGCAGTTGATTATGAAATCGGGCTTGAGTCCTAGTTGGGTTTATGAAATGAGAATTCGGGCATGAGACCCTATTGAACTGTGGATTTAGGTCGATGCCTGTGAAATTGATTTGAATCAGATTCGAGGAATCCTATTGAGATGAATCGGGTATGAGACCCAGTTGAGAAATATATTTGAGAAAGAAAGAAAGTGTTTGAAAATGTATGATACCCTACATATGATTGATATGGTCTCCTCCAGACGTCGACCTGGAGAGTCACGATCAACATACCAGAATGGGTATCCCCATAGGGATCCCGTTCCAAGAGTGGGAGTTATGTGTTATGATGTGGTCCCAGACCAGATTCCGGAGAGATGTTCGGACTAGATCCAGAGATAGAGCTCGGACTAGATCCAGAGATAGAGCCTCCCGGATGGAGAATTCCTGGGGAAGACTCGGAGTGAGACCCCGAGTGGTGTGCACACTAGTATAAAGATGAGTCGTGACATATATCGGGGATGTGTTCCCTAGGGGTTGTGTGTCCAGAGTTAGCATCTTCTCGGAAGTGCCGCGGATGGGTTATATGTATGTCGATATGTATGAGATTTATGGAAAGTGATTTGGGGGCGGAGACCATGTGTTCCATATTTTAGAAAGTGATTTGGGGAGGAGACCCCGTATTCGATGTTTTGGAAATGGTTTGGGACGAAGACCTCGTATTGTATGTTTTGGTATTTCACTGAGAATGGTTTTGGGCTGAGACCCACGTATGTTGATTTGGGCTGAGTTCCCACTTGTATAGATTTACGGGTTTTTGTGATTTCGTGTCGGGGACCCATAAATGAATTTATGGTTCATGACGGTTTATGGGGACCGGCATGAACCCTTGAAAGGTTTTTATGGGTCATGACGGTTTATGGGGACCGGGCATGAACCCTTGATAGGTTTTGAGAATGTTTTCAAATGGTTTTATGAACGTTTGATAAATGGTTTTTGAATACATGCATATGCTTTTAGTGAAGGGCATAAATGTCTTTGTATGTATTTTTTTTAATGAAATGCTTATTTTGTCCACTCACGAATTTTGATGTTTTAATGCCCTTCAGGTTGATCGCGGATGCGGGCTGTAGTAGAGACGAGACATCACACTCCTCCTCCTACGATCCTGGAGTACTCTGGAAGCCCCGATGAGGGCTAGAGACGGAATTTTCCCTGGTCTGACACTTTGTGTCAGACGAGATCAAGCGCATCCCACGTTAATCCCGGGGGATTTGGGACGGGTCCTGACACAAGAACTCTAACTATAGCTTTCTAATGATCTCTTCTAGGATTACTTATAAATCTACTCAACTTATTAACTGAGTAAGCTAAGTCAGGGCGTGTACAGTTCGTGACATACATCAAACTACCAATTATACGTCCATATTCAACTTGTGATATGCCTTGACCAGTATTTTTAGTTAAATAAAGGTGGTTTTCATATGGATTTTTTATTGGATTATTATCATACTTTCCAAACTTGGAAAGTATTTTCTCAATGTAATGACATTGAGACAATATTAATCCATCAGGAGTTCTAGAAATCTTAATTCCTAAAACAACATCTGCAACTCCCATATCTTTCATATCAAACTTACTAGTCAACATTCTCTTGGTAGATTTAATCATATCATTATTACTACCAATAATGAGCATGTCGTCTACATAAAGACATACAATGACATAACAATTTGGCGTGACTTTTGTGTAGACACATTTATCACACTCATTAATCTTGAATCCATTTGACATCATTGCATTGTCAAATTTTATATGCCATTGCTTTGGTGCTTGCTTTAAGCCGTACAGAGACTTAACAAGCCTGCATACTTTCTTCTCTTGTTCAGGAACAATGAATCCTTCCGGTTGTTCCATGTAAATCTCCTCCTCTAAATCACCGTTTAGAAAGGCCGTTTTAACATTCATTTGATGTATTTCATGATTATGCAAAATAGCTATTGCAATTAACATTATAATAGATGTTATTCTCGTAACTGGTGAGTAAGTATCAAAATAATCTTCCTTTTGCTTATAACCTTTGATAACAAGTCTCGTCTTATACTTATCTATGGATCCATCGGCTTTCATCTTCCTTTTAAAAATCCATTTATAAGCCAAAGGTTTATTCCCAGGAGGAAGATCCACTAACTCCCATGTATGATTTAATAGAATGGAATCCACTTCAGCATTAATAGCCTCTTTCCAAAAAAGAGCTTCATGGGAAGACAATGCTTCTTTGTAGGTTTGAGGTTCATTTTCCAACAAATATGTTAGAAAATCGGGACCAAACGACATAGACGTTTTTTCCCTTTTACCTCGTCTAGGTTTAGCCTCATTTTCAAGTCCTTTAGATCCTTCATCTGATTGATCTTGATGATTTTCAAGATTACTGCTATCATAAGTTCTTTTATGAGAACTTTGTTCGTGTGCATCTTTCCAAGGAAACACATTCTCAAAAAATGTTGCATTCCTTAATTCAATAATTGTATTCACATGTACTTCACTGTTATCTGACTTATGTACAAGGAATCGATATGCACTACTATTAGAACCATAACCAATGAATACACAATCAATGGTTTTCGGCCCTATTTTAACCTTTTTAGGATTGGCACCGCTACCTTAGCAAGACACCCCAAAACTTTGAGATATTTGTAAGAAGGCCTTCGACCTTTCCATAACTCATAAGGCGTTTTTTCTAACTTCTTATGAAGTAATTTATTGAGAATATAATTTGCAGAAAGCAAAGCTTCTCCCCACAAATTCTAGGTAGCTCTAGAACTTATCAACATAGCATTCATCATTTCTTTCAATATTCGGTTTTTGCGTTCAGCAATACCATTTTGTTGAGGTGAGTAAGGAGCAGTGGTTTGGTGAATAATCCCATGTTGAGCACAAAACTCTACAAAGGGTGTAACATATTCACCTCCCCTGTCGCTTCTTAAAACTTTAATCTTTTTGCTAAGTTGAATCTTAACTTCATTCTTATAATGTTGAAATATTACTAAGGCTTCATCTGACAGGACCCGTCCCAATCCCACTGGGACCACCCAAGGATGTGTCCCGCTCTCGTCTGACAACGATTCCAAACATACCAAAAGTACCCTTACTCGAAATCAAAATACTTCAAATTAAACAAATAATGTTCAAACATAAGAGTTCAGAGTTGTATGCTGTCAGATCAGGGATAGTACAATACAAAACATGAGCACAATAGTCAGATTACATAATCAGTGCTCAACCTACCCACTTGGGGTGTACAGGTGCACAACGAACTAGATTAAGCCTCGTCCTCCGGATCCTCCTCTAATTCTATGGCATGGCTTGGAGGGGTTAGTAAAACATTAAAGAGTGAGTGGGCCAAAAATAAACAGTTTATAAAATCAATTTAGTAATATAATAGATCATAAGGTTTTACCCCTCCATTTTCAAAAACTTGCATGCATTGAAGGAAACATAGTATCATAATAGAATCATAATTTCAGAATCATATAATAATCTAAAAGGGAAAACCAACATAATAATGCACTGTAAAACCCAACCCCGGCACCCCCGATGCCTAATTGTGATGTCACGGTTCTAAGGCTACGCGTTGCCACTCAGGGTCTCAAAGCCCGAGAACTCCCCTAGGTCCACTAGTGCCCGGTATCCCAGTCACTGCCCGAGGTATACTCAATATGCCCACCTGAGAGTAGGCAACCCAACGGGGGTTAGCTCCTCTTAGTCAGTGCCCCGTGACTACTCCAGCGTCCACCCAGGCCAACGACCCTCCTTGGAAGAGACAAGATAGTAAGGTAGAAAAGTACATCACAATAATAGTATAGTTACCATGTGTCTCCTGAACATCCCTGAAAACATTCCATTTATAGTCCAGACAGGTCTCATGCCCAAAACATCATAATATGTAATAAGCAATCTCATATAATACCCATAATAGTCCCATCTAAATCATAAAATGGAATAGCAAAATAGTTTACGTATGCAATCCTTTTAGAAATAAAATAGCCCACTCACACACTGTCCTCGCTGCTCAACGACCGCCTAAACCTGTATTAACATGTCCAAGAGTCACTATAGGATCCCACTAGTTCAATACTAAAACCCTAGAACAGATTTGTCCCTAAAACGTAGCATGTGCACTATTCCCGAGGCTTCAAACCCCATTTTGACCTACCTAACGATCTAGGATCGACACGAAACCACCGTCATTGGATCCGTGTCGTCGAAACCTTGAAAATGGTACTAGCCCCACCAAAAGTACTATTCATATGTGCCCCCATGCGCCTGGTCATATGTGGTCAACGTTGCTGCAGTGACTGCTGACGTCAGCATGACGTCATCTCTGACACATGTCAGTGGACACGTGTCACTCTCTAGTTGGTCCCTGGTCTGACATTTTCTGACATCATGACATCATCATGATGTCACTGCTGACGTCAGCATGATGATGTCATCACTGCTACAGTTGACCAGGTCAACCCGAAACCCTAAAATCGGGTCGCCGTCGACCCGCGACTTGACCCGATTCTAGATCCCGTTTCCGGCCACAATTTTCGAAAGGGTTTGTTCCTAGAGGATTGTCTATATCTGTTCTATAGATCCGTGACCTCAAAAACTGGAAATAAGGATGGGATCCATACTTGGGACTCGATGAAATCTCACGGCTACTCCGGTTGACTTCTCCGTCACTCCCGTCTGTTTCCAACGTCGAAACCAGTACCCTTCAAGCCTTCACTGCTCCTAGGACATGTCCTAACAGAGAATCAAAGCACACATGTTAAAAGGGTTCATTCGAATACTTGGGAAAAATTGGGCCTCTCCGGTTTCATTTCTTACCTCCGCTGTGTCGCCACCGTAGGTTGTGTTGACTGTCTCTCCGTCCTCATGAGGTCCTGACAGTCTCAGCCTGGTTCTGGTTTGAGTCGAGAAGACGAGGTTGTGTGGTTTGGGTTTCTTGGATCCGAATGCTCGTCTCGGGTCTGGGGGTGGTTTTTCTGGGTTTACAGACAGAGGGAAGGAAATGAGGGCGGCTGATCATGGTGTTGCAGGTGACGAGGGCGGTGGTCATGGTCTGGTGGCAAGCGTGGTGGCTGGTTGGTCGTTTGGGGGGTCTGAGCACGGTGAGCCATGTGTTCCTTCACGGGAATGGTTTGTGCGAGTGAGAGGGAGAATGATCGTGCAGATAAAAGGGAAAAAGCAAACTGAAATACTGAATTGGATGGCCCAGATTAAATGGGGCAGAAAATTGGTGGTTAGGGTGAATTGAGGGAAAATAAAATAATTAAAAAGGGACCAATAGGTGTAGACCCAGCTTTTTGGGAATAGAAATCTCTAAGATGAGTGACATTTGTCACTCATCCGACTGTTCAGATTAATTCTAGGGATTAGCACAGATTTGAATATTTTAATATTATTTTAAGTTTGTTCTCGGGTCAAAAGTCAAAGTTTTCCCCCTCAGGGGTAAAATAGTCATTTCACAATAAAATAATAATAATAAAGGTTTGGGTCGTTACTACCTACCCACCTTACAAAAGTTCCGTCCTCAAAATTACTCAAACAAGTACGGGTACTGCTCTCTTATTAAATCCTTGGGTTCCCATGTCCCTTCCTCAATGTCGTGGTTCCTCTACAACACCTTTACTAGTGGGATCATCTTGTTCCTTAAAACTTTGTCCTTCCAATCCAGAATCTGCACTGGCTGCTACTCAAAGCTCAAGTCTATCATCAATTCCAGTGGTTGTTCTAGTAGTGCATGGGAATCATCCCGAAGGTATTTCCGTAGCATGGACACATGGAACACATCATGAACTCGGGAAAGTTTTGGAGATAGCGCCAAGCGGTAAGCCACTGGACCAATCGTCTCTGTGATCTCATAAGGCCCAACATACCGGGGACTCAACTTCCCACGTCGTCCGAATTAGATGATCCCTTTCCATGGAGATAATTTCAAGAAAACAAAATCCCCAACCTCAAACTCTAAGTCTCGGATCCGTCTGTCAGCATAACTCTTCTGATGATCTTGGGCCGCTTTCAACCTCTCTCTGATAACCCAGACTGTCTCCTGGGTCATATCCATCAAGTCTAGCCCCACTGCGGTTCGTTCCCCAACTTCCATCCAACAGACAGGTATCATGCACTGTCGACCATACAGTGCCTCATAGGGTGTCATTCCAATGCTCGCATGATAGCTGTTGTTGTACGCGAACTTCATCAATGGTAACCGGCCATCCCATGAATCCTGGAACTGCAGCACTCAGGCTCTTATCATGTCCTCTAGTGTCTGTATCGTCCTCTCAGACTGCTCGTCGGTCTGTGGGTGAAAATACGTACTGAAATGCAATTTCGTACCCAATGCAGTATGCAAACTCCTCCAAAATTGAGAAGTGAAACGCGGCTCCCGATCAGAAACTATCGACTCTGAGGTACTGTGAAGTCGGATGATCACACTAATAAACAGCTGAGCCAGTCGGTTGGGCTTGTAAGTCTCGCGTAAAAGCAAAAAGTGTGTTGACTTGGTTAACTGGTCCACAATTACCCAAATCCCATCAAAACCACTCCATGTCTTCGGTAACTTGAAGACAAAATCCATTGTAATATGATCTCATTTCCATTCGGGGATTTGAAGTGGTTGCATGGCCCCCATACGGTCGATGTCATTCTGCCTTGACCTGCTGGCAGGTTAAACACTTGCTGACAAACTCAGCTGTTTCCTTCTTCATCCCTGGCCACCAATAGTAATTCCGGAGGGTACGATACATTTTTGTCTCTCCTGGATGCTTAGCATATGCTGAATTGTCTTCCTCATCCAAAATCTCTCTCTGTAACTCCGGCACTGCTCGTACACATAGACGTCCAAGTTTCACTAACGCTCCATCGGCCCGGACGGAGAAGTCCTGCCTCTGTTCTGCCTCAACCTCACCTCTGTAACCATAAAATATTGGGTCCTGGAGTTGAGCCTCAATAATCCTATCAACAAGGCACAAGTCGTACATGGAAGCTAGCCAACAAAGCTCCATGCTCGTCCTTCCCCAACATAACCCCGATCTTCCAGAGTTCCACCAGCAAGGGAAGATACACCATCCTCAGGTGTACAACTAATCCTGTCGATTTTCTGCTGAGTGCATCCGCCACTACATTTGCTTTTCCCGAATGATACTCAATAGTACAGTCATAATCCTTGATCAGCTCCAACCATCTCCGTTGCCTCATGTTCAGCTCCTTCTGGGTGAATAGATGCTTTAGACTCTGATGGTCGGTGTATATCCTGCATGTCACACCGAACAGGTAATGTCTCCAGAATTTTAAGGCGTGAACCACCGCTACTAACTCTAAGTCGTGGGTAGGGTAGTTCAGTTAATGAGTTTTCAGCTGCCGTGATGCGTAGGCGATAACCCTACCATTAACACACAACCCAGTCCTTGCAGCGACGCATCACTATAGACCACGAACTCTCCGCTGTTATCTGGCAGTGCAAGGACGGGTGCAGTGGTCAATCGATACTTCAATTCCTGGAAACTTTGTTCACACTGCTTATCCCAAATGAACTTCACCCCTTTCCGAGTCAGTCGAGTCAACGGTGCAGCAATTTTGGAGAATCCCTCCACGAATCTTCGATAGTAACTTACTAATCCGACAAAACTTCGTACCACCGTCACGGTTGTCGGTCTGGAACAGTTGGTCACTGCTTCTATCTTATGGGGATCCACGCTAATCCCATCGGGTGATATGATATGGCTTAGAAATTCGATACTGTTTAGCCAAAACTGACACTTGCTCAGCTTGGCATATAACTGTTCCTGTCGCAGTCTGCCCAAAACCAGTCGCAGATGTTTCTCGTGAGTCCTGGCATTCTTGGAGTACACCAAAATATCGTCGATGAAAACAATCACAAATTTGTCCACAAATTTGTCCAAGTATGATCGGAAGACCCTGTTCATCAAGTCCATGAATGCAGCTGGTGCATTCGTCAATCCAAAGGGCATTACCAAGAACTCGTAATGTCCATCTCTTGTCTGGAAAGCCCTCTTCTGAACATCTCCCTCAGCTATCCTCAACTGATGGTATCCTGACCGTAGATCTATCTTCGAGAAGTACCGCGCTCCCCGCAGTTGGTCAAATAGGTCGTTAATCCTAGGTAAGGGGTACTGGTTCCTTACTGTGGCCTTATTGAGTTGCCGATAGTCCACACACAATCGTAAGCTGCATTCCTTCTTTTTAACAAACAAAACCGGCGCTCCCCAAGGTGAAGTGCTGGGTCGAATAAATCTCAGATCCACCATTTCCTCAAGTTGAGTTTTCAATTCCCGCAATTCGGGTGGTGTCATACGATACAGCGCTTGAGATATCGGTCGTGTCCCGGGGAGTAATTCGATCGTGAAGTCAATCTCCCGGGGTGGTGGCAATCCAGGCAAGTCCTCTGAAAATACGTCAGGAAATTCCCCGTAGCACTGGAATATCCTCGATCTTCAAAGATTCATCAGATGACTCCACCATATAAGCTAAGTAACCCTAACACCCCTTTTGTAATAGTTTAGTAGCTGTGAGCGCAGATATTACCTCGGATGACGAGTCTCCATACTCTCCTTGGAAGATCACCTCCGGTAAACCTGTACTCCTCAATGTCACCTGTTTGTTGCAGCAGTCGATGAGCAAATAGTGTTCTGACAACCAGTCGACTCCAAGTATGACGTCGAAGTCGTGCATATTCAAAATAATCAAATCGGCTGGAAACTCTATGCCCTCTACTTCCACTGGATAAGCTCGTAACACCTGGTTCACTCGGTAGATCACCCCATCGGTGTACCCACACCCATCTCGCTCTCTAGTGCGGATACCTCATGGCCCAAAATACTCGCACAGCTTCGTGAAATAAATGAGTGATTCGCCCCCGAATCCATTAATACACGAACGACAATATCAGAAATGAATAAGGTACCTGTCACGACTCCTGGGGGAGATATGGCTTGCTGGTGTGTGACTGCATAAACACGAGCTTAAGGTCCGGTCGCCCGACCATGTCCCCTAGCTCCTCCATCACGGCCACATGATCCACCACGTCCACGGCTACTGGCAGTATGAGATGCTGAGCTCTGTACTGAACTGGCGCTGCCCTGAACCAATGGGCAATCAGATGCATAGTGTCTTGGCTCCCCACAAGCGAAACAAGTAACTGCTCTCGGCCTGCCCGAGTATCCACCTGGCGAGTCGCTCATGGGTGAGTACTGATGCTGCCAAGAACTAGATCGCTGCCCTGACCTCTGAGGACTCCTGAAATGACCGAAGCGTCCCTGACTACCTGAAGATGAAGATCCCCTAGAATGCCCTCCCTTGGATCACCGATGGCCCGAAAACCCCAGGTGAGGACGATCACGTCGCCATGTCTCCCCTGCAGCCCGCTGCTGTATCAGAAGGATGGCCTCGACCCTCGTTGCAGCATCGATCAAATCCCTTAATGTGTCAAAGTGGGTCGACGTCACCATCGCTTGTATCTCTCCTCGCAGTCCCCACTCAAACCTGTGGCAACGATCCTCCTCAGTGATCACAAAGTTCTAGGCGAAGCAAGACAGCATCAAAAAATTCTCCTTGTACTCTGCCACTATCTGGTTCCCCTGATGAAGCTGTAAGAACTCGGCATCCCGGGCATTGCGAAACGACCTCAGATAGTACTAGTTGAGGAACTGCTCCCTGAAGGTCTCCCAAGTGATGGTGTGGACAGTCCAGCAGGCTAGTACGAGGTTGTTCCACCAACGATAAGCGCTCCCATCCAGCAGGAAAGTTACTTGCACCACACGCTCCTCGAGTGGGCAATGCATGACTTCAAAGATCCTCTCCCAACGGTCAATCCACTGGTGAGTCTCCTCGGGGTCGGTCCCCCCGCTAAAGATCGAATCACCCAGGTGCTGGGCCTGCTTGATACTCGCAGTGTCCACATCTCGCCCAACTTCTTCCTCGACACGTGCACGGGGATCTCGTCGTGGAGGCACATCAAAAATGTTAAGAGGCCAACAAGTTAAACGACTTCTAAAGCGACAACGTACAAGGTACAAAACGCTAACCTAATACACTGACTACTAATCCTAGTGCTCTGATACCAAGTTGACAGGACCTGTCCCAATCCCACTGGGACCACCCGAGGACGTGTCCCGCTCCCGTCTGACAACGACTCCAAACATACCAAAAGTACCCTTACTCAAAATCAAAATACTTCAAATTAAACAAATAATGTTCAAACATAAGAGTTCAAAGTAGTATGCTGTCAGATCAGGGATAGTACAATACAAAACAAGAGCAAAATGGTCAGATTACATAATCAGTGCTCAACCTACCCACTTGAAGTGCACAGGTGCACATCGAACTAGACTAAGCCTCGTCCTCCGGATCCTCCTCTAATTCTGTGGCATGGCCTGGAGGGTTTAGTAAAACCTTAAAGAGTGAGTGGGCCGAAAATAAACAGTTTATAAAATCAATTTAGTAATATAATAGATCATAAGGTTTTACCCCTCCATTTTCCAAAACATGCATGCATTGAAGTAAACATAATATCATAATACAATCACAATTTCAGAATCATATAATAATCAAAAAGGGAAAACCAACATAATAGTGCACTGTAAAACACAACCCCGACACCCCCGATGCCTAATAATGATGTCACAGTTCTAAGGAAACGTGTTGCCACTTAGGGTCTCAAAGCCCAAGAACTCCCCTAGGTC
This sequence comes from Prinsepia uniflora, assembly GCA_032719365.1. Classification (NCBI taxonomy): domain Eukaryota; kingdom Viridiplantae; phylum Streptophyta; class Magnoliopsida; order Rosales; family Rosaceae; genus Prinsepia; species Prinsepia uniflora. The sequence continues at coordinate 44,233,638 of CM064874.1, read as the reverse complement.
CACCAATGCCCGGTATCCCGGTCACTGCCCGAGGTATACTCAATATTCCCTCCTGAGAGTAGGCAACCCAACGGGGGTTAACTCCTCTCAGTCAGTGCCCCGTGACTACTCCAGGGTCCACCCAAGCCAACGACCCTCCCTGGAGGAGACAAGATAGTAAGGTAGGAAAGTACATCACAATAATAGTATAGTTACCCTATGTCCCCTGAACATCCCTAAAAACATTCCATATATAATCCAGACGGGTCTCATGCCCAAAACATCATAATATGTAATAAGCAATCCCATATAGTACCCATAATAGTCCCATCTAAATCATAAAATGGAATAGTAAAATAGTTATGCATGCAATCCTTTTAGAAATCAAATAGCCCACTCACACACGGTCCTCGCTGCTCAACGATCGCCTAAACCTGTATTAACATGTCCAAGAGTCACTATAGGACGCCACTAGTTCAATATTAAAACCCTAGAATAGATTCGTCCCAAAAACGTAGCCCGGGCACTATTCTTTAGGCTTCAAAGCCCATTTTAACCGACCTAACGATCTCCGATCGACATGAAACCATCGTCATTGGATCCGTGTCGTAGAAACCTTGAAAATGGTACTGACCCCACCAAAATTACTATTCATATGTGCCCGCACGCGTGTGGTCAACACTGCTATAGTGACTGTTGACATCAGCATAACGTCATCTCTGACACATGTTAGAGGATGTCACTCTCTGGTTGGTCCCTGGTCTGACATTTTCTCACATGATGACGTCATCACTACTACAGTTGACCGGGTCAACCCGAAATCCTGAAACCAGGTAGTCGTCGACCCGCGGCTTGACCCGATTCCAGATCCCATTTTCGGCCACCATTTTCGATAGGGTTTGGTCCTAGAGGATCGTCTATGTCTGTTCTACAGATCTGTGACCTCAAAAACTGGAAACAAGGACGGTATCCATACCTGGGACTCGAAGAAATCTCACGGCTACTCCTGTCATCTTCTCCGTCACTCCCATCTCTTTCCAACGTCGAAACCAGCTACCTTCAAGTCGTCACTGCTCCTAGGATGTGTCCCAACAGAGAGAATCGAAGCACACACGTTAAAAGGGTTCATTCGAATACTTGGGAAAAATTGGGCCTCTCGGGTTTTATGGCTTACCTCCGTCGTGTCGCCACCGTAGGTCGTGTCGACTGTCTCTTCGTCCTCCTGAGGTTCTAACAGTCTCAGCCTGGTCCTGGTTCGAGTCGAGAATACGAGGTTGTGTGGTTTGGGTTTCTTGGATCCTAATTCTCGTCTCGGGTCTGGGGGGTGGTTTTTCTGGGTTTATAGATAGAGGGAAGGAAATGAGGGCAGCTGATGATGGTGTTGCAGGTGGCGAGGATGGTGGTCGTGGTCTGGTGGCAAGTGTGGTGGCTGGTTGGTCGTTTGGGGGGTCTGAGCACGGTGAGTCGTGTGTTCTTTCACGGGTAAAATGGTTTGTGCGAGTGATCATACAGATAAAAGGGAAAAGACAGACTGAATTGGACGACCCAGATTAAATGGGGCAGAAAATGGGTGGCTAGGGTGAATTGAGGGAAAATAAAATAATTAAAAAGGGACTAATAGGTGTAGACCCAGCTTTTTGGGAATAGTGTTCTCTAGGATGAGTGACATTTGTCGCTCATCCGACGGTTCAGATTAATTCTAGGGATTTGTACAGATTTGAATATTTGAATATTATTTTAAGTTTATTCTCGGTTCGTAAGTTTCGCTAAAATCGCTTCTGTGACCATAACTTCCTCATACGAAGTCCGATTTCGACATGTCACCTGTCTACGGATTCGTGACGTCCCGATCTACGTCACCGTCATGGGTAAAAGTCCTAATTATTTCCCGGGTCAAAAGTTAAAGTTTCCCCCTTAGGGGTAAAATAGTCATTTCACAATAAAATAATAATAATAAAGGTTCGAGTCGTTACATCATCTTTGCTTCTAAGCAAATAAACATAGCAATATCTGTGCAGTCATCGATAAAAGTAATGAAATACTTTTTACCACCTCCAGTTTGCACATACTTTAAATCACATATTTCATTGTGGATTAATTCTAGAGGTTCTGTACTCCTTTCTATAAAATGAAAAGATGTTCTAGTTTGTTTGACTTCAACACAAGTTTCACACTTGTGATTTGCATCAATATTAAATTTAGATAGAAAATCCATGTTAACTAATCGACGCATAGTACCATAATTAACATGTCCTAATCTACCATGCCAAACATTTGCGGACTCAATAATATAAGCAGAACGAACTATGTTATTATTATTACTAGAAGGTACAAAGGTCATTACATTCATCTTGAAAAGACCATTATTCAAGTACCATTTCCCCACATACATCCCACTCTTAGTAAGTACAAATTTATCAGCCTCAAAGACCAATCTGAAACCATTCTTTCTTAACAGAGATCCAAAAACTAGGTTCTTCCGGATGTCAGGCACATATAACACTTCATTCAAAGTTAGCTCCTTCCCAGAAGTCATCTTGAGGATCACCTTTCCTTGACCTTCAACCTTGGAAGCAGACGAATTTCCCATAAATAGTTGCTCCCCTTGGGTAACTTCATGATAGGTTGTGAACACCTTCCTATCTGAGCAGATGTGGCGTGTAGCTCTAGTGTCCATCCACCATTCCTTGGTATTGCTTACCAAGTTCACTTCAGAGATCACAGCCGAGAGATTGAACTCAGATAAATCCTTTGAGATCTTATCCGCCTTGGTTATGTGTACTTCTGTGGTATTTCCCTTAGCCTTTTTAGAACGAAAGTCTGCCACCCTATGTCCAGGCTTGTTGCACTTAAAGTATTTGCCTTTGAAATCTCCAATTTTCTTTGAGTTTCATTTACTAGAGCTTTCTCCATGCTTCCTCTTTTTCTTGTTCTTTGGCCTATCTTCCACAACTTGTGCCTTAGCCACCATGGAATTTCCAGTGGTTTTCTTTTCAGAACCACGGTTGTCTTCCTCAATTCTCAGCCTCACGATCAAATCCTCAAGTCCCATCTCTTTGCGCCTATACTTGAGATAATTCTTGAAGTCTTTCCAAGGAGGTGGCAATTTTCAATTACAGCAGCCACTTGGAAAGTCTCACTTAGAACCATGTTCTCCGCCTCAATCTCATGGAGAATAAGTTGGAGTTCTTGGACTTAATTGATAACCATCTTGGAGTCTACCATCTTGTAGTCAAGAAACCGACCGACCGCGAATTTCTTCATGCCAGCACCTTCAGTCTTGTATTTCTTGTCAAGTGACTCCTACCGGGCCTTAGCAGTTTTGATTGGACTATATACATTGAATAGAGAATTGTCCAATCCATTGAGTATATAGTTCTTTCATAGGAAGTCTGAATGATGTCACGCATCTGCAGCAGCCACTGCTTCTGTAGTAGAACCAGTTGTAGGAGCATCTTCCTTCAAGAACTTGGCCAAATTAAGAATGGTCAAATAGAACAACATCTTTTGTTGCCACCTCTTAAATTCCATTCCATTGAACTTTTCTGGTTTTTCTCCGTGAGAAGAGGAAGTAGGGATCACCACAGGTAGGGCATGAGCCACACAATTTCCCTTATCATTACTAGTACCATCATTACTAGTAACATCATCACTAGTATTACTAGTCATCATTTTTCCTTCAGTAAAGAGGAAAAACACACAATTTAATATAAATACAATAAAATTTTTAAGGACTAAAATGAATTTAAATATTCTTAAACTCAAATATAGCAATTACCAAAAAGAAACAATTTTCATCTTAAGATTGTTGGTAAAAATATTGATAATTGCTATATTCAGATAAAAATGAAAATAAAACGAAATTTTATATTCAAAATGAAATACACAAGAAATCAAAGTAAGAGACACTTTACAGGTGATCGAGTCTAGAACTTGGTTCTATTTGCTTAAGACGAAATTGCCTCCTCACCGGTGCTCAAGGATTTTACTTGGCAAACGTCTCCCAAGATACAACGATCGGCTTCTTATGGAAGCAGCACTTCAATCCACAAGAATAACGAACTCAAACTGTGTTTAAACTCTCTCTTGAAATATTCTAAAACTATATATTTTTCTAGACCTAATATTTAATCTCCACAAATGTATTGAATGATTGAATATTTATTTTTTGAATGAATGAAATGAATTATGGGCAACTCTATTTATAGATATATTAACATCTTTTCATAAGAGACACATATCTTAATAAGAGATACATTTATTAAAGAAAATATACATCTTTTAATAAGCAACACATCTCTTTATAAGAGACATATCTCTTAATAAAAAACACATCTTTTAATAAAAGACACATCCTTTTGAATAAGAGATATTGTATGTAGTTATTTTCTTTTTAAATTTTTATTCACATCATTATAATTTAAATATAAATATTTAATTATCTAACACTAAGATCGCCGCCCGAGGTGGCAAAAAATGGCCGAAAAATGCAGGTCGCCACGAATCTGCAGTGAAGAGTTTTTTTTTTTTTAAAAAAAAATTACTTTAATTAAAAAAATTATATACATGATTAAATAAATATGACAAAAAATTATATGGTTATTATAATTTTATATAAATGGTTATTATATAAAATGATTATTACAACTGCGGTTAACCATAGCCGCTTTGTTTTTGCACATCCCTACTTTTGGTACATGCCCCAAGTGGCGAATCAAGAGGGGTCCCTAAGGTCTTGGCCCCCAACAGCAATATATAATATATAAGATATATATATATATACACGTTTTTGGTAAAATAAGTATAAATATAATATATTTTTACAAGAAATATTTAAATTTTAATTAAGTATTAATTTAAATTAATCAATATATCTTTAATTTTGAAAATATATCGAAAAAATCAATACGAAATAATATCTGTTTGAGAAAGTGAGAATTCATTGAGGATAATTATATAATAAAAACTGATATGATATGGTTTTTGAATTTTAACTTAATTTGATAATATTTTGTTGACTTGAACAATTTGAATATACTTTTACATTATTGATGAGATATTGTATATTAAAAGTTTAATTTTTTTTTTTTTCAAGTACTTTGTGAAAGATTCCCTCCCCCTCCACATTGAATCTTGACTATACCACTACATGCCCCTCTACCCAGAGTTATAGGGTATAAACGTTTTGATCATGGAGAGCTCATATATGAAGGGCACTATGAAAACAAATTGGAATTGTTAAATAGGGTTGTTAATTGGTTGTTTCAGTTCGGTATTTTACCTAAAACAAAACCAAAATTGATGGGAGAATCGGTATTGGAACCAATTCGGCACCTATTCAATTCCTAATTTGAACAAAAAATTGGATGAGTTGATCGGTTCGTTTCAAGATCCATATTTTGTTCAATTTTCCTATGATATTGTTTATCTTTTTGAAGTCGGAAGGCCGTTGGTGAAGAGATTTTGGCCCTTCTTCGTTAAGTGCACAGACGTGCCACTACCATGCCACAAATTGGCTTGAATGAAATGTGAATGGGTGAAAGTGTGTTGTGCATCCATAAACTTGACTTCTAACCAAATGATTGTTCGACCAAGTGAAAACCTCATCTTGACCTAGGTTCTTTCACTACCTTGAGTCAAGACTTTAAATGAACAACCAATTGATATAAAGTTCATGAAAACAATGATTAAAGGAGGAAGTAAAAGGAATAGGAAGTAAATACGAAAAAACGTAGATAAATTGAAAGAATTGTAAATTAAATTAAACACTAGTGCAAGAAAATACATGCTATAATTTAAGTCCAATTGAAGTGATGATATAAATTAAAGTACATAAAATAAAGAACATAAAGACAAGTGCAAAATTTAAATTGCATAAAGAAAACAATTTAATTACGATTGCGTTAATTAAATTTTAAATAAAATAAATAATTGAAATGCAACTATGGAATTTAAAGTGCGTAGTAAGAATGAAAAGACATAAAGCTAGGATGAGAAAAATAAAAATTATGCTAGAAGTTGCATTATACTACTCCTAGGCTAGGATTGAAGAGAATGTAAAAAGACAAGTTGTGTGGTCTATTGGAGATCCCTCTTCTCTTCTTCAAATTTTGATATTTATAAGGCTCGGATGCATCCCAATTTGACAAGTCATTCAATTAGCAAGAGTTCTCTTGATTGTGTCAATCAAACTGATTTCGATCTCGATTGGCTTCAATCTCATAAATCTTGGATGTGATGAATGATAAATGATTTGATCTCATTTCCATGTTAACTTTTACCATATTTGACATAATATTTGATTTGATTATCTTCTATCTATGGATCCAAATATATGAAAATTTGACTTTGATCATGACTTGTTTCCTTGTCGGCCTTTCACTATTTGTAGCAAGTTTTCTCACATGCTCTTTCTTTAATTAGATGCCTAATTAACAAGTGTCCATGATTAAATCATTTTTGAATATTCAATTAAACCTGTCATTTTGAGTTTATAGCTATATTTCGGCTTTGAACCTGGAAGTTAACCCATTGTCGGGTCTTGGGCTTGATGAGGTCAAATTACGACCTGACTCAAACATTGCCCACCAGTTTTTTTTTTTTTTTTTAAAAAAAATTTTGTCACCTAAAAGACATGTTTATGAAAACTTATTGCACAATCGATTGATGATTTTTTTTTTAATAACAAAACTTGAAGCATCGTGATATATGACCATTATTGGTCAATTTATGTGAGCATAAACCGTTAGTTTTCAACCTAATGTGCTCATAGATTTAAAACAATATTAGGCCATGATACATTTTTTCTTTATTAAGTCGTGCAATTCGGCCTCACAAGTTTAGTGGTGACATTGCAATCTTGTAAATTTTTGAAGCATCATAGAAGCATCATAGCCAAGCTATTTAGCTTGCAAACAAATTGCTTATATGAATACTTCACTCTAACATTCCATAATTAGCCTTTTAAATCTTTTTAACTTGGCCACTATCAAATTAGGAACGCAAATTTGTCATTCAATGGCTAGGGTTGAAATTCACATAGACAAAATCATCTTCATAAATATGAATTTATTTACACCACATGGTCAAATTTGGAAGACAAATTCTTCTCACTTTTGCATTAACGTCACCAAAAATAGTAAATAATTGGCAAAGCCTAGATCACTTGAGAAATCTTTTTATGTCGTACCTCTCCTTATCTACTAAGAAATGAAATACATATTTTTTCCCTTTTTCCACACTAATTACCAAATTTGGCCTTTTCAAAAATCTTTATTAACGATAATTCGGAGATGGCCATTCATGTTTTATTCCAAGCCTGAAACCTTTTTTATTTTCTGCATTTATTTCAAGATTTTGGAGACAATGAATTTGTGTACTAATGTGATGAACACACAAACTTATTTTTGACCATTAATTTGGCCGAATCTCCTTGTCCCCCAAGTCTATTTGACTTATAAATATTGACCTTTGATAGGGGACTAATAAAATTGACCAACTGTTGTTTTGGTCTCATTACATCCCTTTTATCCCCTACAATCATATCTACCATGATTGGCTCAAATTGTGTCGTGGCCATACTTGCATTTACATTTAATTTTTAGTCATCAACTTCTAGAATGATTGCTTAAAGGTAGTTCACGTCTTGGTTATTAACCTTGACTATCGCTTGGTTTTTTTTCTTCATCTATTTAGATGCAATCTTGCGAAAACTTTGAAGGAGAAAATCTTGAGAAAATTTATATTCGTTTGCAAATTCTTTGAGTGCAATTTCAATATTTTCTGATTTTTTTTGTCAATCTCGAAAATATTGAAATGGTATGGGTCATTATACCCATATTGGCTATTAAATCCATACTGGACATTAGGGTTATATTGGCGAGTATAACCATTGGAGTTTTCTAAATTATATTGGCCATCATAGTTTCCAAAACAAAAATGGCCACTGAATTGGCTGTTATAGCCATCTTGAAAATTAAAGTCGTTGTGATTCAGCTGTTGGTAGGAATATTGTCATTCCATGTGGTTGGCCATAAAATGTGCCCCATTGGGCGTCCCAAAATATGTTTCCTTTTTTTGTAGGTCGGATGGCCGTCGACGTAGAGATTTTGGTCCTTCTTCCGTTAAGTGCGCGACATGCCACCACCAAGCCACAAATTGGCTTGAATGGAGTGTGAATGGGTAAAAGTGTGTTGTGCATTTGTAAACTTAACTTCTAACCAAGTGATTGTTCGACCAAACAAGGAACCTCCTCTTATCACTATCTCGAGTCAAGACTTTAAATGAACAACCAATTGATATAAAGTTTATGTAAACAAAGATTAAATGAGGAAGTAAAAAGAATAGGAAGTAAATACGATCAAACATAGATAAATTGAAAGAACTGTAAATTAAATTAAAAAACTAGTGCAAGAAAATAACATGCTATAATTTAAGTGCAATCGAAGTGACGATATAAATTAAAGTGCATAAAATAAAAAATACAAAGGCAGGTGCGAAATTTAAATTGCATAAAGAAATAACTTAATTACGAGTGCGTGAGTTAAATTTTGAATAAAATAAATAATTGAAACGCAAGTACAAAATTTAAAGTGTGTAGTAAGAATAAAAATACATAAAAGCTAGTATAAGAAAAATAAAAATTATGCTAGAAATTGCATTATACTACTCATAGGCTAGGATTGAAGAAAATGTGAAAAGATATGTTGTGTGGTCTGTTAGATTTATAGGGCTCGGATGCATCCCAACTTGATAAGTCATTCAATTAGCAAGATTTCCTTGATTGTGTAAATCAAACTGATTTTGATCTAGATTGTCTTCAATCTCATAAATCTTGGATGTGATGGATGATAAATGATTTAACCTCATTTCCATGTTAACCTTTACCATATTTGGCATGATACTTGACTTGATTATCTTCCATCTATAGATCCAAGCATATGAACATTTGACTTTGATCATGACTTGTTTCCTTGTCGGCCTTTCACTATTTGTAGCAAGTTTTCTCACATGCCCTTTCTTTAATTAGAAGCCTGATTAACATGTGGCCGTAATTAAATCATTTTTGAATATTCAATTAGACATGTTATTTTGAGTTTATAGTCGTATTTCAACTTTAACCTATTTTGGGCCCTTTGTCGGGTCTTGGGCTTGATGAGGTCGGATTATGAGCTGACTCAAACGGATACATAGAAAGGCAGAAATGCAATGCCCAGATACAATCGATCTCATTGATCCTAGAAAGGCAAAAACCCAAGAATACTAATCAATAGGATCACCAGATTCTCCTACGACTATATTTTAGGCACAAACACATTTAATTGAAATGGGAGTTTGGGTTCAGCAAAAACCCAATCGAAAACTGAATCGAAACAAGAACATAATCCAAGTACACTTTTTTACCACCACGGCATAAACTTTCAAACCCAAATCCAGCTCCAAAATCCAGATACATGAAGGGCTTTAAGCTTGAGAATGGCAGTGTGTATGACCATGGTAAGCTCGTGGTCACGTGGCGAGCAGGGAGGTGAAGCAAGTCGAGAAAATGGGAAAAGAAGTGAAGGGTTTGAGGAGGGTCATTGGGAGAGTTTAAAGCCAAAAGGGCTTTTGGGGTGGGAGGGATGATTGGGTAGGAAGAGGAGTAGCTAAGTTCAAGTGGACTTCTGATTTGAGCATGGGGTTTGAAATTGGTGGAGAAAGGGAAATAGAGAGAGAGAGAGAGAGAGAGAGAGAGAGAGAGAGAGAGAGAAGGGGTTTGGGGATGAAAAGAAGAGTGCGGAGGAAAATGAGGTGTTAAAGTACTTAATTAATCTGTCCTATTCTTTAGGAAGTCCCTTGAAGTTGGGTTAGTTCATTCCTTTTCTTTAGGATTACTCAAGTTGACATGCTTGTCAAAGTAATGGATAATAGTCATGGAGGTGTCCTTATTTCTTAGGACAAGTTTGTTTTCATCGTTTATTTAAGTTGTAATTCCTTTCTTAGTATTAATTAAGTTGTAATACTTTTCTCAGTTTGAATTAAGTTGAACTCCAATTCTGAATTTGTATTGCTCTCCGCTCTATTTCTTTCTTAATTCAACATCTGGTATCAGAGCCCCCCACGGGGGCCTGTAGAAAAAAATATATTAAGCAGCAGCTTATCTAGTTTGCAGCAGCAACTTACAAAACTTGCAGCAGCAAGAGTCATTGGCGTCTCTACCTGAAAATTATGGGTAGCCAGCAATTCCACGTTTTGATGATCACTAGGATCATTGGAGCATGTTGATGGAGAATTTCGTAAGGTCCAAGGAGTATTGGAATCTTAAGGAAATCGATATTGAGGAACCAAAAAGTGGATCGGTGTTGAATGATGCATAACAAAAGAGACCTGATGAGCATAAGATGAAGGATTGGAAGGTGAAAAATTATTTATTTCAGGCAATTGATCATTCAATTTTAGAGACCATTCTCCATATAGGAACGTCCAAAGAAATTTGCGATTCAATGAAGAAAAAATATAAAGGCTCTGATAAGGTTAAGCGTTCTCAACTCCAAGCACTTCGTAGAAAATTTGAAACTCTTCAAATGAAGGAAGGAGAGTCGGTGACCGATTATTTGGCAAAAACAATGGGGATTGCAAATAAAATGCGAATTCACGGTGACCCAAGGACTGATGTACGTCACCATAGTGGGGAAGATTGTTAGCTATATGACCCCAAAATTCGACTATGTTGTACGTTCGATTGAGGAGTCAAATGATATTGATGAGATGTCAATAGATGAACTACAAAGTTCTCTGTTGGTCCATTAGCAGGAAGTGAACCGGAGCACCATCAATGTGCAAGTTTTGAAAGCTTCAACCTATGCTAACTCCACCGATTCGAGAGGCAGAGGTCGCAGCAGCGGTAGAGGCAGGGGGTAGAGGTCTTGGTAATCGAGATGGAAGCTAAAAGGATTATGAAGACCACTCAAATTTTCAAACCAGAACTAGAAGAAGCAGCAACAGACATGACCAACAATTTGATAAATCCAAAATTGAGTGCTACAGGCGTCACAATTTTGTTCATTATTGTTCAGAGTGCTATACTAATTTGCAGAAACGGTAAAGAGAAGGGAGAGAAGTTAAGTTTTGCTGGGAAAAAGGAAGAAGAGGCACTTCTTATGGCTGCTCATGCCAAGGAATAACCTGAATCAAACACATGGTATTTGGACACTGGATGTAGTAACCATATGTGTGGTACTAAGTCATCATTTTCCCATTTAAATGAAGTTTTTCGTACTACTGTGACTTTTGGTCATTATTTAACAGTGAATGTTATGGGAAAATGTGACATTCAAATCAGGACTAATGATGGAAATATAGAGACAATGACAATCTCTACTATTTTTTATGTTCCTGACTTGAAAAATAATCTGCTGAGTGCTGGTCAGTTACAAGAGAAAAGTTGCGTTATCACAGTTCAAAAGGGTGCCTGCCAAAATTTATGATCTAGTAAAATGAGCAATTTCTCATATTAAGATGACAACAAACAAGACGTTTCCACTCAAAATCCAGAGCATTCATCCATGTCTACTTATTAAGATGAATGACCCAACATGGTTCTGGCACTTCTGTTATGGCCATCTGAATTTCAATGGGTTAAAGACTATTCATCAGAAGAAGATGGTGACTGGTCTTCCTCAGGTCACTCCTCCCCCAACCAAAAGTCTGAAGAATGTGTTGTTGGCAAACAACACCGGGAGCAGTTTCCCAAAGGAAAAGTATGGAAAGCATGGAGACCATTGGAGTTGATCCATTCACACATATGTGGTCTTATTAATCCTGTATCTAATGGAAAAAAGAAATCTTTTCTTCTATCGATGATTTTACCCAAAAAATTTGGGTTTTTTACAGGGGAAATCTGAAGCTTTTACAGTATTTAAAAGTTTAAAACCCAAGTGGAGAATGTAGCCGGGTGAGCCATTAAAACTCTCCGCACTAACCGTGGTAGTGAATTCAATTCACATGAATTCTCAAAGTTCTATGATGATTATGGCATAAGAAGGCAATTGACAGTATACACCTCAACCAAATGGTGTATCATAAAGGAAAAACCGAACTATCCTCAACATCGTGAGTGAAAGCATGTTAGCAAAAGGGAGAGTTCCAAAGAACTTTTGGCTTGCGACAGTCAACTGAAGTATTCATATTTTGAACAAAAGTCCCACATTTTCTTTTCAAAACATAACTCCAGAAGAAGCTTAGAATGGACGGAAGCCGGCTATTGATCACCTCGTAGTTTTTGGATGCATTGCATATGAGATGAGAAGAGGAAGAAACTTGATGACAAAGGTGAATAATGTGTTTCTCTTGGAGTATGTGAATGTTCTAAGGCCCACAAGTTGTTCAATCCAATACAAAGAAGATTGTGATCAGCCGTGATGTGGTTTTTGATGGGGCTAATACTTGGAATTGGACTGAAAATGGCTCCAAACAGCAACATCAACAAATTTCGGTCAGTTATGACAAAGAAGAGCCGTTACAACATGCTGAGCAGCCATTACAGAATGATAGGAACAATAATTGTTACAACAAGTCAAGCAGCTACATCGGCCACTAAATTCTAATGACAGCCAGCTACCAAGAGGCTATAACCTCGGGATCAAAACTCAAGGAAAAGACCATCATAAATGATGGATTATGAGGTTAGTGGTGATCAATCTGATGATGATTCACTTGTTCACTTTCCTTTATTCACAGATTGTGATCTGATCACATTTCAAAAAGTTGTCGAAGACTCTAAATGGCAGAAAGCGATGAATGAAAAGATCATATCAATAAAGAAAAATAACACATGGGAGCTAGCAGATCTTTCAAAAGAGCAGAAATCCATTGGTATCAAATGGGTTTACAAAACAAAATGGAACAAAGATGGTGGAGTCGACAAGTACAAATCCCGGCTCATTGCGAAAGGCTACAAGCAAAAATATGGCATTGATTACAAAGAGATGTTTGCCCCGGTTGTAAGCCTTAACACTACCCGGTTGGTGATATCCATAGCTGCTCAGAATTCATGGCTAATTTTCAATTGGATGTGAAGTAGGCATTCCTACATGGAAAATTGGACGAAGAGGTGTACATCGACCAACCACCCCCGGGCATGTGAAGCTAGGCCATGAGAATCAGGTATACAGGTTAAAAAAATGCTATAAGGTCTGAAAAAAGCACCTAGAGCTTGGTACATCCGTATTGATGCTTACTTTGCCATAGAAGCTTTTCTTAAATGTCCTTATGAGCACACACTCTATACTAAGTTCGGAGATAATGGGAAAATGCTTATTTTATGTTTATATGTTGATGACCTGATTTATACCGGTAATGATGGAGTCATGTTTGCTGATTTTTAAAAATCTATGACAGATGAGTTTGATATGTCCGATTTGGGGATGATGAATTATTTTCTTGGCATTGAAGTGGTACAATCAGCTGTTGGTATTTTTATTTCATAGAGAAATATGTTCTGAATATTTTGGATAGGTTCAAATTAAAAGACTACAATTCAGTTTCCACCCTATTTGAATTTGGAATGAAGTAAATGAAGAATGACGCAAGAAAGAAGGTGGATTCTACTCTCTACTAGCAAATTGTTGGGAGTCTTATGTATCTGACCTCAACAAGACCAGATATCATGCATGCTATGATTTTAATCAGATGGTACGTGAATAATCCAACTGAAACTCATCTCTTAGCTGCAAAAAGAATTTTTCGCGATTTGAAAAGACTGATTTTGGAATTTTTTTTTATAAAAGAGGTGGACTGTCGAGTTTGATTCAGTTTTCAGATAGTGACTATACTGGAGATATTGATGACCGGAAAAGTACATCTGGCTTTGTGTTCATGATGGGTTCTAAAGCTGTTTCATGGTCATCTAAGAAGCAACAAACAACGACTTTATCAAGTACTGTAGCTGAATTTGTCGCAGCAGCAACATGTTCTTGTCAAGCAATTTGGTTGAGGAGGTTACTACAAACACTTCAAAGTCGACAGCCAGATTCAACATTGATTTATTGTGATAATGTTTCTGCAATTAAGCTGTACAAAAATCTAGTTCTACATAGAAGAAGCAAGCATATTGATGCGAGGTACCATTTTTTATGTGATTTGTGCAACAATGGTGTAATTGATTAGTTCTACAAGAGTGAAGACCAAGCTATTGATATTCTGACCGAGTCTCTCAAGTTACTATTGTTTGTGAAGTTGAGGAAATTGATGGGAGTATGCTTTATGAAAGAAATTGCGGCTGTACTGCAAGACATCGTGTCAATGTTTGTTCCCTAAACTGGTATTTTTCTATTCAGTTTAAAGGAGGATGTTAAAGTATTTAATTTTTTAAATCTTTCAATTGGTTTGGAGGCTTTCCTATTCTTTAGGAAGTCTATTGAAGGTTGGTTAGTGTATTCCTTTTCTCTAGGATTATTTAAGTTGACATGTTTGTGTCAAAGTATTGGTTGATAGTTATATAGGTGTCTTTCCTATTTCATAGGATAAGTTTGTTTTCATCCTTTATTTAAGTTGTAATTCCTTTCTCAGTTGAATTACGTTGAATTCTAGTTCAAAATCTTTGTCTCTCTCTACTCTATTTCTTTTTAATTTAATACGAGGCAAAGCAGCGATGTTGGCTTGGATTTGGATAACAATGCGCATTTGTACCCAAGGTGGCGATTTTGGGATTCATGGAGGAGGATTCCTATAAAGGCCTAAAAATTTAAAAAGGGTAATTTCGGTAATTTGAAAATGAATTGATGATTTTACTCTTTTGGGGTCAAATGTTGACTTTTTTCTCTTGGTACCTTTTTGACTTTTTATGAGAACCATTGCATAGGTCTCGAAGTTTTGAGTCCGTAAACAAGTGGCACATCAAAATCGGAGATTGGATAAGTTCGATTCAGCTCTGAAATTTTCAGAGGCATTTTAGTAATTTATACACTAGAGATATTTTAGTAATTTCACAAGGAGATATTTTGGTAAAGTGATAAGTGTCATCCTTATCCCGTGTGTGCATCGACGTAGTGCATGTGTGTGTTATTTATTTATGTGTTTTTGTTGTGTGGGGGTGGTGTGAGGACCCGTGAACAAAATCGTGAGGAAAAGCAGAGAGAAAAGGGAGAGAACCAAGGAGAAAGTGAAGGAAAGAGATAAAGGAAGAGGAAAAAAAAAGAAAAGGGGGAGAGAGAAGAAGGAAGGACTGTGAAATGCCCAAACCCTTGAATTCGTGAACCCCAAACCGAGAATAGAAAAAACCAAAATTGAAAATCGGTTGTTGGGTTGTTAGAAGCTCCCTAACCTGCAACCACATCCCATTGGCATCCTAATAGAGTCCCTAAGATCATTTTGAGACAGGAACACGAAGGTTGGACGCAAGGTAAAGCTAGAAAGGAAGGATGGTATGTTTTGGTCGAAACTTCGAAGCTATGGTCCTATATATTAAATTGTATATGGGATTTGGATACCATAGAACTTCTTGTAGGATAGATTAGAAGCATTTTGATGCTTAAAATGTAAAAATTGATGTGAAAAATGAGGTTTTAGAACCGGGTCAGGCCATCAGGCTGTTAGGGTCGGGTCCTGGGCCATGGGTTAGTGCTTCCAGGCAGTCGAAATTAGGGGTGTTCTCAAACAGCTGATACTTGGGGTGGTTATGTTGTGTTTGTTCCGAGATAACTGAAGCTAGGGGTGTTTGCAGACGGCTGATGCTCGAGAATTATTGTTGTTGTTATTGTGATTGTTTCCAAGAAGCCAAAGCTCGGGGTGTTCCTAGACGGCTAATGCTCGGGGTGCTGGCCTACGCGTAGTGTTGTTGTTCATCATGATTGGTACTTGAATTGTTGGTTGGTTGGTTGATTGGCATTGGATTGGATGATCTAATTTATTGATAATTGTGTCACCATGACTTTATATGATGCAATGAACATGGATTTCGAGAAAAAATGTTCCATAGGCTATTTACTGGTGTTTTATGATTTCGTGGTCCCACGGTCTACGATTTGTTTGATGTGAAATCTGATTGTTTGTTTGTTTACGTTTTTATTCTAGCATGCATGTTTTATAAAAATGGAGGGTAAAAGTTTATTTTTCGAAATGTGTTTTTAAGATGCTATTTTCGTCCACTCATACTTTTCATGGTTTTATTGACCCTCCAGGGTCATTGCACGGAAAGCTGGGCAGATCGAGAGGAGGAGGCATAAGAAATAAGGCATTTCGAATATCCCTTGTTTGACAAGAGTCGAGGGTCATTTTGCTATTTTGGATTGTTTTTCAAATAGAAGCAGAACCATGTGTGATTATCAAAGTATTTTAGGAGCGGGTCCTGTCAACTTGGTATTAGACCAAGGTTGATACTGAATTGTGTTTGTCAATATCATGCTTTCGAGATGCGAGCCTTATGCACGACCTTGTAATGAGACGAGTATACAAGCCTATGTTAGACTTTGGATTGGAACGGATCTTGGATTATTAGGTCAGATAATGGATTATGTGCTCCGATATAGAAGGGATTGTTTGGGTCTAGGTAGTAAGTGAGCCCAGAGGCTGAAGTGTAACAACCCGTCCCGAATTTCGGGATTAGATTAGTGACTAATCAAGGATTAGTAAGGTTAATCGATGATTAGTGGGGTACTTTCGGACGGGCGGTGCAAAATGACGATTTTGCCACTCGAATGGGTAAAACGTTGAATTTTTGTTCTGGCGGTCAAATGGACTTTGGCCGATAACTGTGACGTAGTTCGGGATGTCACGAGTTCATAGACAGGTGGTACGTCCGATCCGACATTCAAGGAAGAAGTTATGACGTTCGGAAGTTCATGGGTATTTTGGTAATTTGGGTAAAAGGGGCAAGTTGTTGACTTTTGACCTGGGAGGTCTGATGGCCGAGAGCCGAGGACCGTTACGTAGATCGGGTCGATACGAATTCATAGACAAGCGGCACGTCGAATTCGGACGTTCGACAGGAAAGTTACGGTTCACGAAAGTTTCGAGGAACTATTGCACGTTCTACTAGACGGCTTGGGTTTTGTCCAAAGTGGGCCCCAGATATTTGTCACTGGCCCAATGGATGAGTGACAAGTGTCACTCATCCACTGGACACCATTTTACATACATGCATATCCCCATTTCCTCATTTTCTTATGTTTTCCCCGATCTCATTCCAAAAACCTTGAACCCAAATCCATACTTCCTTCCCCATTCAACTGGGTGTTAGGGCAGAGTGAGAGAATGACTAAGGATGGTGGCTGGGAGAGGCCTGAGCCGCCGTGGACGGCAGAGGGACGGCAAAAACCGCGCAGGTATGTTTTCTCGTTCAAAATCCAACTTTATGATTTGGACGTTAGGGGCTGTATTAGTTGGTTGGATAGTGTTTAATAGGGTTGTAGGATGGTATAGGGAAGGTTTGGACGGTGGCTGGTGGCCGGACGTTGAGGGAGGTTGATCGGGAAATTTTGGGCCGTGAAAGAGATTTTGAATGAGTCGATTTTAGGGGTTTTTATTAGTTTTAAGTATATGAATAGGTAGAGAATGATGAACTAGGAAGTTTAGGATTGGATTGGATCGAAATCGGACCGAAATAAGAAGGGGAATTGATTGGACCGGTCACATCGATCCGGTCCGGTTTGAACCAGGTGGACCTGCTGGTTCACTTGAGGAAGAAGAAGACTGTAGCCGACGCATGGCTCCCACGCGCAGGGGCTTTGGCCGGCGCGTGTGGTTGTGTGGCCCAAATTCTGGGGAGGGTTTCAACAAGTGAATTATTCTATTCGATGTAACGAACATTTTGGGACTGATTTCGTGTCAATAGGACATCGTTTCGATATGTTTCGAGGTGTCCAAAGGTTTAGGATCGGGATTAAAAATAGTTAAAAATTCTGGAAATTACGGGGCTTTAGTGAGAGGTTAATAAAGTAGTTAGTAACTCTCTAAAGTGATTTGGACAGGTTTGGGAGTCCAGGTGACGGTGATTGGCCCGGGAGAGCCGTATGGCACGCGTATCGAGGCGACAGCTCGGACGGTCTGTGAGTGGACCTTATTTTCTAAATTGACGCATGCATAAATGTTTATTATATGTTTTAATACATGTTATGTGATTCCATGAGTTCATTTGTGTGTGGTTATGTATTGGCACGTATTTCAAGGTTTCGGCCCTATACGGTGCCGATACGGGTTTGTACTTTCTTTGTTGGTTTAAATGAAAAGGTTTTAGATTTAAAAAGGAT
Source organism: Prinsepia uniflora (assembly GCA_032719365.1). Classification (NCBI taxonomy): domain Eukaryota; kingdom Viridiplantae; phylum Streptophyta; class Magnoliopsida; order Rosales; family Rosaceae; genus Prinsepia; species Prinsepia uniflora. Next base: position 44,215,435 of record CM064874.1, on the reverse strand, counting down.
AAACTCAGGCATGAGACCCATTTGGTTTTGTCTCGGGCATGTAGCCCTATTGATGACCTACGAGTCTGAGTCGTGGTCGCAGCGGGTGCTATGTGCACGACAACGGACGATACGACGCTCGCCTCCGGACTGAGATGTGTTTCTTCCGGAGAGGTCATGATACACGATCTGTTGTTGGGCAGCCGATGGAGGCTCGACTTCGGAGTGCTGACGGTTGAGGATGTCGATCGGTGATGGGTGCACCATGATCTTGTGGTGGTCGCGTAGGTTGATACGTTCACGGTGACATACTAGGATTGAGGGCGGTCCTGGACGGATGGTTGCACGCAACACTACGATCAAAGTCATGACTGACCCTAAGATATCAGGCACAATGCCCATTTGAGTCATGTGTTTGGGCACGATGTCCATTTGAGTCATGTGTTCGGGCACGAGACCCAGTTACTTTACGTTTATGTTTTCGGGTCGGGGACCCTAAATGGATTTCCAGGTTCATGACGGTTTATGGGAACCAGCATGAACCCTTGAATGGTTTTATGGTTCCTGACGGTTTATGGGGACCGGGCATGAATGTTTTCGATATATATATATATATATATATATATATATATATATATATATATATATATATTCATATACCTTTCTTATTTGGAATGTCTCCTCCGGGAAGGGTCGTTGGCCTGGGTAGACCCCGGAGTAGTCACGGAGCACTAACTGAGTGGAGTCGCCCCCGTTGGGTACCTTACTCTTAAGAGGGCTTGGATTATAACCTCAGGAAGGGTCATTGATCTACGAACATTGACCTGGGTGGACCCTGAGAGACTTGGGCTTGAGACCCCGGGTAGTACGCGCGTAGCTTTAGAAACCGTGACATGATTGGTTATGTGATTTATGTATATATGCTATATGATATGTCATGTGTACAGGTTTTGGGCTGAGTCCCGCATGGATTTGGGTAATGGCCCGTATGGTTGGTTTCTTTATGGTTTGGGCGTAGTTCCCACATATGGTTCTTTTGGATAAATGGTTTTTGAATGCATGCATGCATTTTAGTGAAGGATACAAATGTCTTTCTTATAAAATGTTTTTATAAACTCTTTGTTTTGTCCACTCACATCTTTTAATGTTTTGACTGCCCTTCAAGTTGAATTCAGATGCGGGCTGTAGCAGGGACCGAGATATCACATACCTCCTCCGAATCCTGGCGTACTCTAAAGTCCAAGAGGGCTAAAGTCAGAATTTCCCTTGTCTGACACTCCGTGTTAGATGGGATCAGGAATGTCCCGCGTTAATCCCGGGGGGATTGGGACGGGTCCTGACATGAAGTGGCAGCATACACAGACGAGTTGGACCCAAATAAGATAGATAAGTGAGTTCCTCGATTAGAGTTATTTTTGTTTGGTGATTAGGCATGCCAGGAATGGCATGGATTACAAACTACCAGATTAGGACTAGTAACAAGAATTCAGGAGGTTGGACAAGGACTCAGATAAATAAGTTTATATTTCGAGAACGCTATTCTTTAAGGCGGATAGATTGTAACGACTTAAAAATTTGGAGGTAATTTCGAAATTTAAAAAAGAATTTACAATTTTTCCCTTTTGGGATTAAAGGTTGACTTTTTGCTCCGGTTACCTTTTGGACTTTTAGTGAGGACCATTGCATAGGTCTCAGAATTCTGAATTCTTAGACAGGCGACACCTCGGAAACGAAGATCGAATAAGTTCGATTCACGTTTGAAATGATTGGGGGCATCTTAGTAATTTTAACAATAGGGATATTTTGGTAATTTCACAAGGAGATATTTTGGGAAAGTGACAGTGTCATCCTTATCCCTTTTCCCTCTTAACCCGTGTGTGCACTGACATAGTGCATGTGTGTGTTATTTATTTGCCTGGAGGTGGTGTGAGGAGCTCGTGAACAAAACTGTGGGGAAAAACATAAGGAAAATTGAGGGAACTAGGGAAAAAGAGAGGGAAAGAGGGAGAGGAAGACCAAAAAGAACGAAGAGAGGGAGAGAGAAGAAGGAAGGACCGTGAAATGCCTAGACCCGTGAATTTGTGAACTTGAAATCGAGAATCAAAAAATTGAAAAATCGAAAATTGGTTGTTGGATCGTTAAAAGCTCCCTAACTTGCAACCACAGTCCACTGACATCCTAGTGGAGTCGATACGATCATTTTGAGACAGGAACACGAATGTTGGATGTGGGAGAAAGCTGGAAAACAAGAACGGTAAGCTTGGCCAAAACTTCAAAGCTATGGTCCTAATTATTAAATCGTTTTCTATGATTTGGACACCATAAAACTTCTCGTAGGATAAATTAGAAACATTTTGACGCTTAAAACGTAAACATCGACATAAAAATAAAGGTTTTAGAAACGGGTTAGGCTGCCCAGGTCGGGTCTTTCGCTCAGACCCGCGAGTCGCCTGACTCAATGTAGGGGATGCTCTGCAGTAGGCGCAAAGGCACCACACATAGAGGATAGGGGCAATGCGTGGGAGTGTGTGCTGATACGCTTAAACTTTGCATTTATATAAACACATAATTCAAGCATATACAAATTAAAACTTTTTTTTTGTGTAGATGTAGTATTGGTAAATAGGGATCGTTTTTAACTGGAAAAATTAGGGAACATTAAATAATGGTTAGTGAAAAAGAATAAAAAAAAAGAATAAAATGAATAAAGAATAAAAGAATTTAAAGAATATAAGTATTAAAGAATAAACGAATTAAAGAATTAAATGAATAAAGATATTTGAGGGGTTTTGGAAAGAGTTGTAGCTGAAGCTACATTTTAACAAACTAAGAATTGAAATGCTCATGCTCATGCTAACTACAACTTACAAACCATATATTAATTTCATAGAAAAAATCGACACATTTACGTAAGTAAATCTGAATTAACAATCACATTATTCAAACTACTCATACTTTAACCTTTGTACAATGTACTTCCTTTAAACACAAATCTTGCCAACACTCTAGCATTTGCACATATTGAACCAATCACGAAATCCTTCCTTCATCATCTCAATTATATGTATACATTTTTCAATATTATAAATGCACCGAACAGTGGTAATAACTGTTTACAATATCACCTTACGTTTTTTATTAAATGCGTGTCAAACATTAAATCTCTTCAATCCCATTCTAAGTGCACCGAACAATGGTCATAATCACTTAGCGTTGAAATAAAGTTTAAACACTAAAACATATGAAGTAAATGAAATTTAGAAAGTAGAACACATGGAGATTGTATTGACATTTACAAAAGTTAGAAAGAAAATTCCAACACATATATTGCATTATAAGTAAAACCGAAACAATAACTAGAGTTTAAGTAGAGGGAACAAAGTTACACTTTCGGAATCCAAGAACAGCCTGTAATGTCTAGGTGAATGGAAATAGTGGAATGTTATTCACAAGATTCTCTGACATCAAAGGGAACCTTGTGAAGATGGAGGAATAAACACGAGGGATTTCGGACTTGAACTTTAAAATAGCCTCGAAAATTACTCGGGTTAGGTTTTTCTTTAGGAAAGCATAAAATTGTGTCTAAAAGAAAAATCAAAGAAAAATGTCTAAAAGAAAAGTAAAAGAAATGTCTAAAAGAAGGTCATCAACAATGAGAATGGTCTCTCTATTTATAGATATGGCTCATCAAAGAGCTAAAAAAATTGAAATAAAAATTACAATAAAAAATAAATGATGAAATGATGGTTTTTGGCAGAGATTTCAGTAAGCATGGGCTGAAAACCTACCCAAATGGGGCAGGTTTGATGCAAAAGGTGCATGGGATGGTTTCGGCAGGTCTGGGCTGAATTGGAGTTGGTGGAATCAGGGTGACAGGCACTGGAGCAGGGCAGGTGGTTCAGTATATATGCGTTGGAACAAAGTGGACTTGTCAGTGGGTCAGGCGCTGACTGGGTGGGTGGGGTTTCGATACACGCACGCCGATTTTGGGCTTTGACTTTTGGTGGACGTGCGCCGAAGGCACGTGAGCAGCTTCACACAAATGGGTGGGTTTGCGCATTGGTCTGGGCCTGGAGTAAAAAATGGGTTGAGCTAGGTTGAGTTGGACTTGGACCGTAGGGCTGCAGAGTTGGGCTGAAGGATGAACTTCGGTAGGCTCTAGCTGAAATTCCTTGCCTAATTCAGTGGCCTCCTTAGCTTCAATCATAATTTTTTTGTTATAACCCCGATTGGGATGATTTTTTCGCCAAAATACTCAAAATTCCAAGCCCTATTTATTTTGCACATTTCTCACAAAATATATTATTTTTTTCCTATTGATTACACTCAATACAAGCATAAAGGGTATAAAATGATGTAAAATGATGCTCAAATAAAGGCCTATCAAATATCTCCACACTTAAAACTTTACTAGTCCTTGGAAAATACTAAAATTAAACTAAGAATTAAAAAATAAAAATAAACCCTTAACTATTTGTCTTAAAATTTCATTGTTATTATCATGGCATCAAAGATTTACACTAGAAGTATTTAAGTATATGGAATTCAAAAGTTAATAAATGGTAACAAAATATTTCAACAAATAAGACAATGAGTAAACTTTCGGGAAATGGATCTCAGCATGAGCAAAATAAGTATGAATCAATTCACAAGTGTATACACTCATAAATTCACTCAATTTGTAAGGGTTTGTGTTTGCACTTATGATATGTGAGAAAGATGCTCACATAATAGAAATAAAGTATTTTTGAAAAATCTCAAACAAACACCTCAAGATAAAAATTAAACATACTTGCACAAACCATAAGCTTACTCAAGTGATTGACTCAACTAATCAAAATTTACTATTTTAAGGATCATAAGGTCTTTTGATAGTTGTAATGGGGTTAATTTTATAGGCAAGAAATATATAAGATAAGTGGTGCTGAAATTCATTCCAAGACTCAATAAAAGACTCTCAAAACATAGCATAACTTCCCATCCTTAGTGCAATGACGTCAATAATCCATTCCTTCAAACATAGGCCAAGTTCCATCATGTTGGGTCTCACATTCATTCCTTGTGTCGGATTTACAAGTATAAGGGACATAACTCAAACTTTTACATGATCAAACCTTATTCCCTTGAGAAAGACTAAAAAATATTGTGTTTTCATCTTCTTTTTTTGGTAATATGACAAGGTAATAACATGTGTCAACATTACAATAAAGTTTGGGCAAGTTAATCCCTAGAATACACATACAAGTCTTCAACCGAGTCTTTGAAACAAGAGTAAAAAAAATTCTATACTAGACTCCAGTTTTTAGATATTTATGGTGATGAAAGAAAGACTTAATGTGAGCTCAAAATGATTAAAACTAAGTGGGTCACAACTTGTGCGCACAAATAGGGAACATGGATGTTTAAATATGTGGTGTTAACCATAATGTCTTAATCACGCCCAAAATCAGAGAGTTTATTGACTTAAAAGATATAAAAATCACATAGAATAAATTCTAGTACTCTAGAGTTCATTAAAAACTATGGCAAGTATTTATGAGGCATAAGCATAAAAATTTAAATGAAGATGTAAGATCCGTGTCCTGGAGGAAACGGTGAACTATCCCACATTCCTGCGAGGGGGGAATGGTCTGGGAGAGGATGGTGGTGTGCCTTAAAGGTGTAGGCACACACCTATCTAACACTAGGCCTTTTGGGGGCTCAAGTGGCTTTGGGGGGGATTCGAACCCCAAAGTTAAGCGAGTTGAGACTGGTGCAATTCCATGATGGGTGACCCCCTGGGAAGGTTCACTATGAGCTCCCGAAGACAAAACCGTGAGGGCGAGGCCCAAAGCGGACAATATGGTGCTAGATGAGTCGGGTCCTAACCGAGGAGGGTCGGGTCCTGACAGAAGAACTTATGAATCACTCATCAAAAATGTATATAAAGTTCTAAAGCTTACATAAGGTTCATATGATTCATACTTATCTTAACATGCACGTTTATGTACCATTTTAACATGCATTATCTACAAGTCATAAACACTTAATCACCAAGTATTAACAAACAAATTCAAGTTGTAGTGATCATATTTATAGTCATATGGTATTCATTTTCCTTCATTCATATCATCGACAGGTTAAAGGGCATCCTAAGACTCGTAAAAATACTAAGTTACAACAAAAAGACTCAAAAAATGCAATAAAAACTCAATTTTTTTTTGTGATACTTTATGATTTTCTTAAAAATATAAAACAAAGAAAATGTAAACCCTTCCCTCACACTTAAACTCTACATTGTCCTCAATGTAAGCAATCATAAATTAAATAAACATAGAATCTAGGTAAGGAAAAAGGTTTCACAAAAATAAAGCAAGAAAAACATAAAGTAAATCAATTGATAGAGAGTGAAGGGTGGAAAAGAAGCAAATCTGCGTTGATGTCTCCTTCACAACTCGGGAACACATTGGGTTGCCTCCCACAAGCGCTTGAAGTTTAAGGTCCAGTTAGCCTAGATGAAGTGCTTTAATCAACTCATACGATGTGATGCCGTAACACTTTTTCTGACTCCACATCGTCTTTTCCAAATGACTTGTTGTAAGGCTTCAATCTGTGGCCATTTACCTTGAACTCTTTTCCCTTTCCAATGCTTTTGATCTGTATGGCTCCATGGGCAGACACATTACTAACAACAAAAAGACCTACCCATCTAGAAAATAACTTACCAGGAAAGAGTTTAAGTCATGAATTGAACAACAAAACTTTTTCACAAATGTCAAACGTTTTACTCTTGATCCGTTTATCATGAAATGCCTTGGTCTTCTCCTTGTAGATCAGAGCATTCTCAAATGCATCATTCCTAATTTCCTCAAGCTCATTCAACTGGAGCTTCCGATGTAACCCGGCCTCATCCAACTTCATATTGAAAGTCTTAACAGCCCACCATGATTTGTTCTCCAATTCCACCGGAAGATGGCGTGCTTTGCCATAGACCAATCTATAGGGTGACATTCCTATGAGGGTTTTGTAGGCAGTCTTGTATGCCCAAATTTCATCATACAAATGTTGGCTCCAATCCTTACGATTAGGGGCCACAGTTCTCTCTAAGATCTTCTTAATCTCTCTATTACTAACCTCAGCCATTCCACTCATTTGAGGATGATAAAGTGTGGATACTCTGTGAGCGACACCATACCGTGTCATTAAGGCTTCAATGGTCTTGTTGTAGAAGTGGCTTTCACCATCACTGATTAGGACCTGTGGGATCCCAAACCTAGAAAGAATGTTAGTTTTGAGGAAATCTACAATAGTTTTAGAGTCATTAGTCCTGGTGGTCTTAGCTTCCACCCATTTCGAGACATAATCAACAGAAAGTAAGATAAAGAAATAACCATTAGATAAGGGAAATGGACCCATAAAATCAATGCCCCAAACATCAAATAATTCAACAATTAAAACATAATGTTGTGGCATTTCATCTCTTTGTCCTAAGTTTCTGGATCATTGGCATTTATCACATGCTAAACAGAATGAATGTGCATCTTTAAAAAGTGTAGGCTAATATAATCCAAATTCTAAGATTTTAAGTGAAGTTTTTCCAGATCCAAAATGACCTCTATAAGCATGGTAATGGCAGAATTCTAAGACTGACTAATGTTCAATATTATGGACACATCTCCTAATTAGAAAATCTACACAGTGTTTCCATAAATAATGTTCATCCCAAACATAGTACCTAGCATACTTCTTGAGTTTATCTTTTTGTGCACGAGTTAGAGTGGTAGGTAACTCCTTGGTGACTAAGTAATTGACAATATCAGCATACCAAGGAGTACTTACCTCGATTTTGAAGTGTTATTCATCTGAAAACATCTTTTGAATCGTCACAAGATCTTGTTCATGTACCATGCGGCTCAAGTGGTTAGCTACCACATTTTCTATACCTTTATTGTCCCTAATCTCGATATTAAACTCTTGAAGAAGAAGAATCCATCAGATTAGCTTTGGTTTAGCTTCCTTCTTGGCCAGGAGATACTTCAGTGTTGCATGATCAATGTAAATAATTACTTTAGTTCGAAGTAAATAAGAGAAAAAGTTATGAATGCAAAGTATATGTCGTAGGGCTTCTTGTCCCTCCTTTGTCCAAGCACGGCACCAACTGCATAATCAGAGGCATCACACATTAGTTTAAAGGGTAAGGACCAATCAGGGGCACAAAGAATGGGTGTTGTGGTTAAGAGTTCTTTAAGCTTCTAAAAAGCTTTATAGCAGTCTATATTAAAGGCAAAGGGTGTCTCCTTTTGAAGCAATTGGCGCAAGGGCCTTGTAATGGGGGAAAAGTCTATGATAAATCTTCTATAGAAATATGTGTGACCAAGAAATGAACGAATCTCTCTCACAGAAGTCGGAGAGGGTAAGTAACACACAATATCAACCTTAGATTTATCAACTTCGATTCCTCTTTCAGAGACAATATGGCCTAAGACTATCCCTTGTCTAACTATAAAATGACATTTTTCCTAGTTAAGAACTAGATTAGTTCTTACATATCTTTGTAAGATAAGCTAAGTGTTCTAAGCATGCGTCAAAATTATCACTAAAGACACTGAAATCGTTCATAAATACTAAAATTATTTTTTCAATATATTTAGAGAAAATAGAAAGCATGCATCTTTGGAATGTACCTGGGGCGTTGCATAAGCCAAAGGGAATTCTCCTATAGGCAAAAGTGCCAAAAGGAAAAGTGAAAATCGTTTTGTCTTGATCGTTTTAAGCTATATAGATTTGATTGTACTTGGAATAACCATCAAGAAAGCACTAATAAGAATAACTGGCTAACCTTTCAAGCATTTGATCTATGAAGGGCAAATGGAAGTGGTCCTTCCTGGTTGCCTTGTTAAGGCGCTTATAATCTATGTAGACTATATATCCAGTCATTGTTCTTTAGGGCACAAGCTCGCCCTCATTGTTCTTAACAACTGTGACTTCAATTTTCTTCGGAACTACTTGGACTGGTGAGACCCATTTATAGTCTGGAATTGGGTAGATGACACCATACTCCAAGAGTTTGCCTCTTTCTTCACAACATCGATCATGGGAGGATGAAGCTGACATTGAGCTTCACGAGAGGGTTTTGCATCATCTTCCAGCAAGATTCAATGCACACAGGTTGTCAGGCTAATTCCCTTGATGTATGAAAAAGTCCATTCAATGGTTGTCTTAGACTTAGTCAAGACATGTACCAATCTCACTTCCCTTGATTATTTAGTGTAGAAGAAACTATTACGGGCACAGTCTCATTCGGGCCCAGATAGGCATACTTTAGGTGGTCAGGTAAAACCTTGAGCTTGAGAATAGGGGTCTGAACCACTTAAGGAGGAGTTCCATTAGTACTAACTGAAAGTGACAAAGGTATAAGAGGATTTACCATTATGGGGGCCTCATTGAAGGCCATAACTTCTTCCCAAATTTGAGGCTCTAGTTCGTAGTCCTTGTCTTCAACCAAGGTGTCCCCAGGTTGAGTTAGGCCTACTCCTTTCTGAATCACCAGATTGATTGCGTCTTCTCGAATTGACTTAAAATGTTTCTCTGCAAAAGAAGTGCACACAAGAATATAAAAAGTAGTTTGAGTAGTGGAACTAGGGTACCTCATAGCGTCATAAATGTTGAATCTTATTTCCTCCCCATCGACTTCCATAGTTAGTTTGTCATTTAATACATCAATCTTTTCTTTTTGGAAGTTCTCATGAATGGTCATCCCAATAATATCAGTGGAGTTTGATTTGTAAGGGAATCATCCATGTTTAGTACATAAAAATTCGCAGGGAAGATGAGCTGGTTAACCTGCACAAGAACATCTTCAATGTATCCTTTAGGTTACACGTTAGAATGATCGCCTAATTGAATGATAACATTGCCACATTTCAGTTTACCTAAACCTAGGGCAACATATATAAAATATGATATAACATTAATGGCTGCACCTAAATCTAGCATGACTTTATCAAAAGATTTTTTTACCAATCACGTAGGGGACAAAAAAACTCCCTGGATCCTTCAACTTTAGGGGTCGCTTTTGTTGAATGACAGCTAAATTATTTCACTTACCATCAAAACCTCATTCTCCTTCGTTTGGCGCCTTGGAGTGCATAACTCTTTCAGAAACTTTGCGTACTTTTGCACTTGCTTGATGCACTCGATCAAGGGCATGTTGATTTGTACCCTCTTGAAGATTTCCAAGATTTGCTCATCAGATTCATCCTTCTTAGACTTTGCAAACCTACTTGGAAATGGCGCACGCACAATCGAAGGTCTTAGTTGCCACTTGGTGCTTCTCAGCCACATAAACGGCTGGATCTTGCTCTATGTCACCAAGCATTTTATCACTTCAGGTGATAATGGCCTTAGCTTCAGGTCTTGCATTCGGGTTGGGCGTAGGTTGAGGTGGAAGCACCTCATTGACTTGGATCTTACATATGAATTCCACGACCTTGCCCATTTGGTTCTTGAGATTAGCGATATCTTTTTTTTATTCTGCTAACCTGTGACAAGAGCATGAGTCGAAGCAATTAGTGTTTGCTTCCCATGGGAAAGAGCAGCTAGCATTTTATCATAATCAGGATTAGAGGATGAAGTGATATGATTATTTGCATGATTATGAGAAAAGTTAGAAAATGTGACCAGGGGCCTTGGTTGCTATGTGGGTCGTTGGAAATGGTTATGGGCATGGTTTGGGCCTGTAGACATGTGCTGAGGGTTCAGGACATTGTTTGGATCTCTCTAACTATAACCTTGGTTCCTTGGTCCTCCCTAGAATCCTCCAATGGCGTGTGCCATCTTAGTTTCGTCGTCTTCCTCCCTTACAGTGTAGGGGCATTGGCCATCAAGGTGGCCTTGAGAGCATATGGAACAAACTAGGGCTACTTGTTTCTTGATTTCTAACACATTTGAAAGCATAGAGGTGATCTTATCTAATTTAGAATCATTAATGACATTTGAACTTACCACATGTACCTTTCTTGGAGTAGACTCAATGCGTTTATATTATGAATCATTGAGTGCACGACTTTCAAGTAAGGCACGACCCTCCACTCAGTTCCTAGCCAAGAAACTGCAGCATCAAGTAGCCCTCTGTGTAACGACCCATTCTAGAAAGCGAGCTTAGATTAGTGCTTAATGACGGATTAGTGAAGTTAATCTGTGATTAGTTGGATGCGTACGGACGGACGGTGCGAAATGACGATTTTGCCCCTGAAATTGGGTAAACAGTTGACTTTTAGTTCGGAAGGTCAAATGGACTTGGACCGAGGATTGTGACGTAGTTCTAGACGTCACGAGTTCATAGACAGGTGACACGTCTGATTCCGACATCCGAGGAGAAAGTTATGACGTTCGGAAGTCCGAGGGCATTTTCGTAATTAAGATCAAAGAGGGAAATTGTTGACTTTTTACACCACAACTACTTTTCACGCAACTCGAGGACCGTTAGGAAGGTCTCGATGTCCTGAGTACAATGACAGGCGGCACGCCGTCATCGGACGTCGGACGGTTTAGTTACGGGTCTAGATTAATGAAGGGTAAAATGGTAATTTGGACATTTAGGGGCACAATGATCTTTTTGGCACCTTGGGATTTGTGAGCAACTGGATAGGGACAATGGGGCCTGAGTAATTGGATATTTTTGGGCTGAACCAGTGGATGGAGGACACCTGGCCATCCTCTAGTGGTTTCTACCAAAATCTCACACGGTTACGATTTTAAATGGGTTAGTCGAGCAGTTGAGAGGAAAATAGAGACTGAGAAATAGATCGACCATTTTCCATTTGAGTGAGTTGTGTGAGAACTCAGAGGCAGTGAATGAGTGATCAGAGATGAGTTGTGAGCTGGGTGAGTGAACTTCGGTGATGGATTGAGTCAGAAGACTGAGAGAAAGTGGGAAAACCAGAAAACAGAGGGCCTAACCCAGAATTTCCCACCAAATCTCAATAATTGAATAACTCCTGTGAAAAAAATTAGTTAAGGAAGGTTGGAGGAAGGTAAGACGAGAGGGGGGTGCTGGTACGGTGGCTCACAGCGGCGTGAAGAGATGGGAACTCGTGGATTGTGAGTTCTCTGTTTCAGCTCGAATTGGTGGAATCGAAACACAGGGCTACAGAGCACAATTGATCGATTGGTTCATGCTTTTGGGGCGTCTAGGAATCGATGGGACCTAGAATGGTGGCTCGCCGTGGACGGTAGCCATAAAACCGACCAAGTAAGGCCGTGAAATTCAAACTTGGAACTTCTTGTTGTAGTAACTGTTGATCAATTTAATGAACGAGATGATGTTCGAGATGATTTTAGGAATCGATCAAGCTTGCGACAATGACCAGGGATGGTCTGTACTGGTCAAGGCATGGAAGAACAGGCCGGTTTCAAATGAGGACTTGAGAAGGTAATTTTTAGACCCTTAAGTCATGTTTTGATCAGTTAAATCGATTAGGCTAGTCGGAATGAACCTAATAGACTAAAAAGGAATGAAAACGGACCAGAATTGGACAGTTTAAGACGTTGGACCGCCTGCGCCGATTTGACTGGACCAGGCTGAACCGAACCAGTTTGGACCCGGTTCGGCATGAGGTTGAAGATGACCTGCTGAGGCGCGTGAGGCCCACGCGTAGACCCTTTGGGAGGCGCGTGGGGGAGCGTGGCATATCTTTTGAGGTTGGTTCCAACATGACTTTTAAAGTATTCGATGTAACGAACATTTTGGCGCTGGTTTCGAGTCAATCGGACATCGTCTCGATATATTTTTGAGTTGTCCGAAGGTTTTAGGGCTCGTTTAAAAATAGTTAAAAATTCGGAAAAAATACGGGGATTTAGTATGAGTATTATGAAGTAGTTAGTGACCTTATTGTGGGATTTAGACAGGTTCAAGAAAGCCGGTGATAGTGGATTAGCCGGGAAAGCATAAGTGCGCGCGTATCGAGGCGGCGACGAAATAGTCTGTGAGTGGACTTTGCTTTCGAACTTATGATGCATGCATATATGTTTTTATATGTTTTCTATACGTGATTCTATGATTTTATTTATGATTTTGATGGTTTACGGTTGTGCATGATTTTCGAGATATTTACGGAATTTCACGTTTTACGAGATTTCGATCGATGTTGTGGTTTGACTATGATTTAGATGATTTGATTTCGGGAATTGAAATATGATTTGATTTCAAGGATTTGAAATGGATTTTGGAAAAGTGGTTTTAAAGAACGTGATTTCAGGTTTTTGAATCGGATTTCAAATTGACGATTTTGGATTCGATTTTGGAAACTTGGAAATGGATGTCCAGGTTTGGGTTCGGAATGGTTATTCCGGATGCCGGCTTACAGAATGATGGTTTCGGACTTGGATTTGGAAATGGATGATGAATATGATACTGGATTTGGATTCAGGATCCTGATGAGATTGCGGATTTGGATTCGGAAATGGATAATGGTTTTCAAGTAGTTTTCAGATTAGATTTACTGGATCTGGTTATTGGGTTTAAAGACCCGCATATGGTTATGACGGGGGCGGGCCCGTATTGGGTTTAAAGACCCGGATTGAGTTTAAAGACTCGGGAGTTTAAAAACTCGGATATTGATATTTCCCCCGTAGGCTTATTGAGTTTAAAGACTCGAGAGTTTAAAGACTTGGATTATATTGAGGCCTGTATTTAGTTTAAAGACTCGGGAATTTAAAAACTCGGATAGATTCAGCAGGTTCGATGGATGGAAATGTGGTTTCAAATGTGTTTTGGATTTCACTGAGACTTGATGATGACGGTTTTTTTTAATAACAGATTTTGATGGTTTTGGGCTGAGGCCCGGGATTTGAAAAAAAGCAATGAGTTCGGTTTTCTTGAATGGTTTGAATAACTTCAAAATAGAATGGTTTTATGATGTGGTTTTTAATATGCATGCATTGGTTTTTAAATGGAGGGTATAAATGTAATTGAGTTTTCTGATAACCGTTTTTGAACTTATACTTTATTTTTGTCCACTCACAGTCTTTCGTGTTTTCGATACCCTCCAGGTTGTTGCGGTGCGAGCTGTTGGTCGAGAGAGACGGAGACATCACATACGTGATCCACAGTAGAGTCTGTGCGCTCTGGGAAGTCCGGAGTTTTGAGCAGTTCAGTCAAGAATCCCTTGTTCGACTTACGTGTCATACGGAGGTTGGACGTCAGTTTAGCCTTCGTGTCACTCGTAGTTAGACGGGAGCATGACTTATCCCTTAATCATGGGGGATTGGGGGCGGGTCGTGTCACTCTGTCCCATGCCTTGAGTCCTCCGTAGAAATAGGTCAAAAGATAGCGTTCAGTGATCTCGTGAGTAGGGCATGAAGCACATAGTTCCTTAAACCTTTCGTAGTATTTTCTAAAGTTCTCATCATGGTCTCACTGCTTAATGTTCGTGGTCTATTTCCTCAAGACAGTAATCTTCGAGGCTGGGAAGTACTCAGTAAGGAATTCGTGAACCAACTTTGGCCAAGAATCGATATGGTTTGATGGGATTTCAAGAAGCCATGCTCGTACCTTATCTTCTAAAGATAATAGGAAAGCCTTCATCTTCATGATATCTAAGTCTGCATTGTCGGAACACATGCTACCACAAATGAATTGAAACTCCTTGAGGTGCATATGAGGGTCTTCATTCCTAAGTCTAGGAAACTTAGGAAGTTGATGCAGAGCTCCACGCTTGATTTTGATGTCTTTCTTGTTACCTCGAGGTTCAGGGTATTAGATGTTGAAGTTAGTAATACCTTCCATGTTTGAGCAAGTTTCCTCACGGATACTCAAATTTCGTGTCATGGCTAATGGTGTTTCGAGATTCTGTTCCTCTTCTGATTCACTCTTCTCACTTATGGACTCCCAAATTATTGGGGAGGTAGGTCCAGATGAGCCGTTTTGCTTAAGTGTGTCTCTGAAGGTTGTGTTAGGTGAAATGTCAAGTTGTTTTTTCAACCGATCAAGCCTAGATTGTTGAGTGCGCATTCATAAGCACGTACCTACATCATCCAAAGAGTTAAGTTAGAATGCAAGTTACGTGGTTTAAGGATGCAATTTTAGTTAATGATGCACATTTTAGAACGTCTTAATAATAGTTAGAGCTAGTGTTTTGAAATGTACAAGTTAAGGAAATCACGACAAGTAATGTAAGAGAAAGTATAAACAAGTGTAACCGACATATATGTGAGTAAGAAACAATATATATACAAGTAAGAAATAACAAAGTTTATGTAACGACCCGTCCCAAATTCCTAAATTAGATTAGTGACTAATCACGATTAGTGAGGCTAATCCGTGATTAGTAGAGCGAAATCGGACGAACGATGCGAAATGACCGTTTTGCCCCTGGTGGTGGCAAAATGTTGACTTTTCAATCGGGCGGTCAAATGGACTTTGACCGATGACCGTGACGTAGTTTGTGACGTCACGAGTTCATAGACAGGTGGCACGTTCAATTCCGACGTTCGAGGAAGAAGTTATGACGTTCGGAAGTTTAGGGGCATTTTGGTAATTTGGGTGAATAGGAGGTCAAAAGTTGACTTTTTGACCGGGAGGTCCGAGGGCCGAAGACCGTTACGTAGATAAGGACGATACGAATCCGTAGACAGGCGGCACGTCGAATTCGGACGTTCGACGGCGAAGTTACGGTTCACGAAAGTTTCGGGATACTATTCCCGGCGACACGTTTTACGAGACAAAAAGTGCAGTTTGTCTCTAGTGGGCCCAGATATTTAATGGAGGCCCAATGGATGAGTGACACTTGTCACCCATCCACTGGCTACCATTTTCCCATTCATGCATCTCCCGTTCATCCACATCGATCATTTTCTTCCATTCCTCCCACCAAACCCGATCACCATTTCTAAGTCCAATCCAAACCCTTGACCCTATAACCCATCCGTGAGAGACCAGAGAGGGAGAGGAGGACCTGTGAAGCGTGGTGGCCGGCTGGAAGCCACGCCGCCGTGGACGGCGGCCTTGAACCCGCGAAGTGCACGGTTAGGCCCATTTTCCCTTATTTTTCGATTTGAGCATTATGGTTGGTTTTGAATGATTAAGGAATGATTATTAGGATGCTAGGAAGGTTTTAAGAGGGTTTTGGTGGTGGTTGACGGCTGGGACGCCGTGGAGGTTGATCGGGGAAGTTTGAACCGTATGGTTCAAAATGGGTTCACGGGTTCTAGGTGGTTTTAGGTTGTTTAATTGATTGGGTTAGATAGGAAACTTGAAAATAGGAATTTAGAAATTGGAATGGAAGCAATCGGACCGAAAATGAGGGAGTAGGGACGCTGAACCGGTTACGCCGGTTCAGCACAGTAACCGGACCGGTTCGCACCAGTCGCGGAGGTTGAAGACGGGTACTGTAGCGGCGCGTGAGGCCCACGCGCAGCCACTTCAGGCGGCGCGTGCGGGCGCGTGGGGGATATTCTGGGGAAGGTTCCAACATGTGAAATCATCTATTCGATGTAACGAACATTTTGGGACTGGTTTCGTGTCGATCGGACACCGTCTCGATATGTTTCGGGGCATCGGAAGATTTAGGTTTGGGATTAAAAATAGTTAAAAATACGGGAAAATTACGGGGCTTTAGTGAGGGGTTATATAAGTAATTAGTAACCCTATAAATTAATTTGGACAGGTTTGGGAGTCCCGGTGATGGTGATCGGCTCGGGGAGCCGAATGGCACGCAAATCGAGGCGGCAGCTCGGACGGTCTGTGAGTGGACCTTGTTTTCTAAATTGGTGCATGCATAAATGTTTATTATATGTTTATTTACTTGTTTGATGATGCCATGGGTGCATTTATATGTGGTTACGTATAAGCACGTATTTCGAGGTTTCGGCCTTATACGGTGCTTATACGGGTCTGTATTTCTTTATTGATTTAAATGAACTGAATTTGGATTTCAAAATGATAAACTCGGGTATGAGACCCATTTGGTTTTGTCTCGGGAATATGACCTCAGATTCCGGGCACGGTGCCCAGTTGGTGTCCTATGTTCGGGTACGAGACCCAGTCACTTTACGGTTTTGATTTCAGGTCAGGGAACCTTAAATGGATTTCCCGGTTCATGACGGTTTATGGGGACCGGCATGAACTCTTAATATGGTATCATGGTTCATGACGGTTTATGGGAACCGGCATGAACCCTTGTTGGTTATATTATTACGGTACATGACGGTTTATGGGAACCGGCATGAACCCTTGTTGGTTATTACGGTACATGACGGTTTATGGGAACCGGCATGTTACCTGGTTATGTACCTGGTTATGTTATTACGGTACATGACGGTTTATGGGAACCGGCATGTTACCTGATTATGGATACTATGGATCATGACGGTTCAGGGGAACCGGTCATGAATGTTTATGTTATGTATATATATGTTCGTCTACCTTCCTTTACATGTTCTACTATCTCCTCCGGGGAGGGTCGTTGGCCTGGGTGGACCCCGGAGTAGTCACGGAGCACCGACTGAGTGGAGTCACCCCCCAGTTGGGTTCCTTACTCTCAGGAAGGCTATGATTACTATTACCTCGGGTAGGGTCAGTGGTCTACGGACATTGATCTTGACTTTGAGATGACTCGGATTGAGACCCGGGTAGCGCGCGCGTGGCTTTGGATACCGTGACAGGATTGGTTGTGTGACTTATATATATGTATGTGATGGATATATGATATATGATATGTGGTGTGTGCAGGTGTGCACAGGATTTGGGCAGTGGCCCGTATGGTCGTTTTTATTGTGGTCCTTTCGACCTTAGTTTATATCTGCTTTGGGCTTAGTCCCACATATGGTTGTTTTAGATAAATGGTTTTCGAATGCATGCATGCTTTTTAGTGGAGGGTACAAATGTCTTCCTTATTAAATGTTTTTATAAACTCTTTGTTTTGTCCACTCACAGTTTTTAATGTTTTGACTGCCCTTCAGGTTGACATCGGATGTGGACTGTAGCAGAGATCGAGATATCACATGCCTCCTCCGGATCCTGGCGTACTCTGATAGCCCGGGAGGGCAAATGACGAAAGTATCCCTTGTCTGACACTTCGTGTCAGACGGGAGCAGGGTCATCCCGCACTAATCCCGGAGGGATTGGGATGGGTCCTGTCAGTTTAGAATGCACAAAGTAGAGTCACGACAATATCAAGTGCATGCACAAGTTCCAAAAATGTTTAAACTAATGCAACACATGAGTATCTACATGAAAAATGGTGTGAATGCATAAGAGATAAATTGTTAGAACCTGCACAAGATATAAGAATTATGTGACAACGCAGGAAAGAATGGTCTGCACCTTCGATCTCACTTCCCTAGATTCACTTAGTCTAGGGTGCCCGGTGATGAAATCCGAGCATCATGAAACTTTAAGGAGGGTATGCAATCTAATAATGAAATAAGTAAGGCCTTAGAGTGTCATGAATAACTTTCCTATTTCGCTTCTCATAGTACTTTCATGGGCTTATGGCATGCGCGTACTGATAACCACACTTCCACCATTCAACGTTAATCATGTCCAGTTGGGATAGATGTAACGCAAGAAGTAAGGAATAATTTCTAGAACACCCCAAGGCTAGCTTAGCTAGGGCATATACTCCATTGGTGTTCCATTTCTTAATCCAAATTTGTTACTAGTTATAACCCTCATAGACACTGTGACCAACCGATGAAAGTTTTCAAAGTGGATTTACCAAACCCAAGTATTTACGAACTATGCCCACAACATCATGTCTATAGATTAGGGTCTACGATGTGTAGTGATGAAATCCACACATCATAAAGGGTTAAGGAGAAAGTAACCAAAAGGGGCACTACCTATTCCCAAAAGTAAAATTTTGAAGAAAAAGGGTTTTTGAGATTCATGCAACTCTAAAACATTTAATAGGAAACAATATTTACATGTTGGGGAAGTCAAAGATATATATAGTTCACATAGCTTCAAAGTTTAGATGGAGACTTCTACGTCCGTGCAACCCAAGTAAATATCTTAGATTTATTCAACTATTTGGGAAAGTTCAAAGGTGACCATTTTAGAAAGAATAAACATAAGAGGCAGTGCTAATTTCAAGACATCTCAAGGCTTAAACTTCATTGATGTCCCTTTCTTAGACCCAAAACTCGTTACGAGTATCGTCTCTTTTCCTAGACATCACCCTCGGAAATTTATTACTTTAGATAAATAAGCGTTCGTTCAAAGATAACTCAAGTGTTAACAACCACCACCCTCAATCTCATGTCCATAGATTCGGGTCTATAGTGTGTGATGAAATCCACACATCATGAAGGCTTTAGGTGAGAGTTAACAAATGAGGCTTCACCTATTCCATTAAAGATCAAAATCTAAATTCCGAAGCATAAGTGATCCACATATATCCGAGACTAAAAAAAATTGAAATAATTTTTTTAATTTTATTTTTGTTCTTATTTTTACAATTAAAGTCATGAAAAACATTTTCTTTATTTTAAAACGAATTTCTTTTTACAAAATTTTTATTTAACATGCATAAATAATGGAAATAAAAAAAAATGTGAACACCTATAAAATTACAAAAATGATAAAATATCATATGAACAAGTATACAAGTAACATTATGAACAAGTATATATAAGTACAATATGAACAAGTGTAACGACCCGTCCCGAATATCGGGATTTAATAATATTTAATTATGATTTACTAATCTGGGATTAGTTGGGCGATTTCGGACGAGTTGTGCAAAATGACCGTTTTGCCCCTGGGCGTGGGCAAAATTTTGACTTTTATTTTGGATGGTCAAATGGACTTTGACCGATGACCGTGATGTAGTTCGGGACGTCGCGAATTCATAGACAGGTGGTACGTTCGATTCCGACGTTCGTGGTGAAAGTTATGATGTACGGAAGTTCAAGGGCATTTTCGTAATTTGGACGAAAGAAGGGGAAATGTTGACTTTTTGACCGGGATGTCCGATGGCCGGGGGCCAAGGACCGTTACGGAGGTTTCGTCGATGCGAATCCAACGACAGGCGGCACGCCGAAATCGGACTTCGTACGAGGAAGTTATGGTCTGAAACGTGAAATCGGGGAAGTTATGTCTCGGTAACTGTGTTGATTATTTTATTCTGAAATGGGGGTTGGAGGACACTTGGATGAGTGACAAGTGTCACTCATCCGACGGCTAGATTGGATCTTGATCCACTAATCATAAACTATATACTAAAGTTTCCACTATATAATAATTTAGGATTAAATCCCTGTTTTTGATCTGAGCCATCCATTCCACCCCCAGATTGCATCACAGCCGTCCATCTCATCCCTCCCTTCTATTTCTGATCATTCCTCCCTCACCCGTGAACAAGCAAAAATGAGAATTGGGTTCTGGCCATTGCCAATCTCCCTTCCACAATTGATTGCACAAATGGATAATTGGTGATTTGGGGAAGGTTCTGGCTGAGGGAGAGCACGGGGGACTGAGTGGGGTGGTGTAATTCGGGAATCAAATTTCGGGGAATTGGAGGGAATTTCGAATTGGAACATTTGGGCCGTGACGATCAAAATGGAGTTTACTTTGGGTCTTTTGGGATCAAAACGAGCAGCTTTGCTTCAAGAACGAAGAGAAACCATGGCGGATTGAGGAAGAACTGAACTTCCATGGCAGCTCAAAGTCGAGCTTGTGTTCAGTGGGTTTGGGGTAAGTATTTCTCAAATTGACCTTGTAGAAATGTCCCTTACACTCTCACGATGCTAACTGAATGAATTAATTTGGAAATCAGGGACGGAATCGGTGAACCCGAATTGGAAACCCGTCTAGGATCGATCGAGAGTCGTGAGGATTTGGACCCTAAATTGTGTAATTCGATTTACAGAACTTAAATGGTGATTGATTACATGGGATCAGTTGAAAGAACGGATTGAATTGATGTCGAATTGGGTATGATTGAACCGGATCCTATCGCGGGTATTCAGACCCGTTTACCAGTCATTCGGGTGAAGAAGGAACACTGTAGCAGTCACTGTAGCAGGCGCGTGGCTTTCACGCGCAGCCACTCACGGCGGCGCGTGACGGCGCGTGGGCACGAATCTCGAGGTGAGGTCAACATGACTTTGATCCTATACAATGTAACGAACATTTTAGCGTTGGTTTCGTGTCGATCGGATCCCGTTTCAATATTGTTCGGGATGTCCGAAGGTTTTAAATCGAGTTTAAAAATACTTAAAAATTCGGGAAAATTACGGGACTTGAATAGGATGTTAATGATGAGGTTAGTGATCCTCTAATGTGATTTGAACAGGATTGGGAGTCCCGGTGATAGTGGTGTGGCCCGGGAAGGCCTATGGCACGCGTATCGAGGCATTCGGTTAAACGGTCTGTGAGTGGACATTGGTTTTATAAATTCGATGCATGCATAACTGTTTCATGATTGTTATAATTGTGATTATATGATTTATTTTGGATATCAGTGAATTTATATGTTTTCACGCATTTCGAGGCGATTTACGTGTTTGCACGTGAATCGAGGTTTTCTGGATTTGCACTGATTTCCATAAATATGGATGGATATGATTTCATGAAACGGTTACGGATTTGTTAAAATGAATCGGGCCAGGGGCCCAGTTAATTTGTTAATCGGGCCAGGGGCCCAATTGAATTATGAAATCGGGCCAGGGGCCCAGTTAACTGATGAATCGGGCCAGGAGCCCAGTTGACTTGTATATGTGATTTCGGGTCGGGGACCCTAAAATGGAATTGAATAAACTATTTCGGATTTGATTCAACTATTTGGACTTATGACGGTTTTATGGAAATTCGGGGCAGGGCCCTTGTGATATTTTGGAAATGAATAATTGAATGTGTTCCATAAAACCATCTCGATATGAGGATATTCCTGGTCTCCTCCAAGTGTCGGGGACACTGGAGAAGTCACGGTGCATTGCCTGCGAGGGCTCATTATACGGAGCTACCGGACCGTATAGTGATCCAGGAGCAGGATTGCTAGACGTCATGGACGTCAGACATCGGGGATGTCAGAGATATGGACCCGGTGAGACCCCGGGCAGCACGCGTTGCTTAATACCGTGAGATATGACGTCTGGAACGTCAAGCGTCTAGGACGCTAGGCATCGGGGATGCTGGAGATGGAAAAATAATAAATGAATATTACTGGTTTGACGAAATAACTCTTGGATTGACTTTTGGAATTTGAAACTATGCTTTGGTTTCCGGGCTAAGGCCCTAATGGTTATTTCAAAATAAATATGGGATTATTGGTTTTTGGTGCAAGCATATGATTTTACTGAGGGGCATAAATGTCTTATAAATGTTTTAAACAGACTTGTTTATTTTCGTCCACTCACAGCTTTTGTTTTCAATGCCCTTCAGGTTGATTCCGGATGCAACTGTAGCAGAGACTTGAGCATCGCACACCTCCTCCATCGATCCTTACGCACTCTGGAAGCCCGTTTGGGCAGTGGCAATAGGTTATCCCTTGTCTGACACCTCTTGTCAGACGGGAGCATGGCACATCCCATGGTAATCCTAGGGGGATTGGGATGGGTCGTGTCAACAAGTATATATAAGTACAATATGAACAAGTATAAAAGAAAGTAAATATTATGAACAAGTATAATATGAACATTATGGACAAGTATAATATGAACATTATGGACAAGTATAATATGAACATTATAAACAAGTATAATATGAACATTATGAACAAGTATGTACAATCATAAACAAGTATAATCAGAATTTAAATTTACATAAACAAGTATAATATGGACATTTTATGAACAAGTATGAAAGTATGAACAAGTATGATATGGACATTTTATATACATTAGCACATTAATAATGATTTTTAATTTTCCTAGCAACGGCGCCAAAAATTGACACGTTTAAACTTCAAATTTAAATAAACAAGTAATTCAAATATATACAAATGAAATCCTTTTTTTGTGTAGATGTAGTATTGGTAAATAAAGATCATTTTTAACTGGGAAAATTAGGGAACATTAAATAATGGTTAGTAAAAAAGAATAAAGAATTAAAGAATTTAAAGAATTAAAGAATAAACTAATTAAAAAATTAAAAAAAATTAAAGAATTAAAAAAATTAAGCAATTTGGGGGGGTTTTGGAAAGAGTTGTAGCCGAAGCTACATTTTAACAAACTATAAATTGAAATTTGATTGCTCATGCTAGTTAGAACTTACAAACCATATATTAGTTTCATAGAAAAACTAACACTTTTACGTAAATAAATCCAAATTAACAATCACATTATTTAAACTACTCTTACTTTAACCTTTGTACAATGGACTTCCTTTAAACACAAATCTTGCTAATACTCTAGCATTTGCACATATTGAACCATTCACTAAATTCTACCTTCATAATCTCAATTACATGCATACATTTTTCAATATTATAAATGCACCGAACATCAGTCATAAACACTTACAATATGATTCACCTTACATTTTTTATTGAATACGCGTCAAACATTAAATCTCTTCAATTCTATTCAAAGTGCACCGAACAGCGGTCATAAACACTTCGCGTTGGAATGAAGTTTAAGCACTAAAACGTATGAAGTAAATGAAATTCAAAAGTAGAAAACATGGAGATTGTATTCACATTTACAAAAATTAGAAAGAAAATACCAACACATATATTTAATTATAGGTAAAACCAAAACAATAACAAAAGTTTAAGTAGAGAGAACAAAGTTACACTTTCGGAATCCAAAAAAAACTTGTGATGCCTAGGTGGATGGAAACAGTGGAATATTATTTACAAGATTCTCTGACAGCAGAAAGAATCTTGTGAATATGGAGTAAGAAACACGAGAGATTTCGGACTTAAACTCTATAATTATACTTGGACTAAGTTTTTCTTAAGGAAAGTATAAAATTGTGTCTAAGAAGAAGTAGAAAAGAAAAAGAACACTCAATAATGAGAATGACCTCTCTATTTATAGAGATGGCTCATAAAAAAGAGCTAAAAAATAAAATACAAATTTAAATACTAAAACAAAAAAGATTATATGATGAAATGATCGTTTAAGACTGAAATTCGGTGGAAAAGGGACTGAAAATCTGAGTAGAAAGGTGCTGGCAGGTGGAGCAGCTATGCAAACTGGATTTCGTCGTGGCTTTACTAACGAGAGGTACGTGGGTTCAATGGGAAGCAGCAGATTTGGCACTGTGAGGGATGGGCTGGAGCAAGCAAACATATGTGTGGGCTTCGATGCCTGATCCGCTGGGTAGCAGCATGGGCTCAGCACTGGTATTCGGCACACACGCGCCGAAATGGAATAGTGGACTTTGGTAGGCACTGGTCGAAGGGTTGTGTTGGGCTGAGCTAGGTCGCAGGCGGGTTAGGCTGCGACTTTGGGCCTCGTGAATTGGGCTGGATAGGATTTTTGGGCTGTGGTGACTGATCTGGGCTGAGCTGGCATGAAGGATTCGGTAGCTCTCTACAGAATTTATATATATCTCCGATTGAATCCATTCTTTCGCCAAACTCCCAATAATTTCGAGATCTATTTAATTCTGTAAATTTCTCACAAATAAATTATTTTTTCCTATTGTTTGATATTTTTATAATAAAAGGTAAGCATTAAGGGTATAAATTGACATAAAATGATGTTCAATTCAAGGCTTATCACGTGCCTCACCGCCTGTGTTATTAGCCAACACGAGTTTTAAAGTGTTTGATGTTACGAACACGTTGGTGCAATTTTTTCGAGTCGATCAGACATCATCTCGTGGTAATTTTGGGTGTTCGAAGTGTTATGCCTAGGTTTTTAATTTGTATTTAATCCCAAGAATGAGGGAATTAAAGTATGGAATTATCTAGGACAATAGTAACCTTTGGTTTGATTTTTTAGAGGCATTACAATTTTTGGAATTATAAAAGAATGTGTGGATCGAGATTTAGCTACGTGGACGATGTATGAGTGCACCTTTGCTTTTATAAATTATTATGCATGCATAGTTAAATATTTTAAGTGATTTATTGCATGATTTGTGTGGCAATGATTGAATATGATTTCTAAATAATTATTTGACGATTCTCGGGATTTATTGATTGGTTTTGGATACGTATTTTATTATTATTCTTTGGAAACGGTGTGTTGGGCTCAGGTCCGGGTCTTCGATGTGTTTTGATCTAGTATTAAGTCAAGAAATTGTGTTAAATGAGTTATGCTTGGTTTTGGACGCGGTGATGTTACAGTATTTTGTGGAAATTGTGTTGGGGTTCAAGCCAGTTTGGAAATAGTATGTTGACTTGAAATGTGAGTCAAGGGTTCGTGTTCGATTGTGATACTTGTGTGATTTAATTCATGGATTGTGTCCAACGTTGTTGTGGTGAGTTTCCCAGACGGTCGAAACTAGGGGTGTTTTTCACAGACGATCGCAGCTCGGAGTAGTGTTTCCCAAGCAGCCGAAGCTAGGGGTGTTCCTAGACGGCTGATGTTCAGGGTGGTTATATTAATAGGACTCGTCCTGAAATTTCATGAAAATCGGGTCAATCCTACTGCCGTTTGACAACTCTTACTAGATAAGGGATAATATCAATTTTATTTAAGTCCACATCTAATTAGTTTAACCAAAATAAGTCCATCCTTGCGTGGGTTACCGTCCACATCCAGCCTACTTTACCCCGTCAAGTGGTGGAGTTTACTTATTCAACTATATTCGAGCTTTATTTTCGTTATACAAATTCCACTATTCATAATCAGATCATAAAATTATTAAAGCAACAAATTTAGGATAGTAACTTCATATTGCAAGATGCGAGTCATGATCACATAGTAATTAATATAAGAACTGTGGCATAATAAGTTATTAATCCATTAATAGGCAACCCTTTGCTAAAAACCCTTTTTTATTTCCAGAAACCTTTTTATATTTCCTAATTTATCATGGAAGCCTATTTATTTATTTATAATAATCCCTGATAACAATCTTTCACTAATTCATAGAATACTTAAATCAACCTTTCTTCTTCTCACTTTCATAAATTCACCACCTATCAAAATTATCTTTAATTAATACCCAAATATATCTTAAGCCTCTCATTGTGAATGTTCTTAACCATATATATATATTATATATATATCCTCAATAATAAAATTATATACATCACTTTCTTTAGCCAAATTCTTTACATATTCACCCTTTTTATATACATCACTTTCATCTTTAAGGTTCATTAATATTCAAATGTAATTATATCCAATTCCTTATTTTTTTCTAAATTTAATTTAGAAATTAAAGTATTAACATACAACTTTGGGCCCTTAAAACTATACTCAAACGTTACCCAATTAACTTGAAAATTATAACATCGAACTTAGAAATGAAAAATAAAGAAGTTTCATGTTGGTCTCCACCTCAAACTCCGCTGTACGCGTCAATGGAAGGCCTTTGCACGTGGTGGCCATATACCTATCAAAGTCACCTTCTTCCTTCAGTCGGGTTGACCCACGAGCCTGCACATAGGGGGCGACCCCGACGACCCGACCCGACCATAACTTGGCCGTTTCAAGTCTGATTTTGATGTTCTAAACATCGAATTTCATCTACACAAGCCCATAAATAGATCTATAGTATCAAAAACAAGAAAACATACCTGGACAATGTGATCCAACTCCTCAAACTTACGGCTATGACTTCAGTACCATACCTACAACCTCCCTATGCTCTAAACTCTCATCTTTATATCTCATAATGATCTTAAGACCTCCAGGGAGATGTTCCCATGCAATTTTCCAAGTTTCCTAGCCTAAAACTTGAGATCCGACACCAACGTTCATAATTTCTTTTTCTTTTTCTTCTGGGCTTCTCCCCCTTTCTTCTTTAAACGTCATTAGCCCTTTGCCTTCCTTCCTCTTTTCCTCTTCTTTTTCTCGTTCTTTTTCATGTTCTATTTCCTTGGTTCTCCCTTTTATCTCCTCCCCCTCGCTTTTCTCTTTTTTCTTCTTTCGTTCTATTTTCAGCCAAGCACCACCGAACTGCCCCAAATCCATATACACGCATATATATATATATATATATAATGGTGTATGCTTAAGTATATGGGAGAAGGAGTCAATAAAGGAGAAATGTGGAGAACATTCTAGAATGCCTCTATACTATTTATACCAAACTGCCCTTATGTTCAAAAATGACCAAAATGCCCTTATACTATTTAGACCCAAAATAAATTTATCCCAACTCCATTTTTGGCATACCATCAGTTTACATATTCATGAGTTCAAGATCTACATAGCAGTCTCCATGAAACGTTCATAAGAAGACCCGGTAAAAAAGTCAACGTTTTGACCTTCATGGGCAAAATCTTCATTTTATCTTCCTGAAATTTCCGAGTTGTTATAGCCTCCCCCCTTAAAAAAAAACCAAGCTCACGTTCAAGCTCAAATTGGAAAACTAAGTTGCTTAAACATAAACAATCTTCCAGTTTATAAAACTATGTTTGCATATAAAACCATTTAAAACTCAGTGAAAACATAATATGCTTCATGGCCTTGGAACACGTGTAAAATATCCATAAAGCAAACATCATCAGTAATCGTCTCAACCATTCTACGTACATTATCACAGTAGTCACACACGATCAACCCATCCTCGGAGCCCAATATCAATTAACATAAATATCAAGCTCGCAACACCTCATATGATATCATTGTTATGTTATGCCATCACATTATCTTACATATCATCACGACATATCAACATATCATCTCATCACAACATAAGATCCTATATGATATCATAGCATCATCATATCATCTTATTGATATAATCATACACCCATAATTGCATGATCGTCAAATATCATACATAAAACATTCATCATTACATTATCATCATACATAATCACAATGTTATTGGATATATATATAAGGTAATTTTGTATATTAACTTAAGGAAAGCCTTCTAACATAAAAAAAATCCTCATTTTTTATCACTTGCAATTAAAGCCAAATACTTTCACAATCAGACATTTACTTGCTCATAATTACATAAAGCATATAATAACCTTAACTCACATTCAAGTCAATCCCAATCGCATTCCATACTTTAGTTCAAACATCGTTTAGAATAATTCTCATAAATACATGTTTTCCAAATAAATTCATAAAAACAAACATCGTTTAGAATAATTCTCATAAATACATGTTTTCCAAATAAATTCATAAAAATCTCCAAAAATCGTATAAAATCTTAATCAAGTCAATATTGCAGAAATCATACCATAAAATATTTAAAACATTTAATTATGCATGCACACTAAAAAGGAAAGTCCACTCACTAATTCCCGTTTCTATTTAGACACAAATAATACCGGAATCCCGTACGATCGTATTACACATTAGCAATCTCACCCCAAGTACCTTCCAAGTTACTTTCAAGAACATAATAAAAATATCAATGTCCTTTCTATGTCATTAGACCACAACCAAAATCAACCACTTAACTACTCAAATATCAACCCCATCACACAACAGTACTACAAGTAGGCCATCACCACAACATCATCTAGTATCAACACATCATCCAAAAACATATTCCCTCAGGGGTATCTGTACACCATTCGGGAACTGGAACCAGCTTGATGTCTGAGTGTAACCTCACTTAGGAATCAGAGCCCTGCTTGACGTTTGAGTGGGAACTGACCTAGGAATTAGAGCCCAGCTCGACGTCTGAGTTAGCATCCTCATACACGTCTCAGGAACTGGAGCCCAGCTCAACGTCTGAGACTAACCAACCACCACCAACTCAGGAATTTAAGCCTATCTCGACTTCTAAGTGACAGGACCCGTCCTCAAAGGACATAGATAACCTTGCCCAGTCCTACTCCCGTCTGACAAGTCAACTGAAGTTCCGAAATTACCCTCAGCATTTGCCAAACAAGGGATAACTGCACCTGTGCCCACTCATACCTCCACGTCTCGAATAGCCTCGATCATCGCGCCACGACCTGAAGGGTCAATAAAATAGAAAAGGTGTGAGTGGACAAAACAAAGTTTTAGAAATACATTTATCGAAATACATTCCTACCCTCAAGTTTCACAAACATGCATTCATATCATCAATCATGAGTAAAATATATCTGGGCACAAATGTGTATAAATCACAAATCTCAATAAAACCACGAGACTCATTTCCATATCCAATCTCATATTCAATCTCATATAGTCACGTTATCCCTGCAACACGTGCAAATCAGTAGGCTCAAGGACTGCTCAAAATCCGAGCATCCTTCGCTGTGAACACATCACCAGCCGACAATCCAGATCGTCTTGAACACATCACCGACCGATCTCCATATAATCCAGTACATCTGATCTGAGTCGAGCCTCCCTCGACTGCATGACAAGAGACCGTGCTACGTGACCTCTCCGGAGTAAACACATCCATCCCGGAGGCCAGCGTTATCTCCAGGGTTCATTCCGGGGAAACACATTCCCAACCAGAAACCCTAATATCCACAATCCAGGGTGCACTCCGGGGGAAACATATTCCACCCCGAAAGCCCTAATATCCACAACATATCATCATTAGGAAAACTAGTGAAAAACAGTTGCATTCGAAATCAAAACCATTTTCAATACAGGGTTTCAGCCCAAACCATAGTTTCCTCCAAATCCATGAAACCAGAGTCCCGATTATTTCATAAATCCGAAAACCATCAATCTTATCATGTAATCACATGGAAATACCAATCCAATCAAAATCACATTTCCATTTGGGTCTCACGCCCAAAATATCATTTTCACGCAATTCTGCGCAACCGCAACCTCAGTTGCTATTTTCACATAAATCCATCAAATGTATCCAAAAAGCATCATAAATCCATCAAATCATTTCTTGACTCATAATATGAGTCAAAACCAATCTCAAATCCTGGGCCTTTTCCCAAAACAACAATTTCACAGTTTTCTCGAAAATCGTGCCCAAAACAATATAATAATCCAGAAAATCGATAAATCTTCGTATCGAAACATTAATCATGCCAAATCATTTCAAATCATATCATAAAGCATTTAAAACATATATGCATGTATCCTGGGTAGAAAATAAAAGTCCACTCACACACCGTCCATATCGCTCGCTTTCTGAGCTGCACGCTTTTTCATAAATTTCGGAAGCCACCATTCCTGTCCAAAATCATTATCAAGGGTCACTAGCATCTCAATATACCTCATATAATTTTCCCCAATTTTTCCGGGAATTAAATACGTATTTTAACCGTAACATAAACCTTCGGACCCTCGAAATAATATCGAAATTGTGTCTGATTGACTAGAAACCAATACCAAAATGTTCGTTACATTAAAAGGAATAAGTTTCATGTTGAACTAACCTTGAGAATTGTACCCAAGCGCCCTCACGCGCCACAGTGAGTGGCTGTGTGTGGGAGCCACGCGCCTGCACAGTAAAGTGCTACAGTCATCGTCCTCGCCCGGATTCCTGTAAAACGGGTCCTTTATCCCGCGTGTTGACCCGATTAGTTTTCTATCAATTCAACATCGTTTTCAACAATTGAACATTCCAATAGCTTCGTAACCCACTGAATTATGGATCTCTAACATCAATTTCACGTTTTAATACTCCAAACCATCTCGACTTAATTCAAGTTTCAAAAGCATGTTCATCGTCTGAGTTCGTCAAATAACCATTGAATCCTTCAATTAATTAGTCAGACAACATCGTAGCCTCATTGTAAAAATGATTTTGAATTCAATTTTGAAAGATTTTACCTCCAATTACCTGAACTCAGCCATGGTATTTCCAAGCTGTCACAGGTCTAGTTCTTGATCAATTCTTTTCGGTTTTGATACGGTCTTAATCAGAATCTAGGAAGCTCACACGATTCTCAATTGTAGTCATCACGACCTCTAATTTGGAATTCGAATTTTGAAATATTTGAATTCCACGAGTTTGGGTTTTGGGTTTGTTTCCACGGTTTCAAATTTTCATCCCTCTCTCCTTCTATGTTCTTACTCTCAGATTTTCCCTTTATTCCTCTCACAGATCGATTCAACAGAGAGATTGAGGTCAGTTTGAGCATACTGCTCTGTTTTATCCTTCTCAAATACACACATACCCGTCCAAGTACGATTTTGAATTAATCCTCATCAATCCTCATTAGATAATTGCCACCAATCCACCATCTGCTAGTGACAGATGTCACTTAACAACCAAAGTGAGTCATAACCGTACTGACTCATCAAAAGCCCAGTCAAATTACCATTTTACCCTTCTTTGACAAATTACCAAATTGCCCTTCACTTTCTCAAGCCCATAACTTTTTCATCTGAATCCTGATTGACGCATGCTGCCTATCTACGAATTCAACGTCTCGAGACCTATCCAATGGTACTTACGAAAAGAATAAACATGGTCCCGATCAAAAAGTCAACAAATGGCCCATTTTTAACCAATTTACCAAATCACCCTTAAACTTCCGAACATCATAACTTTCTCCTCGAATGTCGGAATCGGGCGTGCCACCTGTCTATGAACTCGTGACGTCTCGAACTACGTCATAGTCATCGGTCAAAGTTCGTTTGACCGCTCGACCCAAAAGTCAGCCGTTCGCCCAATTTTAGGGGCAAAATCGTCATTTCCTTCAAATTTTTCCAAATTTTTCTTTTTCGAATTTTCGGGTCGTTACATTAAGTGGTCACCACACAATACCAGTCTCAGTAAATTACCAACACAATCATGTACAGAATGATTACAGTAACCACATATAGTCCACCCATCCTTGATACCTAAGTACCAGTCATTTTTAATATAGCCACTCGGGGATACATCATCCGAGTGTCTGCTCAACATACATCATCTGAGCGTAATTCGAGAAAGGTTATTTACAACATAATATCATACAACACGAACATTGAGAAACATATTTTTTATAACACATATAACGCCTCAAATTGAAATCCACAACTCAAATCATGAATATGAAATCACATACTTCTACACATATCATCTTCATAATTCCAATCCACAACTCGAAACTCAGGCCTAAGCCAAAACACACTTTTCACAAAAACACATTTTATACTTAACCTTATAGAACGTGCATTCAAACAATTAATCATTTCCAAAAATTATCAAGTAATTTATTCAAAATTATATTTAAATCCTTTCAACATAAATTCATTCTGTAAAAAAAATTGCCATTTTGAAACCTGATTCTCAACTCAATACCATTCCCACAAAATCTCATAAACGTATACTCTAGATCCATTTTACAATTTGCAAAAATCATTTTGAAAACCACATTGCCATTTGGAAATTTGAATCCAAACCAAACATAATTTTTCATATACCCTGTAAAGCGTGCATGCGGAAAAAAATTGCCATTTTGAAACCTGATTCTCAACTCAACATCATTCCCACAAAATCTCATAAACGTATACTCTAGATCCATTTACAATTGCAAAAATCATTTTGAAAACCACATCGCCATTTGGAAATCTGAATTCAAACCAAACACAATTTTTCATAAAACTCTGTAAAGCGTGCATGCAAAATTATTTAAAAAAACAAATCCGAAATCTGCAATAATTATTTAAAAACCAAACTCAAATTGTTATCACGTATCACATATAATAGCCTTAATTTGTTTTCTTCATTAAACTTAGATTCTAGACTAAATTTTGCCCAATCACTATTAAGAACAAATCACGCAAATGTGTACTTCAAACAATTCATAAAATTATCAAAGATTATTTTAAAATCACAATTGAATCAGCATCGTGTAATAGAACAATTAAACTATGTTATGTATGAGGCTCACATTTCGGAAATAAAATATTCAATACCTATACTCTGATACCAAATTGACAAGACTCGTCCCTAAATTCCTTGAAAATCGGGTCGGTGCTACTCTCGTCTGACAACTCTTGTTAGACAAGGTGACAGGACTCGTCCCTATTTTCTTGAAAAATCGGACCGGTCTTACTCTCGTCTGACAATTGTTGCCAGACAAGGGATCTTCTCAATTTTGTTTATGCTTCTAAGTTATTAAAGTAACCAAATTTAAACCACCCTTGCGAGGTTACCACCCACATCCAACCCGCTTCCCCGTCAAGTAGTGAAAATTTACTAAATTACCCTTATTTGGGACCTTATTTTTATTTCTATAATCTATCACATCTGACCCTCTCGTTTACAGTAAAAATAAGTAATTACCATCAATATATTAATCTCTCCAATTTTTCCCAAAACTGGAGTTAACATTTAGCATTGAACCACAATTATGTTTCATGATAGCATGTATTTACCATATATATAATTACTTGACTAACACCTTTCTTTGTTACTACTGTTCTTTGTTCCTATTGTAACCATTTCCCACATTCTAGATTTAGTCACACTTTATTAATCGCATACATCCATCAAAATACACTAAATCAACAATAATCCTTACCAACATCGAATAAACATTCTTTAATATTCTTAAAAATTACCAAGAACATCATAATGAAATCCTTAACAACACTTTCTTATGATTAATAACATACTCATATTTCTTCCCCATTTCCTCAAGTTGCAACACACCATATTCCTTCAACATCAACTCATTTAATTCACAAAATATTTATAACTTAGGTCCGTAATTATCCTTAAATTACATGATTAATTAAGGTAATATAAATGAAATGTAAAAACTCTGAACGAGCATAATTTCCTCATATGATTTCTAATTAACTCAACTCTTGGACTAGTAAAGTCAAAATAACAAGATGAACACTTTTCATGTTGATTGTGTACCCAAATTCCGGCCAACACGCTCGTACATGCTGCCAGAGACTAAGGATAGCCTCTGTGCGTGGGCCTCACGTGCCTACGCAGAGGTTGTCTTCAACCTCTCGTGGGTCTGCAAACTGGGTCGGTCGACCCGATGACCTGACCTGACTTGTTTCCACTTATTTCTTTACCATTTTCACATATTATATGTCCAATTTTGTCTAATTAAAGCTTGGAAAGGATATCTGACATCAAAACAATGTAAAACTTACCTTAATACACGGTCCACAGCATGAACTTTCGGCCAAGATTCCTTTACCACGCATAGAGACTTTTCTCGTCCAAAATCAAACATTTTCTACCTCAAATTGACTATGAGACCTCCAGAGGATCGTTATCCTGTTAGTTCTTAAGTTTCATGGCTTAAAACCTTCAAGCCCGAAAATAGGAACTTGCGATTTCCTTCCTTTGTTCTTTTCATTTTCAACCAGACTCCCTTGTTTTCCCATGCTTCTTCCTCTCTTTTCTTTCTCTTTTCCTTTCTCTCCTCTCCCCGGTTCTCTTTGGTTTTTCTCCATGGCCTTCTCCTTCACGATTTTGTGTCAGGACCCACCCCGGTTTCACCCCGAAACCCGAGGTAAATCCCGCTCCCGTCTGACTCCCCGACACAACACCTAAGGAACACTTACTCGAACCCAGTCAAACGCAGGAGTAATTGCAAAATATCCCGAAAGTAGCATTTACAGAACATAGTACGCACATACAAAGAAAATAAAACCGATAACTACACGCACACGGAAGCCTTTACTCTACTCTGGGAACTCTCACGTCACTTCTATGCCTTGGACACTGCCTCGACGTCAAGACTCCGCGCTCGCTCCACAACCTGGAGGGCAATTTAAAACAGAAAATGTGAGTGGACCAGAAAGTACAAAAAATTCAAAACCACTTTATATGAAAACCGAGTTTAACCCTCCGTTTTGAAACCACATGCATAACCAACAGTTATGAACACAGTTATAAAATAATCGTTCTTAAACATCATAAGAAACAGAAACACTATAAAATATCATAGGAAACCATAACATGAGTATCAGAAACCGTATCAAAACCATAACCACCAAATCATCATTTTCCCGATCAAACCTGCTGGACCTATCCGAGTCTTTAAACTCCCGAGTCTTTAAACTCAATCCAGGCCTTAATCATATCCGAGTCTTTAAACTCCCGAGTCTTTAAACTCAAGGCCTACGGGGGAAATCAATATATATCCGAGTCTTTAAACTCCCGAGTCTTTAAACTCAATCCGGGTCTTTAAACCCAATATCCAGATCCAGCAAATCCAATCCCAAAACCATTTAAAAACCATTTACCAATCTACATCCAAACCCGAATCCGAAATCACTGGTCCGATGCTCTCCCGGCATCTAGAACCGTCATTCCGAACCCAAATCCGGAGTCCACTTTCCAATCTTCAAACCAAATTCCGATTAGTGAAATCCGATTCTAAAATCGAAAACTTTGATCATCGAAATCCTGTTCCCCAAAATCCACTTATAACCATTGAAAACCACTTATCAATTGAAATCCCAAAATCATAACATATATTCCAGAAACCAACCATTCCTCGTAAAACGTGCTAAAAACCACTTTCCTCGAAAAACATGTAATAATGCAAAACCGACCAAACATATTCGATAAACACAAAATCATGATTGAAAACCATAAGACAATTATAGAAAACAGTTATGCATGCTCGAGTTTAGAGAAGAGGTCCACTCACAGTACTGAGCCCTACTCGC
The DNA here is from genome assembly GCA_032719365.1 of Prinsepia uniflora. Lineage (NCBI taxonomy): Eukaryota > Viridiplantae > Streptophyta > Magnoliopsida > Rosales > Rosaceae > Prinsepia > Prinsepia uniflora. The sequence goes on along the minus strand of CM064874.1, from coordinate 44,179,891 downwards.
GTCCCGAACGTCCAGCCCGTTCCTCGGCTTCCTCGGGAAATCTCGATCCTGTCAAACACCGTCAAATTACGTCACTAATACATCTACTAACACTCTCCTAAATTTCCTCAAAGATCCCCGAACCGAAGACTTAAAACCCCGGGACCCTACACATTCACCCTCGCGGAACTACACTCAAACGACTTCCGATTAACCCGAAACCAACTCCATTGAACTCACAACAACTCCTAGACCAAAAACTATGTTGACCGTTCCTCCCAGAACCGCCGCACGCGCCTCCACGCGCCGCCCAAAGTGGCTGCGCGTGGCCCTCACGCGCCAGCTACAGTGCACCGTCAACCTTGGGCAGACCCGGTTCCCACCAGTGGTCTGGACCCTGAACCGGCGAGAGCGGTTCTCCTCATTCCGTCCACCAAAACGACTCCTCTCTTCACCAGCAGCATCGTCCCGTCCTAGGCTACCCCTTCCCGTGTGTCACTCACCTCGATTCACCCTAAAACTCGTCGACTCAACCTTGAACAAAAACCCGTACACTGCCCTGTTTCTTACTCCGGCCACCCACGACTTCCCCCTTCACGGAGGCTACACCAACCTCTTCCCTGGACTTCTCTAAACCTAACCCAGCTAACCTGAACCGTCGACTCACTCCCAAACTGCACAACTTGCCGTTCGAACCTCACGGCTAAAACAGAGCACACAAGTGCACTCCGTCGTACCGGCCGCCCCTGTGCACCACCCATCACGGCAGCACACTCAACCGGTTCCTAGGACCCTCAGGAGTCTCACCCAAACCTCCAACTCCCTCGACTCTAGCCCTAGACTCACGACTTTCACATTGAAGTTCAATGGAAAACAGAGTTCCAAATCGGAGATGAGGAAATTACCTGCCTCCTGCTGCCACCGTGAGCTCCTCCGGTAGTGGTTGACTCCTCGCAACCCGCACGACACCACCACGGACTCAATTGCCCCGTACACGGCTACCACCGCCACAATTCTCACAATTCCTTCCTGTTTCCTCCCTGATTTTCCCGCAGCTCTCGACACCCTCACACACGGCCACCACACCGTCAACCTCTCTCACTGCTTCCCTCTCACTCTCTGATCACCCTCACACACTCACAATTCATCAACACACACACCACCGCCCTCAATTTCCTTCACGACCTCCCTCTGTTTTCTGAACCAGCATCACACAACACGGGTGCACCCCAATTATTTGGGCCGTGCACACACTCGAACTCACCAGAAGCCACTACACACCTGCCATGTGTCACCATCCCTTCATCCTTTATCCCACCTGGCCTAATCCCAGCCGTCCATTCCTTTCTTCTATGCACAAATCCCAATGTGCCACAATGACCAAAATACCCTTCTTTTTAACTTATATTTACGTTTTAACCAAAACTTCCTAGACCCGTAACTCTCACCCCGTAAGTCCGATGAATACGTGCCGCCTGTCATCGAACTCAGGACGACAAGAACTATCTAACCATCCTAGGTCAACCTACCAAAACTCGATTATTCAAAAAGTCAACTTTCCCCCTATTTTTCCAAAATTACACGAATGCCCTCGACCTTCCGAACATCACAACTTCCTCCTCGGATGTCGGACTCGGGCGTGCCACCTGCCTACGGATTCGTGACGTCCTCAACTATGTCCTAGTCACTGGTCAACTCCCATTTGACCACCCGAAATAAAAGTCAACATTTCTGCCCGACCCAGGGGCAAAATCGTCATTCTAAGTTCCCGGACCCCTCGGGACCACCTAACCCCTGATTAACCTTACTAATCACACCTTAATCACTCTACTAATCCCAATTCTCAGGACGGGTTGTTACATTTTGGCCCATCCTCACCGAATTGTCTCAAACAAACACACATACATGTACTTATAAACATGTAAGTTGGTGGATAAATGTTTGGAGGGTGAATACTAGATTTTTCCAGAGTCATACATATGTTTCACAAGCTAGAATAGCCAAATTACCAAGTTACCTTTATAATCAAAATTACAAAAATTCCCTTAAGCATTCTTAACCCACATCGATTCAATTCGACCTCTGTTTTCGACATGTTGCATGCCTACGCATTCAGGAGGCTGAGACCTTCGTAACAGTCTTTTCAAAATTTCTAAAGCATGTCCCAATCAAAAAGTCAATACTTTGACTTTTGGTAAAAAAGTCAACTCTTTGACTCTCAAGGGTAAAATTATCATTTCTCTTCCTATTTCCTCAATTTTTACCTTTTCTCGAGATTTGGGCCTTTACACAAGGGATAATATCAATTTTATCTAAGTCCAAATCTTATTAGTTTAACCAAATTAAGTCTATCCTTGTGGAGTTACCGCCCACATCCAGCCCACTTTACCCCGTTAAGTGGTGGAGTTTACTTATTCAACCATATTTGAGTTTTATTTTCGTTATACATATTCCACTATTCATAATCAGATCATAAAATTATTAAAGCAACAAATTTAGGATAGCAACTTCATATTGCAAGACGCAAGTCATGATCACACGGTAATTAATATAAGAACTTTGGCATAATAAGTTATTAATCTTTTAATAGGCAAGCTCTTACTAATTTTTTTTTTAATTTCCACAAACCTTTTTAAATTTCATAATTTATCATGGAAGTCTATTGATTTATTTATAATAATCCATCATAACAATCTTTCACTAATTCATACAATCCTTAAATCAACCTTTCTTCTTCTCACTTTCATAAAATTACCACATATCATAATTATATTTAATTAATACCCAAATATATCATAGGCCTCTCATGGTGAATGTTCTTAACAATATATGTATATTAACTTGGAAATTATACCATCGAACTCAAAAATGAAAAATAAAGAAGTTTCATTTTGGTCATCACCTCAAACTCCACTGCACATGCCGCCACGCGTCAGAGGAAGGCCTCTACGTGTGGTGGCCACGCACCCATCAGAGTCACCTTCTTCTTCCAGCAGAGTCGACCCGCGAGTCTATGTGCATGGCCCGACTCGGCGACCTTGACCCGACCATAACTTGGTCATTTCATGTTCGATTTCGATGTTCTAATCATCGAATTTCATCTACATAAGTCTAAAAATAGATCTATAGTATCAAAAACAAGAAAACATACCTGGATAATGTGACCCAACTCCTCAAACTTATGGCTAAGGCTTCAACATCATACCTACAGCCTTCATGTGGTCTAAACTCTCATCTTTATATCTCATAGCGATCTAAGACCTCCAGAGAGATGTTCCCATGCAAGTTTCCAAGTTTCCTAGCCTAAAACTTGAGACTCGATGATAAAGATTTTACTAAGCACAATAGATGTACTAGGCAAAACTTATAAGTGTAATAACTTTGCAAGTGCACAAAACGTGTAGATAGTATAGTGGCATAGTAAAGGTCGAATTCCTCAGGGACTTGTTCAAGGTGTCCAATTAAGTTTTAGTCCAATTAACTTAGATGTGAAAGTAAAGAGCAATGATGGGTTTTTTTTTTGGAGTGATGATGCATGAAATTCAATGGTAAATACAAAGTGTAAAATGATGAAGACTTAATTGAAAACTTGGTTGATTTATTAAAACGAGTCAGGGCTTATTATCCACCTTTACCAATTATAGTTCTCCTTAGATTTCCTTTATCTAATTACTATGCATGTTCTGAATTAAGTGCATGTGTAGGGGTTTGGCTAAGGCTCACCCCACACCTATTATCTTCTCTTAGTTTGCATGTTTTAAGTGTGATGTCCACTATAAAACTTCTATTATCGATGATGTGTGATAATGCCTGAAACACGAAGAAAATTTGATGACACTACACTATCCCTTGAAAAGTGATGTGTGATTCTAGTAGGTCATGAGTTTAGATTACGAATAAAAGTCCTTCTCTTAAACTTGATGCTACAAACTGCAAGATAATATGATGGTCCATCAAACAATTACATCGACAATTATACACAAATAAGGTAGCCAAGCTTATACGCGTAAATTGAGTTCACGAAGCGCAGTAATCCAACAAATTTAGTCATGCATAACAATATAAATCAAGAGCTAGAAATCTAAGTACAAACTAACATGGCTAGGGCTTTATTGTAAGACCCGTGTCTTGGAGGGAACAGTGAACAATCCCACATTCCTGCGAGGGGGGAATGGTGGTGTGCCTTAAAGGTGTAGACACACACCTATCTAACACGAGGCTTTTTGGGAGCTCAGTGGCTTTGAGTTCAGTTGGAACTCCAAAGTTAAGCGAGTTAAGACTGGTGCAATACCATGATGGGTGACCCACTAGGAAGTTGCACCATGAGCTCCTAAAAAAAACCGGGAGGGCAAGAGCAAGGAGGCCCAAAACGGAGAATATCGTGCTAGATGAGTCGGGACCTGACAAATGAGGGTTGGGTCCTGACATTCAAGTAGCCCCAATCTTAAAGGAAACTACTCACGCGTACTTAGATGATTAAACAAAAGCATTATCTGAAATTGCATTGAATCAATAAGATAAATAAGTTTAAAGTACAAAACAATAAAGAGGGAAGAAGGAACTCCCTTAGTCTAGGCGTGCAAAACACAATGAAAGGCTGCTGCAAATTAATAAAGAACTCCTTAATCGCAAAAACAATGTATTCTCTGTATTCTTTAGTTCAAAACCCTAAAAAACGTCTAAAAGGGCAGAACCCTTTGTCGTGGGGTTTTCATGAGTTTAAATAGGAGATTAGACCCCTTTTCATGTCACCAAACAACCCAAGAATCCTTGTGGAATTTGGAATAGGACAGTATCCCCAAATCCCTAAAAAGTAGGAACTTGATAAGGCAAGAAATCCTAATTTCTTGGGTTGTAATAAACGGATAGGAACCCTTCTTTTAATGGATCTTTTGGCTGAATTTCCTAACTGGATTCTAGGGTTGAATTGTCTGAAATAGCCTACTTAATCTGGGCGTGCAAGGCTAGCAAGACTGGTCCACAAAGCCACACATACACTCCTTGTAGGATTAGGGCCTTTCGGCCAAGAAAGGCCAGAACCCCTTTCTTGGTCAATCTTGATTATCTTGACATATGCTATAACCTCATTGGGACCCCTAGAGATTATCTGGGCAGCTTGATCACATCCAAGACATTGGAAAATGCCAATTCAAAGCCAAAACCCGAGAGGGCTCAACTCAGATTTTAGTTAGGGACCTTAAGTTCATTTTAGTGCTATTCCTTCATTTTGGCTCGGATTTCCTCCATTCTTTTTGCATTATCTTTAGAATTGACTTAAGTTTATAATCTACACAAGTCTCACAAAATGGATCATTTTCTTCTATTGCACTTTTACAATTATAAACAAAAGACAAGTAAAGGAGATAAGGAACAACATTGAAACAATGCTTAATTCATGACTTATCACCCGACACCAACGTTTAATATTTCTTTTTATTTTTCTCACGTGCTTCTCCCCTTTCCGTCTCTAAACTTCATCAGACCTTTGCCTTTCTTCCTCTTTTCCTCTTCTTTTTCTCGTTCTGTTTCCTTGGTTCTCCTTTCTCTCTTTTCTTGTTTTCTTCTATTTTCGGCCAAGCACCACCGAACTCCCTTAAATTTATGTACATATATATAATGGTGCATGCTTAAGTTGGTGGGAGAATGAGATAATAAGGGAGAAATGTGGAGAACATTCTAGAACTCCCTAGGACATTCATGCGAAAGTACCAAAATGCCCTTATGTTCCAAAATGACCAAAATGCCCCTATATTATTTAGACCCAAAATAAATTTATTTGAAATCCATTTTCGAGATATCACATGTCTACGTATTCAAGAGTTCAAGATCTACGTAGTCGTTCCCACAAAACATTCACAAGAAGACCTAGTTAAAAAGTCAACATTTTGACCTTTGGGAGAAAACTCGTAAACTCGTCATTTTGTCTTCCTGAAATTTCCAGGTCGTTACATATATGATGTTTGTTCCCAAGAAGCCGAGGTTAGGGGTATTCCCAGACACCCGATGCTCGACAATTAATGTTGTTGTTATTGTGACCGTTCCGAGGCAGCTGAAGTTAGGGGTGTTCCTAGACGATCGTAGCTCGAAGTTAGTATTTTCCAAGCAGCCGAAGCTAGGGGAATTCCCAGACGACTAATGCTCAGAGGGGTTATATTGTGTTTGTTCTCAGGAAGCTCAAGGTAGGGGTGTTCCCAGACGTCGTATGATCGAGGATTACTGTTGTTGTTGTGATCCTTCCCAAGTAGCCGAAACTAGGGTGTTCCCAAACAGTTGATACTCGAGGTGTTGGCCTACACGTACTACTGTTATTCATCGTGACTAGTACTTGAGTTGATGATTGGTTGGTTCATTTGTATTGGATTGGATGGTCTGATTTTATCCATAATTGTGTCTCGTGATTTTATATGATGGAATGAACATGAATTTTGGAAAATATGGGCCATAAGCTGTTTACTGGTGTTTTATGATTTTGTGGTCCCACAGTCTACAATTTGTTTGATTTGAAATCCGATTGTTCGTTTGTTTAAGTTTTAATTCTATGCATACATGTTTTATAAAAATGGACTGTAAAAGTTTATTTTCTGAAACGTGTTTTTAAGACATTATTTTCGTCCACTCACATTTTTCATGGTTTTATTGACCCTCTAGGGCCATTGCACGGAAAGCGGGGTGGACCAAGAGGTGGAGGCATGAGCAATAATGCATTTCAAGTATCCCTTATATGACAAAAGTCGAGGGTCATTTCGCTATTTTTGATTATGTTAGACTGAAGCAGAATTAGGCGTGATTATCGAAGTGTTTTAGGAGCGGGTCCTGTGAAGGACGATGGTTGGCAATGGCCTGGGTTAGTGAGTCTGTGGGTCGACAGGGGATAATGGGCGAATTGGTGGCATTTGGTGTTTGGCAGTGATTGCTTATTCCTCAAGGTAGTGAGTCTGTTAGTCCGTATGGACGGGGGTCATCATCTTTGTTCATCATCATCATCATCATCACCTTTTTTATTATTATTATTATTTGGTTTTAATATTTTGCTACAATATTTAAAAAGTCTGATTTCTTACTGCGTGCCACATAAGTTTTCTAAACAATTAGTAATTGAGTGTAACTTTTAGTACAACGAAGTTAAGAGAAGGGGACTCCAGGAGCATATTATTACGATTTCGTGTTTTGGAACTAAATTGAAACCTAATATCTAATTAAGAGAATATTTTGAGTTATAAGCCAATATAAGCCATGAATAAGGAACTCCTTGGCACATTTTTTTTTGGACAATACTCCTTGGCACACTTTGACACCGTGAATCCAACTTTTTTCCTTCCATTTTTGTCCGCTAAATTAATGACCCCTATGCATTGGTAACCCAAAAAAAAAAGTATAACGAAAGAGGATTTCTTTGATGTACAACGCTTTTTTTTTTAACAGTACTCCTTGGCACACTTTGACACCGTGAATCCAACTTCTTTCCTTCCATTTTTTGTCTGCTAAATTAATGACCCCTATGTATTGGTAACAAAAAAAAGTATAACGAAAGAGGATCTCTTTGATGTACAGCGCTCTTATTTGGCACATAAACTCCTAACACTCGCTAACGAGAGTACTAATTTATTTTTATTTCTGTTAAAAAATTAAAATGAAAAAGCAAGGAAAACGTGCCAATAATACACGTGGCCTAATTTATTGGTCATAAGGTGTCTTCCTTTCTTGTTATCCGATACAACACGACACCGTATCTCTACAGAAGCAGCCAACTTCTAACCCATTTCTCTCTCCATAAGTCTAGCTTTTCTCCTCCAAGGCTCCAACCACCTCGTCTTCTCTTCGCACCATCTCTGCCTAAGCGCTAACCATAGCTTCTGCGATAAGCACCATAATTCAGTAAGTCATTTTCGATCTTTTTTGGATTTGTTTGTGTTAGAGTGTTCTGGGGGCCATTTTGGCATTGAACGATGGAGGAATTTCAACCTATTTGCCACAATACCCATTTCACTTTTGAACGATGTTTAGTTTTGTTAATTGCAACGTGTGCTTTGAGTTTTGGAGCTGTCTTAATTTCATGGCATTATGCTGTGAGATTTAAAGAAAATGCATATGAAATATCACCATTGGTGATGGGTTTCCATTTGACAGACTAGTAGATAAACAAATAGCTTCAAATTTCCTCCACCAAGGCATCAATGGTGGAGATTTCCAGGTTCTGGTTTGTTTATGATGAATAGGGAGTAGCTCTGTGTGTGTCGGCATGGGGGTTTCCTTTGAGATTATACCTGGTCCTTATGCTGTCTGAAACAGACTGAACTGTAATTTGAAGCAAACTTGGCTGTAATTTATTCTCTGAAATCGCCAGTTATCATCCTCTTCTCTTTCGTTTTTCTTTTTTCAAATTTTTTTTTTAGTGTCTGAGAATTGTTTTAAGGAATACCATGGTTCTTCTTGCATATTTCTTTCACCAAATTAGAATCATGGCCATCTTTTTGTTATAACAATTTTTCAGGTTCAGGAGGAACCTATGAAAATGGAAATAGGTACCGCAAGGTGAGCTTTCCTCCTTTTTGTGAATAAATTCAGCTGATTTCCTCTAAGCAGTGTTGGCCATGAGAGGAGGCGCAGGGGAAGGTGGCTCAGCCTGTTGAACAGCAACTTCATGTTGGACCAGCACGTCAGGAAGATTTTCAAACGGAACAGAGGTGTCCCTGGATCGGACAGTAGTAGCCAGGTCTTTAAACTCAGGGCCAACGCCGTTGAGTACATGAAGGAGGAGGTCATCATCGGATAGGGGAGCATCGATGACAACAAGTTCGTCTGCAAGGAGGCGGACCTCCTGGAGATAATCAGCAACAGGACGAGAGTCCTGACGCAGGAGAGTGAGGCGTTCCTTGAGTCCAAAGCTTAGGGGAGACTGTCAAGCCCACCATTGCTTGAGGCTTGTGAAGAAGAGCAGGAACACATCGCCCTTACTCGGCCCTTGAAGGAGAACTGCCCCCGTGCTGAGTTCCTTCACATGAAAACAACCAGGAAACAGTTTAATAAAGGTATTGTTTTGCTTGTTAAATTGAGAAATGGAGATTAAGTTTCGGGTCATGGAAGGGGCACATAAAACATTGGTAATTTTAAAGGGAGGAGAGTTGGGAGAAGAGAGTAAGGAAGAGCATGTATGTGTAATACAAAGGCCTTTACCATTGCCAATTATTATCTCATCGGAGCCGTTGTAGTGGGTGGCATCAGAGAGATGTTGGGAGCTTGTTGCCACGTGGTGAAAGGCTCCTGAGTTAAGAAGCCAACAAGAGAAGGGGGCCTGAGTTGCAAGATTTGCCACGGGGGGTTGGGGGGCTGATTGCTAGAGGTGAGGGCGGCACTTAGCACTGTGGCCCTGAGTGCCACATTATGACAGTAGCCACGATAGCCAGTGGTCTGAGATGATGGGTGACGGGAGCTGTCGGTGGCCTACTGATAAGACCATTGATCGGTGGGCTGTCCGTGGGCTGACTGTTGTACCGCTGGCCAGAGGAGCCTCTGTTGGAGTGGTTGGAGTTTGATCCACGAGAAGACTGAGCGAGGTTGGCAGTTATGGGAGGGTTGGGGTGCGTGGGCTGCACGGTTGGAGGCAGCCTCATGCTGGACCAGCAAGTCATGAAGATTTTCAAAGGGAACAGTGGTGTCCCTGGACCTCGCTGCTGTTGCTATTTCCCTGAACTTGGGTCAGACTCCATTAAGTACATGGAGGAGGAGTTCATCATCAAACAAGGGTCTGTCGATGGAAGTCAGCTCATCAGCAAGAACCCGAACCTCCTGAAGATATTCAAAGATTGGGCGGGAGTGCTGGCGGAGGAGAGTCCGCTGTTCCTTGAGTCCAAGGACACGAGCTTTGGCTTTGTTGGCATAGAGGTGAGTGAGTTGTGCCCAGACAGTGGCAGAAGTTGGGGCGGTTGCAATGAGTTGAATCACCTGAGGTGAAAAAGAGGCCAGGATGGCGTGGAGTAAAAGTTGGTCCTGACGGACCCAGAAGTCGTGAAAGACTGGTGTTGTGGTGGGTGGGCAGGGTCGAGAGCCATCGACAAAGCCCATGAGGTCATATCCTCATAGAAGGGCATTGAATTGAGCTCCCCACAGAAAAAAGGTGGTGGTAGTGAGCTTGACGAGGAGTTGGGCAGCGGCGTTTATGGTGATGAGGATGGGAATATTAGGGTTTGGTTTAGCGAGTGGTGGGACTAGTTGGGCGGCGGGCTAGACAGTTGCAAAGTGGACGATGGTCTGAGCAGCCATGAAATTAGGGATTGTGTTAGGGTTTGCTCGGTGGAGCGTTTATTGCTCTAATACCATAAAAGGTATGAAGGTTTGTATATTTCAATAATAATTCTGAATACAGCAGTGTCTTTGTTTTATACAAGTTCTAGGAAGACCTAACTAGGTATGTACGACTAGGAAGATTAGGAAAGAATCCATAGAAGTTGACTAGCTATACAAGGAAGGAGTCAGATTGATTCCGTTGACAAATCACAGCAGATCAAGGAGATTCAGGGTCAATCTCATGTGATCGGTTGTATCTTAGGAGAATCCACAATAAAAGGGAGCTGTTGAATGGTTGGGTAGATGGACCAAGTGAAACCTCACTGAAAAAGGCAAAGAAATTGCCTGTCTAAGCATTTTGGTAGGGCGATACCGAACCAGGAGGGTGGAGGGTGGAGGGTGGCTGCTTATTTCCTGCGCATGCACCATTGTTCAGCAGGCACCTGCCGTAACAGGAGTCTCCTTGTGTGCGTTAGTAACTTCCTCCCGAGCTGCTTCTAACCAGTTCGGTGGATGCCTACCGAACTTCAATTACTTCTTTGTTTGTTCTGGGATTTGCTCCATTTCTTCACCAAAATTTATTAAGTTAGACCAGAACTAAATTCCTGCACACATCTCACAATATTTATCATTTTCTAATGTTTTAATACGAGATTAGGGTTAATCAACAGGTAAAAGGGTATCAAAATTAACTCAATATCCATCTTATCAAATTCTTAATAGATTCAAATGGGTGAACTAAGTTTTGCTATTTGTGGGTAGTCTTGACTATCGATGGGATTGTATGTGTTCGATTTTTGTTCAATTTTTCATATAAAATTTGTTTTTAGCGTTCAGATGTTCACCATGTCTAGATTGTTAGAGATCGGGATTCTGCTCATTATAGAGTTGGGATTTCGGCCCTAAAATCAATTGGTGATAGGGCGAGTTGCCCAAACCTATATAAGGCACACATTCTGTTTCCTCTTTTTCGATGTGGCGGTTCTTCCAGCCAACACGTGATTATGTGAGGTCATTGTCTTCCAGCCAACACGTGATTATGTGAGCTCATTGTCCCACATCCGTATGAGCCCATTGTCTCATACCTCTTTTTGCTATGACGCCAATCACGCGGCGAGTGAATGGGTGACATGTGGCACGTGTGGCGGTTAAGCCATCCATGTGGGATAACGCGCTCTGATACCATGTTAGAGATCGGGATAATTTAGATTGGTGTGGAGAAAGTAAAGAGCTTGCAGCTTAAGTTGTTAAAGTTTGACACGATTCTGGTTGAACCCCATCATTCACCTATTGCTGTATATTTCATTTTAGGCTTCTTTACCCTAAAAATTGTGTTACTTTGATTCTTGGATAAAGTTTGATTTCTATGAAATCCAGTTTTTTCGGTTGCTCAGCAAAAGGAAATGTAAACGGCGAGCTTTTTGCTTCAGCAAAAAGGGTCTAGATTCTTTTGGAAAAAGTCACCACAAGATTTAAGGGTGTTAACTTTTGTATCTGCCTAGATTCTGAGGGTTCTATGTAAAAGGCAATTGTCTCGCATGGAAATATCATTAGGGCTGTGTTTGGATGAGGAACTTCAAAGTACCAAGGGATGCTGGGCAAATTAGTTAGAAATGCACCACAAACAATTAGATGGATGATTTCAAAGGACTAGATGCTATGCACTTAGAAGGATTTGTAAGTAACTACTTCATATATGTTACTTGGAAATCCCTTCTTTAGTTGTTTTGTTATGCTCATGTGGTGCAAGTGCCTTGCTAGTTGCTCAAGTAATTACTTACATATCCTGCTATTTAATTGTTTCAAGTGCCTTTCTTAGTAGTACATGTCCTGCTATTTAATTGTTTTGAGTGCCTTTCTTAGTAATGTAGCCTAAAAGTATGGTTGTAAAAGAATAAAATGTTTTTTTGATGACATTAGAGGGGTGGTGGGGGAAAGTTACGGTTTTGGACTTCACTTTGGGCATGGGCAAAATTAAGGATAAAGGATAAGGCCAATAGTGGGACTTGAGCTGGATCTTCTTTAACTTTTATTCTTTTTCACCCTTCGAGAATGTTTAGATGTGAACTATTGGTGATGTTTCAGTAGAAGTGAGTAACCGCACATGACGCAGCAATAGACTCTAGTAGGCTTGTAGTATATTTATGAGTAATAGTTTCAGCTCCAATACATATTGCAGACTTTTTTTTATTGGTTCATATGCAACATTTTCTTTTGCACTAACATTTAGTACTTAAAGTTTTAGATCTTAAGAACTAACTTGTGTTAAACTCTATACCAGTTGAAGTCACTGCTCGCTGATTCTGAAAGAACAAAGCTCGTAAGAAAACTAAGTGAAGCCAATCAACAAAATCGATTCCTCAAACGACAGGTGTGTATGTATTTCATACAATGTACTTTATAATTTGAGTCTTAATTCAGCTTCATCATTTTATTGCGGTGGCCACATTTTATGATCTTTCCATCTTTGTTAAAGTCTTAATAGATTTGGATCGATTAATATTCTTTAGGAAAGCATTCTAACTGCAGTATGCGTACTAATTCAATGGCTTGGTGCAGAGATAATAGGACTGGAGAGTAAAGACCATCACACAACCAACGAAGATTTACATTATTGTGTTCAATACCTTTCTGTGGTACTCGATGACAGTATATGACAGTATTAAAATTGGGTCGTTGGCTTGTTTAGCATGTGAGCTTAACAACTGTATACATATTAAAAGCTTCGCGAATTTAGAATCTCATTTAAGCTAGAAGTTAATTGAATGTACTGAAAGAAGAAGGTGCACACACCTCTGTCATCATTTGTCTTCTGAACAAAATGAAAGAACTGGATGAGTTTCTCTTTAAAATTTTTAAATTTATATGATAGCCTGTTTGTCTTAACTGTATCAAGAAAATTAACATACATGTAACTATAATTCTTGTATGCTTTTAATTAGAGAGTGCTTGGATGTTTATTATTGTTTGATATATCATATGTTTCTCTTCTAACAATCAGTACAGATTGTACCATAGTGTGTAATGGATTTGATATCTTATTTTGGTCTGATATCTGTGCAGTTGCAGATAAAGGATGATGCATTGGTTAACTTCAAAAGTGAACTTGCTGTCTTGGAACTTGAATTTCAGGTTACATATTTTACAAATGGTGGTTGTCTGCGCATCTTGCATGAACATAATGTTATCACTGGAATTATTCTATCCAATTTCAGTTTGTTTAGGAATATTCCTTTTTGGTTCTTGTTTTGGAGTTCTGCGATTATGTAGAGACATTTTTAGTCTGTTTAATGTGAATGTATTTATTTTTTTTGTTTGGTGAAATGGCAGGCCTAAGCCATATATGAAAATACTTACTGATAAAGTATGAGCACAGCCCATTTTGTCATCGTTTAGGATAGTTTAGTGTAAATTTTCATTTTGTTAGATTTAGACTGCGCTTTCAGGAGATTCCTGGTCCTTTTTATCATTTTCTTGGACTTCCCAATTATTAAGGACCTTGCTGAATCACTGGAGATTGAGAATCCTTCTCCCTGATTCGGCTGGTCAAAGATCTACCGAGGTTGATTCCTTCCTACTGTATTTCATTCTTGGTTAGTCTCTACACATACATACCTAGTTAGTTCTCTACCTGTACATTCCTAGTTAGGAGTCTATCACACATCTGTATAAAATAGGGTATTGCTGTACACAAAGTATTCAACCAATAAAACAGAAATCTGTTTATACCTTTTATGGTATCAGAGCATCTAAGCTCCACCGAGTGAATCCCAAAACCCTAATTCCCGGATCCTCAGTTTCCATGGCCGCCCCACCCAACCCTGTCTCGGCTCCTACCCTCTCACCACCACCACCACCACCCGCCGTCGATTCCACCCTTCCGCCCTCCCTTATCACCATCAATGCCGCAACCCAGCTTCCTGTAAAGCTCACGTCCAATAACTACTTCCCTTGGCGTGCCCAATTTCATGCCCTCCTCCGTGGGTATGATCTCATGGGGTTCGTGGATGGCTCTCATCCCTGCCCCCCTAAAACTGAGCCTACGCAGCATGCCTTCTGGCTCCGCCAGGACCAACTCCTCCTCCATGGCATCCTGGCCTCTGTCTCCCTTCAGGTGATAACCCTAATTGCTGCTGCCCCCACCTCTATTGCTGCTTGGCAGCGTCTTACCCACATCTATGCCAGCAAGGCCCGTGGCCGTGTTCTAGGCCTCAGGGAGCGCTTCCATCTCCTTCGCCGTGGTGACTGCCCTGTCTCCGATTACCTGCTGGAAATTCGTCTCATCTCTGACGAACTTGCTGCTATTGACACCCCCCTCGCTGATGATGACTTCTCTATGTTCTCAACGGGGTGGGACCCCAGTTCAAAGACATCATTGCTGCTGTCCGGTCCAGGGACACCTCTGTGTCATTTGAGAACTTGCATGACCTGCTTGTTCAGCATGAGGAAGCCACCCAACGAGACAGCCCAGCCCCCACCTCGGTTATCACTGAAAATGTCTCCCAACATCCTCGCAGCTATCCCTCTAACCGTGCTGCATCAACCTCCCACAGCGGTCGCTACCACCCCCCAACTCACGACTTCTCCCGCTCCTCTGGCCAGCGGACCACCTCCTCCATCAGCTCGGCTAACAGCCGTCGTTCCACCAACCCTCCCACTGGCTACCGTGGCTTCTACCAGTGGTGTGGAACTCAGGGCCACAGCGCAAAACGATGTCCCCAGCTTCAGTCCTCTTCCCACAACCCTCCTGTCGCCAACACTGCCACCCAGGCCCCCTCCCTGAACTGGCTTCTTGACTCTGGTGCTTCGCACCATGTCACTGGACACACCCACCACCTCTCTGATGCGCAGCAGTACAGTGGTCCGGACGAAATCATCATAAGAAATAAAATTTGATGTTCCCCTCATAAGAAAATAGTATTCTTAGATTTGATTTTGATAACAGCCTAATATACACCTAAGCTATGCTTCTTTAGAAAATTGAAAATTCAAGAGAAACAGCTTGGTTGTGTTTCTATGGCAGGAAATCCTGGAATGTTTAAATTTGGTAGTGTGCTAGCTGGAAAGGTGCATATATAGTTTGTCTTTAAGTGAAAAAGCTATTTACTAGTTACTTGAATAATACTATTTATTTTCAATTCTGGTTACTTGCAAGCTTTCCAGGATTCAGGAATTTTCCAATCCCACAAATCATGTTAAATCTTCATGCCAGACTTGTGGTAAAGTTTGAAAACTTTCCTAGTGGACCCAAAAATTTTTGGGGAGTTAAATTTAAGAACCATGGGGGAGTTACTTTCCTATATTTCATTTTCCTTGTTTCTGTCAACCAATAGACCCTTAAGGACCAACTTAGAGTCGAAAGTAAAAAATTATGGAGGATTTGCAGAAAATTAAAGTCATGCACTGCTCATAAATGCATTCAAGATAAAAGGAGACTCCTGGTAAAGGCTATGTTTTTGTGCATCATTGTTCATGTGATTGAATAGAGTCGAAGACTTGTGATATCATGATTTCTTTAGTTGTTCTAATGGGCAGGCTTTGGTGAAATTGGCAGAAGAAAATACAAAATTTGTCATTCGAGAAGGTTCAAGAAAGATTAATGGAAAATACATTCAGTCTCACCTTCTTTCTCGTTTAAAAGGTAACTTGGACTTGATTAAAACTCCTGGACATAAGTCATTTGGGATTAAGTGCGATTTTTGTGCAAATGGATGGAGTTCATGAGTTGAGAAAGATTGTTTCTGATATCCCTCAAAATATATGGGTTATTCTTTATCATAGAATAGAATTAGACTTCCAAAAGATATATGGGTGAAGTCACCTTTTGATTTCAGAATCGCTGTTTTCCAACTTATATTATATTTCATTGAATTTTAGCACTCATGTCAGTTTTCCCATGTTTGTAAACTTTCCATATGTATTGACAAAAGTATTGTTGTGTATTGGTGTGAAGCTGTACATGGAAAGTTGAAGGAACAGATAAAGGATGTCGATGCTGCACAATCCAAGGAGGTTCCCCTAGTTTGGTGCGGCATGGCTGAGGTAAAGCATACAACCTGGTAGTTTCTAATCCTTTTTCCTAAAGTTATGTAGTGTGGTAATAACGACTGTTCTATCTGAAACATGATGATGTGGTCGCTTGATTGTAAAGCAAAAGGGTTGAGGTATTCCCTTGGATGCATTCAACCCTTGGCTTCACCCTTGGTTACAATAACTTGGTTACAGTATAGCTGCTATAGTTCTCTCCAGTCCATGTAATATTTGGATATGTCAAATTACGAGTTTGGCCCCCTACAAGAGAAATTTTAGAAGGATGAAGCCATGGGTAACATTTCCAAGGATGCTTTGCCAACAAAAGAAAATAAAAACACAAGTCTCTTATTTTTAAACTATTTTTGTTTCCTACCCCATTTAGAGTTTTCCTCTAGTCTAGACCGCTACATTTTCACATGGTCACATGCATCCTGAGTTCATCTTTTCTATTTACACTCAATACATTCACCGTAATGTCGTATCATCCTGATTTCATCTTTTCCATTTACACTCAGTACATTCACCCTAATGTCATATTTCAAGTCTACTGTCATAACGGGCTTAAAAAAATGTTAAAAGATTATATATGACAATTTGACTGTTTATATATTTATTTTCAACAGCAATTGGTCCATTCTATTTGGGTAGAAGTAGAACTAGTTTTCTGAGGGTCTCACCTGGAAAGTGGCACGTTATGGTCATTTTTGTGGTATCAGAGTGTCCATCATAAAATTGCAAAAGCAGAGACATTTCAGCTCTTAGAATGAAATTTTAATGTTTTGGTATGTGGTTTTTAGACATGAAATCTAGAGACAATGTGCTGCTTTTGTTGTGGTGTCAGAGTGTGCAAGTTATGGGAACTTTTGACGGCTGGAGTCAAGGAGAGGATTTATCATCGGAGTACACTGGTTCTTTCACCACCTTCTCTACAACATTAAAGCTCCAGCCTGGAAGGTATGAAATCAAGTTCTTGGTTGATGGAGAATGGAAGCTGTCACCGGAGTTCCCTACAGTTGGTGAGGGCTTAATGAAAAATAACTTGTTGATCGTGGACTAGCTCGAGGTCTACATTCATGGGAAAAGAAGAAACAACGTATATGCATCTAGCAACACATAATTTGGGGTCCTAAATTGTGCTTCTGATGTACAGAAAAAAGAGAGCCTAGAATTTTAACCAGAACGTCTTCAAAACTGTTAGTTTGTATCTGTATGTGATTACAAAATGAGAATGCCGTGCCGGCCACATTGCAAGTTAAGATTTTGTTGGAGATGCTGGAGGGGCCTAGACTTTGCTGAATTGTGATCTTTTGTATTCGCTTGTTTTTACTATGCTTTTGGTACCCTGTTTCACTCAATAGCTCGTGATGTCCAAGTCACATAGCACTTCCCGCTTGCCCATTTTGAGGGGATTGGATATAAAATAAAACTAATCTAATATGATTGGATATTTAATCAATTACAATTCACTAAACATGGTCTATAAGCCACATATAACGTGATGAATACACATTCGTACGCCAACATAAAAGTGAAAATCCGAAGGGGAACCAATTTAAATATGATATTTAAAAATTATCTTTGCATTGAACTATTTTGAACAATGTTTATATTTATTTTATGTGGAGGTGCTTTATTTAAAAAGGAAAAAAAAGAAAATTATCAAACAAGCCAACTTAATATACGAACAGAATAAGAAAGCAATAATAAAAAAAAAAACCTAATTGCTATAAAATATGTATATTAGATAGAGAGTTGGCATGACATGTTTCAAAATGTAAAAAGTTATTTAATGGACACCTTAAATGGCAATTCCATGTTTCAAAATACCTATAATAGTTTTTATTTATTTATTTTGGCTAAAATATTTCGAGCAATATTGATAGTTGCATTTTTCATAAAAAAAATAAACTCTGAATTACTCAGGATGTTTAATAAGTTTTTGAAATTTCAATAAAAATATCAAAATAATAATCCTATTTGAATTCACTGTTAATTTTTTTTTGGATTAAAAATAATATGTTAATTGGTACCCTAAAGGGCATGATATGCCTTAAATAACTTCTAATTGTTTTTTTTAAGTGAAGTTAAAAATATTTTTGTAAAATCTCAGCAATCACATTTTTATAAAAATTGTGACCTCATAATTTTTAATCGGTTATATAAATTTTGAAACTTCAAAATATTTATCCTTTATCTAGTCTCATCACCCTTCCATGTGAAAATATTTTAAAGTTGATAAAGTACATTTCTAAATATTTTTCATGAAGTCAGATCTTGACTCCGTTACAAGAATATTATTGATAGAGTTATTTTTTTTGTTTAAAAAGTTGATTAATGGGTCCCTTAAATGACTATACATGCATATCTCAAATGACTTATAGTAATTTTTTAATGTGCTACTTAAATATTTTAAAAAATCTCAAGACTCATGATTTTTAGTTAGTTTTTTTTTACATTTCAATGTAAATATGATCAGACTACCTGTTTCATAGACCTAGATGGCTTATAATAATGTCTTTAATTTTGTTTGATCTGAAATTAGACTTAACGTGATGAGACCTTAGGGGGTGTTGGTTCTCTTCCTAATAAGCCTGCCGAGTGACCTGCGAGGCAGAGAGAAAACCATTGGACACCAGTGGGGTGCCAGTCTAAGAGGCTCCGATGCTTAAGTTAGTAAGCGAGTTGGAGATCCAATAGGCAGATTAACAGCACAAAGACTGAGAGTAAAGTTTGTGTGTTGAAAGAGAGATGTGAGTATCTATATGAGAAGGTTTGAGGGGCGTATTTATAGTAGTAATGAATGTGGTGGTTCGACACTGTTGATGTAGGGCTCAAGCTACCTTAAGAGATATTGCTACGTGTCTCGTAGATCCGGGATGCACGCTAGGTGGCAGTAGATCTCCTGTTATGTTAGGAAGTCATTACTAACATTTGTTAGAGGATCGGACCGAGGGTTCTGATTCATGCCTTCCGAGTGGATCTACCGAATGACCATAACTGAGGCTTTTTCTGACAGTGCTTGTTGGCATTACCTGCCGAGTGGCCGTGGGCCTACCAACTGGCATGCTTGCCGATCGCCTGGCGGTTGATCGTGTGTTTGTGGTGTTGCTGGTTGTACTGAGTTTGGTTAGTAAATATGGTATCAACATAATTCCCCTAAGTCCTTGAAGTGGATTTCCTCAGTTGAGGACTTGTAACTCAGGTTGATACGCGTCGACCAACTAGGAAGTGTACCTAGTCCCCTAAGTTCTCGATGGAGGAAGTGTGCCTCGATAAATGGCATTACATCAGTCCCTGGTTTGGATTTCGTTGTAAGGTTCCTCCATGCCAAGTGAGGATGAGAATTTACCTTGATTTAAGCTTCTGATCAGTCTCAATGTTCTTACTTGGCGATCAGAGCACAAATCTGATACAGTACTTTGAATGAAGCTTCTGATTGGTCGCAATGTTCCTGTTTACCGACTGTAGCAGTGTGAGCACCTTGAATGATGCGTCTGATCGGTCGCCATTTTCCAACTTGCTGATTGGAGCATAAATATGAGAGAGTACTTCGAATGAAGCTTCCAGTCGGTCACAATGTTCTTACTTGCCGATCTGAGCTACGAGAGCACCTTGAATGATGTTTCTGATCGATCGTAAAATTCCTGCTTACTGATCGAGCATAAATCTAAAAGGGCACTTCAAATGAAGTTTCCAATCGGTTTTAATATTGTTACTTTCCAATCAGAGCTGCAAGAGTACCTCAGATGATATTTCCGATCCGTTGCAATATTTCTGCTTGCCAATCGGAGCATAAATCTGAGAAGGTGCTTTGAATGAAGCTTCTGATTGGTTGCATTATTCGTGCTCGTCGATCGGAGCTACGAGAGCACCTCTAATATTTTTCCTATCAGTCACAATGTTTCTGCTTGCCGATCGGAGCATAAAACAAAAAGGGTACTTGTAACACCCCGGACTTTTCGGATTTGATAAAGTTGAAATTTTAATGTAAAATGATTGATTTGTCCTTGTTTGGGGAGTTGTTGTCTTTTGACTCGGACTGCATTTCGATCTTTGAACCATGATCGTGACGTGAATCGGAACATCACGAGTCCATAGACAGGCGGCACGTCGGAATTGGAGTCCGGACGGGGGAGTTATGGTCAAGAACGGGAAAATGGTACTATTCACAAAATCCCGGGAGCGTTGCATTTGGCTGATCCTAATTGGATAAGGATAACCTAGTGAGGCCCTTGGATGAGTGACAAGTGTCACTCATCTCATTGGTGGGTTTCCCCATGCATTTGGATATGATCAGCGTTCCTAAAACTAACATTTTCTTCATTCTCCCCATTTTCTATCATCTCTCGTTACTCTTCACACTCTCTAAACGGTGAACACAAAAACTCCACTCCACAAACACCATATCATCTGTTTTGCTCATCATGAGACTAGGAGAGCGACTGAGACTGGAGAGATGTGGAGGGACGACTGTAACAACCCGTCCCGAATTCGGGGATTAGATTAGTCACTAATCTCGTTTAGTGAGGTTGAACGGTGGTTAGTAGGGCAGAATCAGACAAATTGTGCAAAATGACCGTTTTGCCCCTAGTCGTGGGCAAAATGTTGACTTTTTGATCGGGCGGTCAAATGGACTTTGACCGATGACCGTGACGTAGTTCGGGACGTCACGAGTTCATAGACAGGTGGCACGTTCGATTCCGACATTCGTAGAGAAAGTTATGATGTTCGGAAGTTGACGAGTATTTTGGTAATTTGGCATGTTAGGGGCCAAATGTTGACTTTTTGACCGGGAGGTCCGATGGACGAGGGCCAAGGACCGTTACGTAGGTATCGTCGATACGAATCCAACGACAGGCGGCATGCCGAAATCGGAGATTCGACGACAACGTTATGGTCAAGGAAACGAACTAACGAACCGAGGCTCAGATTAAAATAATAGTATAATAATGAATAGTGACCGTTGACTGTGCACATCCGGATGAGTGACAAGTGTCATCCATCCCTTGTTTCCAGCTCCATGTTTCCCTCCCAACACTATCATTACTACATCATCATCATCTAATCCACCATTTCCCCTAATTTCCTCTTCTTTGTTCCTAAACCGTGCACAAAATTGGGGGAATCAGATTGGGAGAATTGGCTCCCTCTCTCTGCCGTTCCTGAGAGAAAAATAAGAGACTAAGATGATTGAATTAACTGGGAAACACGAGGGATTGAGTGTGGGTTGAATTTTGGATTTTGGATTTCGGGAAAATTGGGGGGAAAATTCGAAATGGAAGAATTAGGCCGTGAGGATCGCAATTGAGCTTACCTTCAGCTTTCTGGGAGTTCCACGATCAGAATTGCCGAAGGAACGAAGGGAATTGGTGCTGTTTTGGCTCTGATCACACTTGGTGACAGAGGAGGAAAATCGAGTTTGAGTCGTGGAGTTGGAGGCTTCGATGGACGGAATTGAGGCGGGGAAACTACTTCTCATGATCCCACGATGCTTCTGGGTTCGTCAATTGAAAGAAAACGGTTGTGGTTGACAGAACTCCATTGTTGAACAGTGACGGTGTTCGAGCTTGAGTCGTGACGATTGAGCACAGGATTGTTGCAATTGATGTGGGGGAATTGTTCCTCAGGGTCCGTTGATGCTTCTGGGATCATCAATTGGATGAAACCTGCAGCCATTGAGGGGATTCCATGAACGAACAGTAACCTGGGTGTTCTTGGTGTTCATCATCGAATCGTGGGAATTTGGGTAAGTTATCGTGTAATTGATGTTACAGACCTGTAATTGAACTAAGAACGAAACTGACTGATTGATCAATTGAAGGAATTAGGACCGAATTGATGGACTTTGAACCGGGTTGTATCGCGGGTGAGTTGGACCCGTTTACCAGAGATACGGGTTGGGCTGGTGACACTGTAGCAGGCGCGTGAGTTTCACGCGCAGCCACTCACGGCGGCGCGTGACGGCGCTTGGACACGAATCTCGAGGTGAGGTCAACATGACTTCTGTCCTATTTATTGTAACGGACATTTTGGAATTGGTTTCGTGTCGATCGGACACCGTCTCGATATTGTTCGGGATATCCGAAGGTTTTAAAACAAGTTTAAAAAAAGTTAAAAATTCGGGAAAATTACGGGACTTTGATAGGATGTTAATGATGAGGTTAGTGACCCTCCAATGTGATTTGGACAGGATTGGGAGTCCCGGTGGTAGTGGTGAGGCCCGGGAGGGCTGGTGGCACGTGTATCGAGGCATACCGTTAAAACGGTCTGTGAGTGGACTTTGGTTTTATAAATTCTATGCATGCTTAAATGTTTTATATGGATTATGGTTGTGATTGTATGATGTTGGTTTGGTTGTTGGTAAATTGTACGGTTTCACGTATTTCGAGGCGATTTACGCGCTTGCACGTAAATCGAGGTTTTCCGGTTTTACATGGATTTTCTATATTTATGACTTGGATATAATGTGATGAAATGGTTTTGAAATTGGAAAGATGAACTCGGGCTTGAGGCCCACTTGTTTTGGAAATCTCGGACTTGGAGTCCATTTGAGTACGTAATCGGGCTGCGGGCCCAGTGGGTTTATAAGTCGGGCTGCGGGCCCAGTTGGTTTATAAATCGGGCCGTGAGCCCTGTGGTTCATAAAGTCGGGCATGAGGCCCATTTGGATTAAAATGATGATTTCGGGCCAGGGGCCCTATATTTAATAAATGTGGTTTCGGGTCAGGGACCCTAAATGGAAATGTGTTGTTTTATGGAAAATTCGGGCAGGGCCCATTGTGATGTTGTGAAATGAATTAATAACAACTTTTTTCCATATACCATCTTGATACAAGGATATATGATGGTCTCCTCCAGATTTCTGGGACACTGGGGAAGTCACGGTGCATTGCCTGTGAAGGGTCACCATACGGAGCAGCCGGACCGTATGATGACTCAGGAGCAGGATTGCTATGATTGACGTCTGGGACGTCAGACATCAGGGATGTCAGAAATATGGATCCGGAGAGACCCCGGGCAGCACGCGTAACTTATGAAACCGTGAGATATGACGTCAGGGACGTCTAGCATCAGGGATGCTGGTGATGGTAATGGTAAAATACGAATTAATGAAATGGCTTTCCGGGTGGATTTATGATTGTGTGATTTTAATGAATTGATGTTCATTTATGGTCGTGGGTGGTGACCCACATGGTTGTTTATGTATAGTTATGGTATTTCACAGTTTTGGGCTGAGTTCCCACACTTGGTTTTTGGTTAACGGTTTTTGGGCTAAGGCCCTAATGGCTCGGTTGAGCAAACGTTTTGGTTACTGGTTTTTGTGGCATGCATACGTTTTTATTGGAGGGCATAAATGTCTTATAAATGTATTTGATGAACTTACTGGTTTTTGTCCACTCACAGCTTTTGGTTTTAATGCCCTTCAGGTTGATCACGGATGCGATTGCAGTAGAGACTGGGACATTGCACACCTCCTCCATCGATCCTTGCGCACTCTGGATGCCCCGTTTGGGTAGTGGCTTTTGGTCATCCCTTGTCTGACACCCCTTGTTGGACGGGAGCAGGGCACATTCCATGGTAATCCCGGGGGGATTGGGATGGGTCCTGTCAACTTGGTATCAGAGCAGGGTTGCTCTATTTGTGTGCGCAGGTCGAGGGTGTGATGTCTCTTTGGGCTGCAATTCGTTATCAACCTGATAGATAGTTTTTGGGTTTGGATAGTGGATGGAGTGTGATTGGCCCGATACGCCGTGCATTAATGTGATTCGACCCAGGTGGGGTTGATTGTGTTGAACTGGTATTGTGGGACCGTCGGTTCGGTCATGTGATATTGGATTGTTGTCCTGCTAGATGCAGCCAGGTTCGGGGAACCTCATTTGAGTAATGGTTTAAAATGTGAACCCTTGTGGTGGTTTCTAGTGTGAGGGATGTTGGTTCATCGAAGTTGGCCGATGACCTAGTGGTGGAACCCACGTTGATGGGATGGTAGGATTGGATTTGACGTCTATTCGATGTCAGGACCGGGGGGTCGGCCAGGTTGTGGATTTTATATTACGGAAAGCTGTTTGGTTCGGTTGAACCATAGGGTGTGATTGTGGAACCCTAGTATTAAAAAGGTAAACCTTAATTGTGGTTAGTGGATGAGAACTTGTGCTGCGACGAGCGGCTGAGGTCATGGATGACCATGGGGATGGCTCTGGTGAGTCTAGGCAGAACTATGGGATTCGATTTACGGATACGGTTCTGAGATAAATTATGGAATCCCGTGTTGGATCGGGTATTGGTGTGATGTGTGGATGCGGATCTCGATAGCAATGACAGTTAGTCGGAAGTCATATGGAGATGACTGGCTATCGAGGGTAATTGGTATGGTTATAATACTTGGGGATCAGGGGACGTTCAGGGAACGTTCATTTTCCTGATGTGGATTTTCAGAATAGTGGTACCCATAGTCGTGAGGTACGGGATCGTCGTTCGGTATGAACGGAGATCCAGGGTTGTCGTATTTGCACACGGTGTGCAGTATGGATGTTTGCGGGTTGGTACATTTGTGCTGATGCTAGTATGGATGCCTGTGCGCTGATACTAGTGTTGTTGATAGTGTGTTGGTGCTGGTACTAGCGCTGGTGCTAGTGTCGGTGATGATGACGATGAGCCACAAGTTGGGGTGTGACTCCGTCATGATGAACATATGTTCGGTCTTTGAGATTCGGTAGTGGTTGAGTGATGGACTGGATGGGATCCAGTTAAGATTGTGATGTGTTGGGATAAGTCCCAATAGTGGTGAGATAACCAGCGATGAGTGGATAAAAAGGTATAATTGAGACTTGAGTAATCTTGGGATGACGTCCCCTACGTCATGAGAATTAGTGGATTTGGGGAGTTGTTGGCTTTTATCATAGATGTGGGATTTTGTAATTGAGAACGTGGAAAACCGAGTGTTGAACCGGTAAGGTTGGGGTGTGCGAACGAGATAATAACGGATTGATTGTGGACACGTGGTTGTCCAAGTAAGTTGAGGAGGTAGGAAGTCTAGTGGTTAGACTTGACATCTCGTTGGGAGCATGTCTGTTTCCAACATGGTTGGAACCTTAGATCCGTGGAGAGTTGTGATTGGGGAACGAAAGTGGTGCTCGTTTTTGGGTGATTGGTATTCCGAAGTCATAGGGGCTGACTTCTTGTTTTCTGCCTTGGCAGACGTTGAGTGTAGTTACCAGTACGTTGAGCGTGTATTGGTTGGTGGGCCCATGTGTGTTTTTGGGTCATTAGGAGGAGCTACGTATTCGAAATTAGGTAAACGAGATTTTTCATTTTCTGCTTGGTGGCAGACGATGTTGGGGTACATGGCGTGGTGAGTACAGTGAGTTTTGTTGCATCCACGTAGGATGAGTTTTGATGTCATCATTCTTGGATCATCCTTGGTTTTCCTAGGTGGAAAGACAAGGATCGATACGAACTTGGGTATGTGAGTCGTAAATGACGGGGTTGAACTTCTTTTCGAAGTGGGGCCCGTATGGTATTCTACTCGGGTGAGTAGGTTTTCAAGGTAGTTGAATTTTGTCAACCTTAGACGTGTGGAGGTTGGATTGGCTTCCCTATGAAGTCAATCAAGTGTATTGAACGGGTAACCGATAGGTTCGGTTTTGGATGTGTCTTGGTAAATGTAAATGAGATTTCGGGATTTGGAATCGAATTTCTGGGTGACGATTCAGGATTCGATTTTGGAACTTGAAAGTATATTTCTGGAATTGGGTACGGAATGATTATTCCAAATGCTAGCTTACGGAATAATGATTTCGGATTCGGATTTGGATATGAATTAAAATTTGATGTCTGGGCTTGGATCCGGGATTTCTTACGAAATTGCGGATTCGGATTCGGGATTGTAACTAAATTATGGGTGGAGTTTCGTTTTGTCTCATGCTGGATTGGGCAAACGTACTCCATTATTGGAACGTGTTGGGCTATGACCTAGGTGGTTGTAGTCTGGTTATTAGATAGATGTGTGTACTTCGTACATGGTTCGAGGTACAATACCTTGTAGACTTGTGATGTCTAGTTACGGTATACGGGATATACCCGAGGTGTGTTGGTGAACGTGTTGGTAGTCGGATTGGTTCCGATACCATGGGATTGGTTATGGATCAGACATTACTATGCAATGGGTCATGGAAATTCCGATGTGTTTAATTACACACAGGTCGTGTGAAAATGTCGGTAAGTGTATTTGTGAGTCAAGTACGTTGGTGGCATGAGTAGCCACAAGTGAGTCTAGTGTCAGTTTTCGACTGACAACAACTATGTGGTGATAGTTTGTCAAGATGTGTCAACATAGATTGTTGAGTGGGGTCAGCTGACTCCTAGTGGGAGTGGGAAAGGAACCGTCGAGTTTTTGGGTCAACGAGAGGGTTGATTTGACAAGTGGTGTCAAATTCGAAACAAGTAGTTTCAGTCATTCGACGGGGTCGAATGTAGTTGTTGCGTTTTGAGTACTAGTGGTACGTTTGGGTGCAGACAAGTTTTGTCTGATTAGTTGGTGTACGGATGTACACGTGTTGCGTGGTCGATTCCACTTTCCACTGGGTGTTTGTGGAATCAGGGTAATCGAGTTTCGAGAGCGAAACTTATTAAGGAGGGAAGTACGTTGAGATTAGATCGGCTGGAATTTCGAGGACGAAATTTATTAAGGAGGGAAGATTGTAACGACCCGTCCCGAATTCCGGGATTAGATTAGTCACTAATCTCGTTTAGTGAGGTTGGACGGTGGTTAGTAGGGCGGAATCGGACAAATTGTGCAAAATGACCGTTTTGCCCCTGATCGTGGG
This sequence comes from Prinsepia uniflora, assembly GCA_032719365.1. Taxonomy (NCBI): domain Eukaryota; kingdom Viridiplantae; phylum Streptophyta; class Magnoliopsida; order Rosales; family Rosaceae; genus Prinsepia; species Prinsepia uniflora. Next base: position 44,152,769 of record CM064874.1, on the reverse strand, counting down.
CAAAATGTTGACTTTTTGATCGGGCGGTCAAATGGACTTTGACCGATGAACGTGACGTAGTTCGGAACGTCACGAGTTCATAGACAGGTGGCACGTTCGATTCCGACATTCGTAGAGAAAGTTATGATGTTCGGAAGTTGAGGGGTATTTTAGTAATTTGGCATGTTAGGGGCCAAATGTTGACTTTTTGACCGGGAGGTCCGATGGACGAGGGCCAAGGACCGTTACGTAGGTATCGTCGATACGAATCCAATGACAGGCGGCATGCCGAAATCGGAGATTCGACGACAACGTTATGGTCAAGGAAACGAACTAACGAACCGAGGCTCGGATTAAAATAATAGTATAATAATGAATAGTGACCGTTGACTGTGCACATCCGGATGAGTGACAAGTGTCACCCATCCCTTGTTTCCAACTCCATGTTTCCCTCCCAACACTATCATTACTACATCATCATCATCTAATCCACCATTTCCCCTAATTTCCTCTTCTTTGTGCCTAAACCGTGCACAAAATTGGGGGAATCAGATTGGGAGAATTGGCTCCCTCTCTCTGTCGTTCCTGAGAGAAAAATGAGAGACTAAGATGATTGAATTAACTGGGAAACACGAGGGATTGAGTGTGGGTTGAATTTTGGATTTTGGATTTCGGGAAAATTGGGGGGAAAATTCGAAATGGAAGAATTAGGCCGTGAGGATCGCAATTGAGCTTACCTTCAGCTTTCTGGGAGTTCCACGATTAGAATTGTCGAAGGAACGAAGGGAATTGGTGCTGTTTTGGCTCTGATCACACTTGGTGACAGAGGAGGAAAATCGAGTTTGAGTCGTGGAGTTGGAGGCTTCGATGGACGGAATTGAGGTGGGGAAACTACTTCTCATAATCCCACGATGCTTCTGGGTTCGTCAATTGAAAGAAAACGGCTGTGGTTGACAGAACTCCATTGTTGAACAGTGACGGTGTTCGAGCTTGAGTCGTGACGATTGAGCACAGGATTGATGCAATTGATGTGGGGGAATTGTTCCTCAGGGTCCGTTGATGCTTCTGGGATCATCAATTGGATGAAACCTGCAGCCATTGAGGGGATTCCATGAACGAACAGTAACCTGGGTGTTCTTGGTGTTCATCATCGAATCGTGGGAATTTGGGTAAGTTATCGTGTAATTGATGTTACAGACCTGTAATTGAACTAAGAACGAAACTGACTGATTGATCAATTGAAGGAATTAGGACCGAATTGATGGACTTTGAACCGGGTTGTATCGCGGGTGAGTTGGACCCGTTTACCAGAGATACGGGTTGGGCTGGTGACACTGTAGCAGGCGCGTGAGTTTCACGCGCAGCCACTCACGGCGGCGCGTGACGGCGCGTGGGCACGAATCTCGAGGTGAGGTCAACATGACTTCTGTCCTATTTATTGTAACGGACATTTTGGAATTGGTTTCGTGTCGATCAGACACCGTCTCGATATTGTTCGGGATATCCGAAGGTTTTAAAACAAGTTTAAAATTAGTTAAAAATTCGGGAAAATTACGGGACTTTGATAGGATGTTAATGATGAGGTTAGTGACCCTCTAATGTGATTTGGACAGGATTGGGAGTCCCGGTGGTAGTGGTGAGGCCCGGGAGGGCTGGTGGCACGCGTATCGAGGCATACCGTTAAAACGGTCTGTGAGTGGACTTTGGTTTTATAAATTCTATGCATGCTTAAATGTTTTATATGGATTATGGTTGTGATTGTATGATGTTAGTTTGGTTGTTGGTAAATTGTACGGTTTCACGTATTTCGAGGCGATTTACGTGCTTGCACGTAAATCGAGGTTTTCTGGTTTTACATGGATTTTCCATATTTATGACTTGGATATAATGTGATGAAATGGTTTTGAAATTGGAAAGACGAACTCAGGCTTGAGGCCCACTTGTTTTGGAAATCTCGGACTTGGAGTCCATTTGAGTACATAATCGGGCTGCGGGGCCAGTGGGTTTATAAGTCGGGCTGCGGGCCCAGTTGGTTTATAAATCGTTCATAAAGTCGGGCATGTGGCCCAGTTGGATTAAAATGATGATTTCGGGCCAGGGGCCCTATATTTAATAAATGTGGTTTCGGGTCAGGGACCCTAAATGGAAATGTGTTGTTTTATGGAAAATTCGGGCAGGGCCCATTGTGATGTTGTGAAATGAATTAATAAAAACTGTTTTCCATATACCATCTTGATACAAGGATATATGATGGTCTCCTCCAGATGTCTGGGACACTGGGGAAGTCACGGTGCATTGCCTGTGAAGGGTCACCATACGGAGCAGCCGGACCGTATGATGACTCAGGAGCAGGATTGCTATGATTGACGTCTGGGACGTCAGACATCAGGGATGTCAGAAATATGGACCCGGAGAGACCCCGGGCAGCACGCGTAGCTTATGAAACCGTGAGATATGACGTCAGGGACGTCTAGCATCAGGGATGCTAGTGATGGTAATGGTAATATACGAATTAATGAAATGGCTTTCCGGGTGGATTTATGATTGTGTGATTTTAATGAATTGATGTTCATTTATGGTCGTGGGTGGTGACCCACATGGTTGTTTATGTATAGTTATGGTATTTCACAGTTTTGGGCTGAGTTCCCACACTTGGTTTTTGGTTAACGGTTTTTGGGCTAAGGCCCTAATGGCTCGGTTGAGCAAACGTTTTGGTTACTGGTTTTTGTGGCATGCATACGTTTTTATTGGAGGGCATAAATGTCTTATAAATGTATTTGATGAACTTACTGGTTTTTGTCCACTCACAGCTTTTGGTTTTAATGCCCTTCAGGTTGATCACGGATGCGATTGCAGCAGAGACTGGGACATTGCACACCTCCTCCATCGATCCTTGCGCACTCTGGATTCCCCGTTTGGGCAGTGGCTCTGGATTCCCCGTTTGGGCAGTGGCTCTGGATTCCCCGTTTGGGCAGTGGCTCTTGGTCATCCCTTGTCTGACACCCCTTGTTGGACGGGAGAAGGGCACATTCCATGGTAATCCCGGGGGGATTGGGATGGGTCCTGTCATGGACGGCCAAGGGCACGCCGCCGTGGACGGTGGAGCCATGAAACCCGAGAGGTTACTAGGTTTGTCCAATTTCCATTTTTAATTCAATTTCCTCATTATGGTTGCTTTTGAACGATTATGATGAGTTTGTTAGGACATTAGGAAGTTTTTATAATGATCTTGAGGGAGGTTGGATGGCTGTGAAGCCCTGGGAGAAAAGAAGAAAACTGTACTGAGGAAGAAATATTGGACTGGTTCAGTTTCGGGGGTTTTAAGGGCTTTAGTTAATTGGGTTAGCTTCCTAGGACCAAGATAAGAAGGATAGGATTAATTAGGAGTGGAATCGGACCAAAATAAGGGTTGTAGGAGCCTGGACCGGTCACGCCGGTCCAGTTGCAGAGAAAATTGGACCAGATCGGTTCGGACCAATCTGACCGAGGACAGGGGTGACACTGTAGCACCGCGCGTGGGCTTCACGCGCAGCCGCTTGCATCGGTGGTGGGGGCGCGTGGTAGGTCCAATGGGGAAGTGTTCAACACGTGAAATCTTCTATTCGATGTAACGAACATTTTGGGACTGGTTTCGTGTCAATCGGACACCGTTTCGATAATGTGCGGGGCATCAGAAGGTTTAGGTTCAGGATTTAAAATAGTTAAAAATACCGAAAAATTACGGGGCTTTAGTGGGGGGTTAATTAAGTAGTTAGTAACCTTATATTACGATTTGGACAGGTTCGGGACTCCCGGTGATGGTGATTGGCTCGGGAGAGTCATATGACACGTAAATCGAGGCGGTAGCTCGGACGGTCTGTTAGTGGACCTTGTTTTCTAAATTGGTGCATGCATAAATGTTTATTATATGTTTTAATTCATTTTTGTTAATGCCTTGGGTGCATTTGGTTGTGGTTACGTATAAGCACGTATTTCGAGGTTTCGACCTTATACGGTGCTTATACGGGTTAGTATTTCTTTAATGGTTTAAATGAAATGAATTTGGATTTCCAAAAGGATAAACTCGGGTATGAGACCCATTTGGTTTTGTCTCGGGCATATGACCCTATTGATGACCTACGGGTTCGAGTCGTGGTCGTGGCAGGTGCTTGGTGCACGACGACGGACTACGTGACGCTCGCCTCCGGATTGGGATGTGTTCCTTCCGGAGAGGTCACGATGCACGATCTATTTTCGGGTAGCCGATAGAGGCTCGACTTCGGAGTGTTGATGGTTGAGGATAGCGATCGGTGATGAGTGCACCATGATCTTGTGGTGGTCGCGTTGGTTGATATGTTCACGGCGACATACCAGGATTGAGGGCGGTCCTGGATGGATGGTTGCATACATCACTACGATCGGAGATGTGACTGACCCTGAGATATCGGGCAGGATGCCCAGTTGATGTCATATGTTTGGGCACGAGACCCAGTTACTTTATGGTTATGATTTCGGGTCAGGGGCCCTAGATGGATTTCCAAGTTCATGGCGGTTTATGGGAACCGGCATGAACCTTGGAAAGGTTATTGTGGTACATGACGGTTTATGGGAACCAGGCATGGAGGATGTTTTCTATATATATATATATATATATATATATATATATGAATGGCATGGATGCTATAGATCATGACAGTTCAGGGGAACCAGGCATGAATATTTATGTTATATATATATGTTCATATACCTTCCTTTACTTCTATTATCTCCTTCGGGTAGGGTCGTTGGCCTGGTTGGACCCTAGAGTAGTCACGGAGCACCGACTAAGTGGAGTCACCCCCCAGTTGGGTTCCTTACTCTCAGGAAGGCTATGGTTACTATAACCTCGGGTAGGGTCAGTGGTCTGCGGACATTGACCTTGACTTTGAGAAGACTCGGATTGAGACCCGGGTAGCACGCGCGTAGCTTTGGAAACCGTGACAGGATTGGTTGTGTGACTTATATATGATATATGATATGTGATATACGGTGTGCACAGGATTTGAGCAGTGGCTCGTGTATTTGGTTTCAGTATGGTCTATTTCATTATGGTTTTGGGCTTAGTCCCACATATGGTTTCTTTAGTTAAACGGTTTTCGAATGCATGCATGCGTTTTAGTGAAGGGTACAAATGTCTTTATGGAAATGTTTTTATAAACTGCTTGTTTTGTCCACTCACAGCTTTTAATATTTTGACTGCTCTTCAGGTTGACATCGGATGTGGACTGTAGCAGAGACCGAGATATCACATACCTCCTCCGGATCCTGGCGTACTCTGATAGCCCGGGAGAGCAAAGGTCGGAAATATCCCTTGTCTGACATTTCGTGTCAGACGGGAGCAGGGTCATCCCGCGTTAATCCCGGGGGGATTGGGATGGGTCATGACAACGACGGTGGTGCACGGCGGATCACGGTGGGCAGGTAAAAACCCGAAACGTTCATTTTGGTTAAAAAATGGAAGATGGTTTTAGGACATGTGTCGATCTATCTAATGACCCCTAACAAGTTCTAGGAACTGAAATGATTCCATTGGGCTCGATTGGAGAAGCTTTGATGGCCGGAATGGAGAGGAAACAGTGGTTGAAAATCACGGCCCACTGTTCATCAGATTTCAGGTAGAATGCATATCGTGTTTTCCAATTTTGATCATATAGATCTGTTAGTTAGGGTGAGACGATCATATAGGAAGAAAGAGCATCGAAAATGGTTGAGTAATTTGGGTTTTGGATCCAAGTCAGGTCGCGGGTCTGTACGATCTGGTTTGTAGGATCGGGTCCAGAAGTTGATGACGATGATGACGTCAGTGGGTGACGTCATCATCTGACAGCTGTCAGGAAGGACCTATGAGGACAGGACACGTGTCACATGTCAGTGTATAGTCAGCACTGACATGTAAGTGACTTGGCCAATCAGTGGCTATCATGTGTCATTGACATGTCTGTGACGTGGACCAACCTGCAGTTGACACGTGTCAGGTCTGACACTATCAGCAGTGACGTCAGCGTTGACTTCGAATGTTGACCTGACGTCAGCGTTGACTTTTTGGTCAACGTTGATTGTGGTTTTGACCCGCCTGTGGCGGTACGTGGGCACATTTTTTGAGGTGGGACTAGTGCTATTTTAATGTTTTTGACGATCTGAATCCAATGGTGGTGGTTACGGGTCGATCAGAGATCATTTGGTGTGTCAAAATGGAGTTTATAGCCTCGGGAAGCATGTTCGGGATGCGTTTCCGGGTTGGCACTATTCCTAGGTTTTAGATATGGCTTTGTAGAGATCACTAGTGACCTTTAAATGTGTTTGGACAGGTCAGGGACTGAGATATAGCTACATGCCAGGTTTTAGACCTTGATTAAGCAGCAGGACAGTATTGTGAGTGGGTCTTTTGATTTCTAACGGAATGCATGCATAACTGTTTTCATTATACAAGTATATGGATGCGTGTATAAGTGTATTGAATCTTATTTATGGATTATGTACCTATCTATATTACATTAAGTGGCATGTGACCACCTGGTGATTATGTGAGCTGTGGAATCATATCGAGATGTCACATGCTCATGCTATTGCACCGGATAGATTAACCATATAGATTGCTGTCTCCTCCAGCATTGGTACCTTGGAGTGGTCACGGCGCATTTCTTACGAGGAGTCATGCTACGTAGTGACCGGGCCGTAGGGTGGCTCAAGAGCAGGATTGCTAGTATAAGACGCCAGGGAAGTTAGGCATCTGGGATGCCATACCCGGACTGGGTTCGGAGATAAGACTCAGGATTGAGACCCCGGGCGGCACGCGTAGCCTTAGAACTGTGACCTTATTAGACGTCTGGGACGTCCGACATCTGAGATGTCAGGGTTAGGATATATAGTGCAATATGATTATGGTAGATGCATTATTATTATTATACTACTGTGTGTATGTGATGATATAATACCTTATTGGTGATGTGTGATATGTTTCAGTTTTACTATGTGTATATATATATATATGCTTTGACTCAGATGCATGCATGATTTGAAAATGGAGGGGTAAAACTGTATTTTTACTATGTATTATGAACGATTTTTGAAATATCTTTTATTTTCGACCCACTCACACTTTCATTGTTTTCTTGACCCCTCCTGGACGTGACCCAGAGGTAGAGGCAGGTCCCGAGGTGGAGACATAGTCATTTACTGATCTGTACCTGATACCCTACTTGGGTAGGTCGAGCACTGTTTTGTAAAACTTTTATTCGTGCTCGTAACCATTTAGTGCTTTCTATCCCTTGTCTGGCACTGTTGCACCCATTCTCGGATGAATTTGATATTTAAAACATTTTATTGTGCGTTATTTAACCTATTATGGGAATTTTGGTCATGTGCTGGGTTTGTGTTAGACGGGAGTAGGGCGCATCCCCGCTTGGTCCCAGGAGGATCAGGATAGGTCCTGTCAAGATGGTATTAGAACAGGTTGAGCACTATGATAGTTTATTGTATGAGCTTGAGTCCTTTAATATGATAACTAATCTATGTCTCTTAGCATTGGATCATGCCTCCCCGAAGCAAACCTCTGGCACGGACGGAGGAAGAAGGCGCAAGAGAGATGGGATGTGCGAGCATAGAGAGGGCCCAACGGCTGGGGGACTACTATTTTTACTAGGGGATTAGACCCCAAGGAGGCTTATATGTGGATAAACCGCTGGGAGTGCATTTTCTTGATCATGTATTGTCCTCCTGAGGAGCGGGTAGTATTGGCGACATTTACGCTTGAGGGGGGTGCTTACTAGTGGTGGTACGCACTGGACATGACCGCTGGAGCGCAACCACTATCCCATGAGAGGTATTTAAAGATAAGTTTCTGGATCAATTCTACCCTCACTCATTTCAGGACACTTAGAAGGCAGAGTTCTTGCAGCTCCAGCAGGGGAGCCGGACGGTTGCAGAGTATGAGCAGAGTTTCCTGGCACTATCTCAGTCCGCCTCAGCATATGTGTGAACTGAAGCGAGAAAGTGTCGCCGCTTTGAGCAGGGATTTCAGGGAGACATCCGAGCTATTGTGACTGCATCTAATTATGCCACCCTAAGGGATTTGACTGATGCCGCAGTGCGGGTTGAGGCCAACCTAGTAGTACAACAACAGTAGCAGCAGCAGTCCCACAGCGAGGGACGACGCAGAGACCGACTGCATCTTGGACCTTTGAGCCACAGGGGTTCTAAGGGAGGACACTCTGGCGGGCGGTCCTACTCTCCTACCTTTGGGCGATCTGACAGATTTGGGAGCCCCCAGAGATCAGGACAGAGATTGAGCTTCTGGCCACAACAGTCTGCGTCGAGTGGTGCATCTGTGGGGTCGTAAGGACTGAGGGCCATGTCATGTTTTTCTTGCAGTCAAACAAGACATTTTGCCAAAGAGTGCCCTTTGTTACTTGTTGGTGGCAGTGGGGTTGGCTAGAGCTTGGCTGGACCAGCCCATCATGCAATCACTACATCAGATGCCATTGGAGGCGAAGCTCAGGGAGGAGCTGGAGGACCAGGTCGTGGTCGACATGTGGGACCACAGGCTCGGGTCTTTGTAGTGATCCAGTAGTAGGCGAGGACAGCACCGAGAGTTGTCACAGGTACACTCAATATATCTGACCTTCATGTTTGTGTCTTGATGGACCCTAGCGCTACATATTCATTCATTCATCTCGAGGAGTTATGCGGCGATGTTAGGCCGTGAGGTATCAATGTTAGATCAGGAGATGGGTGTGGGACCCGATATGAGCTATATACATAGTAAATTAACTGATGAGGGATTGCCCAGTGAGAGTTGGGAACTTGGAGCTGTTAGCTGACTTGATTATTATAGACCTACGTGATTTTGATGTAATACTTAAGATGGACTGGCTGGGAGACCACAGGGCAGTCATTGATTGTTGCAGCAAATTGGTGACCTTGCGGAGTCTGTATCTACTAGAGGTGACTTTTCAGAGGGAGCATGGGGTTTCACCACCGGAGGTAATCTCCGCACTTACTGCTACAAAATTGTTACAGAAGGGTTGTTAGGGATATTTGGCGCATGTGGTTGAGACACGTCAGAACCCATTAAGGACATAGGACATACCAGTAGTGCGGGAGTTTCTAGATATATTTCCTGATGAGTTGCCGGGATTACCCTCGCATAAGGAGATCGAGTTCACGAGTGAGTTACTCCTCGGGACGGGACCTATCTCGCAGCCGCCATACCGGATGGCACCAGCAGAATTACGGGAATTGAAGGTGCAATTGCAGGAGTTATTGGATCGGGGATTCATCCGACCGAGTACTTCTCCAAGGGGAGCACCTGTGCTGTTTGTATAGAAAAAAGAGGGTAGCTTGCGATTATGTGTAGACTACCGACAGCTTAATAAGGTAACGGTAAGGAACCAGTACCCCTTACCCAGGATCGATGACCTGTTTGACCAGTTACAGGGAGCGAAGTATTTCTCCAAGATTGATCTTCGATCTGGTTACCATCAACTGAGGATTGCAGAAAATGATGTTTTGAAGACTTCCTTTCAGACGAGATACAGGCATAACGAGTTTCTGGTAATGCCGTTTGGGTTAACGAATGCACCGGCTGCATTCATGGATTTGATGAATTGGGTGTTCCGAGCATATCTGGACAAGTTCGTGATTGTGTTCATTGATGACATCTTGGTCTATTCAAAGAGTTTCAGAACACATAAGAAACATCTGCGGTTAGTACAGAGTAGATTGAGGGAGAACCAGCTGTATGCTAAACTTAGCAAGTGTTAGTTTTGGCTAAACAGTATCAGTTTTCTGGGTCACATCATTTCAGCTGAGGGAATTAGCATGGACCCCCAAAAGAAAGAAGCGATAACCAACTGGGAAAGACCAAGAACAGTTACTGAGGTTCGGAGTTTCATTGGCCTAGCAGGATACTACCGACGGTTCGTAGAGGGTTTCTCTACTATTACGGCTTCTTTGACCCGATTGACCCAAAAGGAAAGGGGATTAAGTTTGTTTGGGATGACCAGTGTGAGCAGAGTTTCCAGGAGCTAAAAAGACAGTTGACTACGACACCGATTCTTACACTTCCTGACAGTGGTGGAAAGTTCGAGGTGTACAGCGATGCATATGGCTTGGGTTGTGTTTTCATGCAACATGGTAGAGTGATCGCTTATGCCTCACATCAATTGAAACCTCATGAGATGAACTATCACACCCATGATTCGGAGCTAGTGGCTGTGGTGCATGCCTTGAAAATCTGGAGGCATTATTTGTATAGGGAAACATACAGAATCTTCACAGACCACCAGAGTTTGAAATACCTGTTCACGCAGAAGAACTGAATCTGAGACAGAGGCGGTGGCTCGAGCTGATTACGAACTATGATTGCACGATTGAGTACCATCCAGGAAAGGCAAACGTGGTGGCAAAAGCGCTTAGTAGGAAATCAGCATGGTCTATTGCACACCTGAGGATGGTGTATCTTCCCTTGCTCGTGGTACTCCGAAAGATTGGAGTTATGCTAGGGATAGATAGTCAAGGAGCTTTGCTGGCTAGTTTTCATGTGCTACCCGTTTTGATCGACCAGATCATTGAGGCCCAATTTCACGACCTTACATTATGTGTTTATCGGATCGAAGTGGAGACAGGTGAACAATAGGATTTCACCATTCGAGGAGATAGAGCTTTGGTAAAGAATGGTCGGATATGTGTTCCCGCAGTGGCAGAATTGAGAGCGGAGATTTTAGAGGAAGCCCATAGTTCAGCCTATGTTATGCACCCAGGAGGGACAAAGATGTACCGTACCCTTCGTGATCACTATTGGTGGGCCGAAATGAAGAGGGATATAGCAGAGTTCGTCAGTAAATGCTTGACCTTTCAGCAAGTTAAGATGGAACGACAGCAACCGTACGGAGCTATGCAACCACTTCTGATCCCTGAGTGGAAATGGGATCATAACACTATGGATTTTGTATTTAAACTGCCTAGGACGCAAAATGGTTTTGATGGGGTCTGGGTGATAATGGACAGACTGAGGAAGTCAGCACATTTCCTACCTGTGAAGGAGATGTTTAAGCCAAACTGGTTGGAACAGTTGTTCGTGAATGATATTATTATACTTTATGGTACGCCAGAGTCGATAGTTTCGGATCGGGATCCGCTTTTCACTTAGAGATTTTGGTTGAGCTTATAGAAGGCCCTAGGTACGAACCTCCATTTTAGCACAGCTTTCCATCCGCAGACTGACGGGCAGTCGGAGCGGACCATTCAGACCTTGGAAGATATGATGAGAGCCTATATGCTATAGTTTCAGGAGACCTGGGATATATTCTTGCCTCTAATGGAGTTTATGTACAACAATAACTACCAGGTAAGTATTGGCATGGCACCTTACGAGGCACTGTATGTTCGATAGTGTAGGACGCCCGTGTGCTAGACAGAGGTAGGTGAACGGGCCTTTTTGACCCTAATGTTGATGGTCATGACCCTAGAAAAGGTCCGGATCATTAAAGAGAGGATGAAGGCAGCACATGACTGCCAAAAAATTTATGTAGATAGGCGGATCAGGGATCTCGAATTTTCAGTGGGCGATTTGGTCTTTTTGAAATTATCTCTGTGGAAGGGAATCGTGCAGTTTGGTCGACGGGGAAAGTTAAGTCCCCACTATATTGGGCCATATGAGATCATTGAGAGGGTCGACCTAGTAGCATACCGATTAGCCTTGCCTCTAGAACTCGCAAGAGTACATGACGTATTCCATGTGTCGATGCTACGGAAGTACGTGCGTGATGCATCACACATTTTTCCAGAACAGCCTATGGAACTGAGGACTGACCTAAGCTTCGAGGAACAGCCAATGCAGATTTTGGATTGCAAAGTAAAGGTGCTAAGGAACAAGAGGATTCCCTTGGTAAATGTGCTGTGAAGGAATCATGACGTGGAAGAAGCCACGTGGGAGCCTGAGGCTCAAATGAGAGAACAACATCCGTTTTTATTTGAGTAAATTTCGAGGACGAAAGTTTTGTAAGGTGGGTGGCTTGTAACACCCCGGACTTTTCGGATTTGATAAAGTTGAAATTTTAATGTAAAATGACTAATTTGACTCAAACTTCATTTCGATCTTTGACCCAAGACCCTGACATGGATCGGGACGTCACGAGTTCGTAGACAGACGGCATGCCAGAATCAAAGTCCAGACGGGGGAGTTATGGTCAGGAATGCAAAAATGACACTATTCACAAAACCCCGACAGCATTACATTTGGATGATCCTAATATAATCTGGTGGGGCCCTTGGATGAGTGACAAGTGTCACTCATCCAATTGGTGGGTTTCCCCATGCATTTGGATCTGATCAAGGTTCCTAAAACTAACATTTTCTTCATTCTCCCTATTTTCTATCATCTCCCGTTACTCTTCACACTCTCTAAACGGTGAACACACAAACTCCACTCCACAAACACCATATCATCTATTTTGCTTATCATGAGACTGGGATAGCGACTAAGACTGGAGAGATATGGAAGGACAACGGTGGTGCACGACGGATCACGGCGGGCAAGTAAAAACTCGAAACATTCATTTTGGTTCAAAAATGGAAGATGGTTTTAGGACGTGTGTCGATCAATATAACGACCCCTAACAGGTTCTAGGAACCGAGACGATTCCATTGGGCTCAATCGGGGAAGCTTTGGTGGCCGAAATAGAGATAAAACGGTGGTTGAAAATCAAGGCTCATTGTTCATCAGATTTCAGGTAGAGTACAGATCGTGTTTTCCAATTTTGATCATATAGATCTATTAGTTAGGGTGAGACGATCATATAGGAAGAAAGAGCATAAAAAATGGTTGAGTAATCTGGGTTTTGGAACCAGGTCGGGTCGTGGGTCTGTTCGGCCCAGTTTGCAGACCCGATCAAGAGGTTGATGACGATGATGACGTCAGCGGGTGAAGTCATCATTTGACAGCTGTTAGGAAGGGGCCAATGAGGACAGGAGATGTGTCACATGTCAATGCTGACTAATATTAGTGCACAGTCAGCACTGACATGTTAGTGATTTGGCCCAATCCGTGGCTACTATGTGTCACTGACATGTCAGTGACGTGGACCAACCCGCAGCTAACGCATGTCACATCTTGCAATGTCAGATGACGTGAGTGGTTGACATTAGCAGTGACGTCAGCGTTGACTTTGACCATTAACTTGACGTCATCGTTAACTTTTGCTGACGTCAGCATTAACTTTTTGGTCAACGTTGACCGTGGCTTTGACCTGCACGTGGGGGCACGTGGGCACATTTTTCAAGGTGGGAATAGTGCTATTTTAATGGTTTCGACGATTCGGATCCAATGGTGGTGGTTTCAAGTCGATCGAAGATCGTTTGGTCGATCAAAATGAAGTTTATAGCCTCGGGAAGCGTGTTCGGGACACGTTTCCAGGCTGGCATTGTTCCTAGGTTTTAGATATGGGTTTGTAGAGATCACTAGTGACCTTTAAATGTGTTTGGATAGGTCAGAGGCTGAGATATAGCTACAAGGCAGGTTCTAGACGTTGATTAAGCAGTAAAACAGTACTGTGAGTGGGTCTTTTGATTTCGAACGGAATGCATGCATAACTGTTTTCATTATACTAGTATATGGATGCGTGTATGAGTGTATTGAATCTTATTTATGGACTATGTACCTATCTATATTACATTATGTGGCATGTGACCGCCCGGTGATTATATGAGCTGTGGAATCATATCGGGATGTCACATGCTCATGCTTTTGCACTGGATAGATTGACCATATAGATTACTGTCTCCTATAGTATTGGTACCTTGGAGCGGTCAAGGTGCATTGCTTGCGAGGAGTCATGCTACGGAGCAACTGGACCGTAGGGTGGCTCAGGAGCAGGATTGCTAGTATGAGTTGTCAGGCATCTGGGATGCCATACCCGGACTGGGTTCAGGGATAGGACTGGGGATTGAGACCCCGAGCGGCACGCGTAGCCTTAGGACCCTGACCTTATTGGACGTCTGGGACGTCCGACATCTGGGACGTCCGACATCTGGGACGTCCGACATCTGGGATGTCAGGGTTGGGATATACGGTGCAATATGATTATGGTAGATACATTATTATTATTATATACTGTGTATGTGATGATATAATACCTGATTGGTGATGTGTGATATGTTTCAGTTTTACTATATGTATATATATATATATGCTTGGACTCAAATGCATGCATGATTTGAAAACGAAGGGGTAAAACGGTATTTTTACTATGTATTATGAACGATTTTTGAAATATCCTTTATTTTCGACCCAATCACACTTTCATTGTTTTCTTGACCCCTCCAGAACGTGACCTAGAGGTAGAGGCAGGTCCCGAGGCAAAGACATAGTCATTTACTACTGCGTACCTGATGCCCTGCTTGGGTAAGTCGAGCACCGTTTTGTAAAACTGTTATTCGTTCTCGTAACCTTGTAGTTCTCTCTATTCCTTGTCTGGCACTATTGGACCCATTCTCAGATGAATTTGATGTTTAAAACATTTTATTGTGCATTATTTAACCTGTTATGGGCATTTTGGTTATGTGCTGGGTTTGTGTCAGATGGGAGCAGGGCGCATCCCCGCGTGGTACCATGGGGATCGGGATGGGTCCTGTTAGTACTTTGAATGAAGCTTCTGATCGATCCCAATGTTCCTACTTGATGATCGAAGCTGACTTCATGAATTTTTATTTTTAATTTCGAGGTTTCAAAAAATTAAACATTGTGTTTTTTAATACGTAGTGTAGACATATTCGTATTTGTAACTATATGTTGGTACAATGTTTTAGACACATGGCACCGTCAGATGGATGGATGTTTTAGACACGCGACACTGTCAAATAGATGGTCTGCATCTCGAGGTACATCAGGTGCCTATAAAAGGGACTGGAATTCCCTCATTTGTGAACTTTTGCACAAAAAGGACATAATAGCTCTCCCTTGCTGCCGATTGGTTTTTGAAACTTCTGACCTAAATTTGACTTGGAACCTACCTTCTGATCGAACCTCCAGAGTTTACGCTATCAGGTGTACTGCCCGCTGAGCTCGGTGTAGCGCACCTCTATAAGACCCGTGTCCTGGAGGGAACGGTGAACAATCCCACATTCCTCCGAGGGGGAATGGTCTGGGAGAGGTTGGTGGTGTGCCTTAAAGGTGTATGCACACACCTATCTAGCACTAGGCCTTTTGGGAGCTCAAGTGGCTTTGGGGGGGATTGGAACCCCAAAGTTAAGCGAGTTGAGGCTGGTGCAATTCCATGATGGGTGACCCCTTGGGAAGTTGCACCATGAGCTCCCCAAAGCGGACAATATGGTGCTAGATGAGTCGGATCTTGACCGAGGAGGGTCGGGTCCTAACAATTTGGTATCAGAGCCAAACCCCGACCGGGAAGTGTGCCAGCGAGGACGCTGGGCCCTAAGGGGGATGGATTGTAAGACCCGTGTCCTGGAGGGAACAGTGAACAATCCCACATTCCTCCGAGGGGGAATGGTTTGGGAGAGGTTGGTGGTGTTCCTTAAAGGTGTAGGCACACACCAATCTAGCACTAGGCCTTTTGGGAGCTCATGTGGCTTTGGGGGGGAATGGAACCCCAAAGTTAAGCGAGTTGAGGCTGGTGCAATTCCATGATGGGTGACCCCCTGGGAAGTTGCACCATGAGCTCCCGAAAACAAAACCGTGAGAGCGAGGCCCAAAGCGGACAATATGATGCTAGATGAGTCGGATCTTGACCGAGGAGGGTCGAGTCCTGACAACCTCGGCCTGGGTGTCGTTGGCCCTGAACTTGGCCATGCCGCGTTGTAACTTTCCCAACACTCAGAGCACCTCGGGGGAGGTGTCCCTTGGCCCTCGGTCGGGTGCAGGTGTGACTTAGCCAACTACGTTGTCGTGCATGCTTAGAAGATGGGAGGGTAACGTTGTGCTCATCTCGGTAGAGTGGGGGGGGCAAACTTAGTTAGTTTCCCACAGACGGCGCCAAAACTGTTGATGCACGAAATGTGCCAACTTAGGGAGCGAATGCGGACCTGCCACGTGCCCTCGAATAGACCTGAAAGAGAGAGAGCGGGTTAGTCAGTCAGATTATAGGCACCGGTGTGGTACCAGCCCAAAGGTACTCTGACGCCCAAGTCAGTAGTCGGTCTAAGGTGTAAGGGGTGTGGTAATAAGTGTACAGTAAAAGTAGTTGTTAATAGTAAATACTTAGTTACCTTTATATGAAAAATGGACCCCTTTTGTATGGGTGTGGTGAGTATAATAAATACATTCTCCCGATGTGGGACTGACACGTGGAGGTATGGGAAGTCCACGTGTCGGTGTTGGCCAGACCCTACTAGGTCTTGCTCATTTGAGTGGGCCTGGACCCCTTGGGCTTGTGTTGGGAGAAAGTACTGGGCCTTCCGGTCGGTTTGGGCTGACATACTGACCGACGGAGGCAGGGCCTCTAGAGTTGGCCTGTGGCATGGTGCTGGTAGAGGGTTGGGCCTCCGAGTCGGTCTAGGCTGACATACCAATCGACGGAAGGCTGGGTCTCCGAAGTTGGTCTGGACTGTTGTGGTATTTGGTAGTGGATTAGGCATCCTGGTCAGTCGTGCTCCTTCGTCGGTCTGGGCCGATGTGGTATGAACACATGGATTTAAGAAATTATAGCTCGGGCCAAGATCACAGTCACCCAACTGAATGTAAATGGATGGATTATATTGATAAGTGTATGTACAACCTTCTGATTATGTGGGCTTCCCGAACTACACTGGGATCAGCTTTTCTATGTGTACCAATTCAAAAGGCAAATGTCACGATCCGACCTTCTCCAGTAGGATATTATCTACTTTGAGCCTGACCCTCACAGTTTTGTTCTCTGGAGCTCATGTGCAACTTCCTAGTGGGTCACCCATCCTGAGATTACACTAGCTCTTACTCGCTTAACTTTGGAGTTCCCCATGAATCCAAAGCAAGTGAGCTCCCAAAAAGTTTCTTGTTGGATAAATGCGCGCCCACACATATAAGTCGCATCCCCCAGATCCCCTTGTCAATGTGGGATTGCTAACCATGCCCTCAAAGCACGAGTCCTCACAATCCACCCCACTTGGGGCCCAACGTTCTCGCTGGCACACTTAATTCCGGTCGGATTTGGCTCTGATACCAAATTATCATGACCCTCACTATTTTTTTCTCGTGAGCTCACGTACAACATTCCAGTTGGTCACCCATCTTGAGATTGTACCAGCCCCTACTCGCTTAACTTTGGAGTTCTCTAGGAATCCAAAGCCAGTGAGCTCCCAAAAGGCCTCATGTTGGATAGATGCGCGCCCACACATATAAGTCACATCCCCCAGATTCTCCGGGCAATATGGGATTGCTAACCATGCCCTCAAGGCACGGGTCCTCACAGTAGACGACCGGGCCGGGATGGGTGCAGATTGATTGTGTGGCAAAGTTAGTGCACAAGGCGTTTATCAATGACATTGTGACCTCACAAAAAAGTTGGAGGCACAGTTTATGATAGGTATCTGGTCCCTAGGAAGGGAATGTTAGTTAGCTCAAAGATTGGATTGAGCATGATTTCCAATCAGAAGGTTGTAGTGTCAATTGGATATTTAGGCTATATGCACATGTTTTGTTTTCCTTTTGAGTCAAAATTTGATGATTGATTTACTTGCTTGCAGGTGCATTTAAAGGAGCTTGTTCAACCGAGGAAGAGAAAGCATGAAGGCTTGTTTGGTAGAAGCTGAGTGAACTAGAGTGGAGCCATTGCGCATTAAGGTTGCCTGATAATTTGCTTAAGGTTGGCCTGAGCTCCCCACCTGGTAAGTGTCGATTGACTTATCCTGCTAGTAGGCATTTTGTTTTTGTACATGTCAAGTGATATTAACTTGGATTTTCTTTTTTATTCTGCAGTGCATTTGACAGTTGAGGTAACTTGCGCCAAGAAAATGCAAGTGACAATTGAGAAATACCAGTTGGCCGGTGAGAAGGCCAAGGAGGATGGCTCGGCATAAAAGGTCTTGAAGTAGAAGACTCTGACCAATTGGCTAAATGGCCAAAAATCATGAAGACCATCGGGAGCCGAGTGGGGAGGGCTTGACCGCTGGGTCTGGGGGGAGTCCCTTGTTGACTCGAAAGAGGTTAGTAGCGGAAATTGGTGTTGACTAACTAGTGAGTCTGCATCTCTCTGTTTCTACATTTCTAGCTATCTGTTTTTCTACACCTCTAGCTATTTGCATGTTTCTGCCTTATAAATGAAGATTAATTGTTCCTGCATCACAATTGAACTCCTGTTTCTGCGTAATGACGTAAAATTGTTTCTTCATGCACAATTGTTAATACATCATAATTAAACACAACTTATCACGCTGCAATTACAATGAGTAATTCGAATAATATGTTATTGCATATATAAACTGATGATTTGTTTTTCTGCAAACAGTATAGTTAAATCAACTATGAGGCCATGAGAAAATAATTTTTATATATCATTCATGAAAATAAATATTTTCCATAGAACTACATTAGCCCAGTAGTAAATTTCATCAATTTAATTATAATTGAACTCAACAAAAAAGAAATGAACAGATTATGGTCCGGAACTGATTAGCCATCTTAGGTTCTCAACACATGGTGCTTACAACTGTTACATATGTGCCAGTTAGTGTAGCTGTCAAATTTATAAAGGGACTTTTTCTTATATAAATTTTTTTGACATTTTTTATCTCTCAATAAACCCTACTCTCTCGCTTCATATCTCTCTTTCTTTCTATATAGGAAACATGACACAGATCTCTTCACGAATTTGTTTTTATTCCGCTATGCACAATTGGTTTTGTCTAGGATACATCAACTCCGCATATGGTAATCCACTTAATGTAAACGAAAATGAAAGACAAGTGTTGTAAAAGTAAGTAAATAGTAAGTGCACAACAAAATACAAGTGCTGAGTATAAATATTTCTGTCAAGATCAAGCCTAACCTAGGTGCAAGATCTCTAGAAATTAGTCGAGACGTATGTCAGTTGGATCATACCAGTAGTTGGAAAATCAATTAAACGACAACAAAATGCCAAGGGTTGAGTGATTGGTTTCTTCAAAGAATACTTTAGATGACAGTCAGGATGAGGGAAATGTGGTTTGAATCCCAGGCCGGGAACTGAGAGTGAGGTTGAGGGAGAGACTGAAACTCGATTCAAGATCCAAGAAATAGGTTGTACCTTTTCAAGCGAGCCATTGAACAAAAAAGTTTTTCGGAAATGTTTTGTTTTTGAATTGCTTGAATTTGATCAATTGTTTGATTGTTTATCATAGAGAAGATGACTTCTTCTCCCTTTTATAGAGTCCTAGGGGAGATTCGATCTGACAAATAGACTCCTTCACGGGTCTTACAAATGAGGTTGCTTTCTTTGAAAATTTCTTTGTCCTCCGACATAAATGGCATCACAGAACTGACTTCCTTTTCCATATCTCCACGTGGTCTCTTAGGTTGAGCCTTTGCGAATTTGGCATTTATTCTTGTTAATTCTTCCTCATCCCAAATTTGAAAATGTTCATATTTAAACTAACATACCCTGACCCAAAAAGTACACCCATGTTGCCAAAATCGGGGGATGCTGGCTGACATCCGAAAGGTAATGTTTAGATGGTGAATGCCAAAAGTTTAAAACAATGAATTTTAAGAATTCGTGTGAAACATAATTAGTATTTAGCAATTAGAAATTCACCTCGAAACTGGAAGTTCAGAGCATAATACTATATTTTGATGATCATAAAGTTTAAACAATACTTGAGTTATCCCGATTTCCGAACGGACACACCCAAAGACGCCAGTATAAAGGTCAGAGCAACTACTAAGAACCCTCTTCGATAACTGAGAAGTACCATCGGGACCCGAGGGGTACAAAAACTGAAGGGTGAGTGAAGCTTACAAGTATTTCAGTGTAAACTAAAAGTTTAAAATATACTTAATTATCCCCTCAGTTTTGAAAACAAACTCGAAAGTTATCATATTAGCGCACATTTTATAAGCATAAACCATAAAATAATATGTTATCTCAAAACTCATCCCAAGGCACAAATATCCAATGTATAACCCATTAATTATGCTCTTGAATAGCTCAAGTCATGGGCACATGACATGCTGGGTATCTTTAATTTGATCGTGTACCTCGACCACGTGAAAGCTAGATGCTAAGCACCGTCACCTCATGCCCACTAGAAATCAGGGACAAGCTGGCACAGTTTAACTAGTATTTGAGCGAGCGCGGATGATCAATCACGTAGAGGCTGATCTCTGACCAACAGATGGGTACATAAGATACCAACGACTCCTAGGTGGGTATAGAACTACCATCCCGACTCAAAAGTTGTATCTCAAACTAATTGTCTCAAGGACGTCCATCTACTTTTCACAATCAACATCAAGTACGTCAGGCTTGGAAATATAATGTTCACAATCAAAACAATATGCTTAAATATAATATAACCACAAACCAACAAGGTCGACCTGTTAAATATAGCATAATAATTAAACAAGCATGCTAGGGAATTTAGCATGAAATAGTCAATCAATGCATGCTAAGCTAACATCTCAAATATTGTAAAATGTTGTAAAACATGTAAGTAAAAGATAGCGATTTAAAATGAGGTTTGAGAAAGAGGTCTACTCACTAATTAGTCGAGAAGTTGAAATCACACGACATACTAAGCCAACACAAACTCAAACTATTGCAATCCTAAAAGTATTCAACCATAAAGATTGCTAACAATTTCTCAAGTCAAACACTAAGAAAACCCCTCTAAGATTGCTCAAAAATGTAAATAAACCTTTTCAAACGATCTGAATGTCCCAAAATTAGGCCCATGCACCATTGTAAACTGGGAAATGGCCACACACCACCAAAAACTAGCTAGTGGTTGGAGAATGGCCTCACACGCTCACAACCTGTCACGCGTCGATCGAAGGTCACACGCACTAGCCACGCGTGCTCATGTGCCCCATGCGTATCTTGTGCGTCGCTATAGTCTCATTGAAATATTCCCTCGCTCTAATGAAACCAAAATATTTCGTTAACATTAATAGCTCTAAGATCTGTTATAACGCCATTAGCTGTTATGTAATAGTCCAAAAAAATCGAGACAAGTAAATTTGGAAAATTAAAAATAACATGACAATTTTGCCCTTATAAGTTCAAAGGTTGACTTTTTGATATGGACACTTTTTGGACGTCTCTGCGAGGATCGTCACAAAGGTCTCAAACTTTTGAGTCAAGAGACAGGCGGTATATTGAGATTAGAGATCAAATGAGTTCTGTTCGGGTAAAAAATTCCTAAGGGCATTTTGATAATTTTGACATAAAGGGTATTTTGGTAATTCCACAATGAGATATTGTGTGAAAATGACAATTGTCTAGAATGTTTTCCTTCCCTCCATAACTTTCTTCCACCGACTTAGTCATTCTATTGTGTGTGTGTGTGTGGTAAGGAGGTAGTTCGGTGGGTGGAAACCGAAAAGGAAAACCTTGAGGGAAGAAAACAAAGAACCGGGGAAAGAGAGGAGAAAAAAAGAAGAAACAAAGGAAAGAAAGCAAAAGAAGAGAAAATGAGGAAAGCATGAGAGATGAGGAGGAAATACTCAACCTGGAACCCGAAACCATTGTCTTCATGCTTTTGTTTTCAGGTTTTCTATTTAGGGCTTGGAAACTTGGAAAACATGTACTCTAGTACCTTTCTGGAGGTCTTGCGATCAATTAGATCCTGTGACAAGAAGTATAGACGTAGAGAAACTGCCCAGGACGAAGCTTGAACCATAGCCGAGAATGGTGTAATCAGGTCGAGCTACAAGGTATTTATTTCTTCCTTCTGAAACCATAGATCTTTTCCTTAGATTGATTAGACGAATCTGAATGTTTATGACAGGACCTCTCCCGAATAACCAAGGAGATCATGCTCTCATATGACAGATAACTCAAAACAAACTAGTTTAACTAAGATAAAAACGATAACTAAAATATTTATGTCAGACAAGGGATGTCATAACCATTTACAAAGCACGAGTACTATTAAATACAAACTAAGAGAAAAATTATAGTTCTACCCTAGAACTGTAGAGTGTGCAGAGTCCAACTTATTTATATGCCTCCAGCAACAAAACTAATCCCTAATTCCTTGTCACGGCCTGGAGGGAAATTTTAAAACACAAAATTATGAGTGGATGAAAAAGGAAATAAGTATATAATAAAATAATTCTGAAAGTCTATTTAAGTCATACAAGTCACCCTCCAGTTTATAAAACAAGGCATGCATACCGGAACTAAGAACTTTTAATAAAACAAACAATCAACCCAGAAAAACTCAAGATATGTACACTTATACAAACTCCGGGAATACTATAAAGTAAGTTAACACAAAAAAACATATCAGAATTAGACTCACATCCATCTACTAACAGTCAACCCATCCTCGTTGTCTACAAGCTGAATCGTCATGTCAATGTGAACTACCGGTAGGTAAATTTTACTCGGGAACTAACGGAGCCCCAAGCTCGACGTCTAAGTGTGGACCAGCTTAGGAACTAACAGAGCCTCAGGCTCGACGTCTGATTCAGGGTCCTAGTCTCAGGAACTAACGGTGCCTCAGGCTTGACGTCTGAGACTACTCACTAGTATCAGGAATTACGGAGCATTACCTCGACGTCCAAAATCGTCCAACCAATCAACATATCGAGGAGCGTTTCCACAACACATCCCAAATCCACAATCATATCAAAGAATAGTAACATATCCAGAATCATATAATAAGCATTTCATGTTTCAACAACTGGCCTAAGCCTAAATCACAAAACCTTGTAAAATGTGCAATTAAAATATTAATTAAATATTCATACAATCATCAAATTCACATGAGAAGTCACTCAATCAACCATCAAGAAAACATGTAGAACAACCACTTAAAATAATTGGGTATGCATGCACAAAATGTAAATGAAGAAAAGTCCACTCACAAGTGTGCTATCGATGCTTAACCACGATTTGGTTGCTCCTCCCTAGCTTCTGAAGCCATATCACCTGTCAATACATATCATTCTTAGGTCATAAAGTTCTAAACAAGTTCTCAAAGAAAACCCTAAGTCCCGGGATTTAAATACAAATATTTTACGAATTTTAAAATGCAAGACATAACCTAAAAACCCTTATAAGCCCTTCAAGATGGTGTCTGATCGACTCGAAACCACCACCATTAGATTCAAAAGGTCAAAAACTCCGCATATGGTAACCCGACAAAACTCCGCATAAGCCCTTATAAGCCCTAGTAACCTACTAACCCGAAAAAACTCCGCACCTACGTTACTGTTGTCGGTCTAGCCCAGTTGGTCACCACTTCCGTTTTCTGGGGATCTACGCTAATCCCATCCGTCGATATCACGTGTCCCAGAAAACCAATACTGCTCAGCCAAAACTGACACTTGCTCAGCTTGGCGTACAACTGTTCTTGTCTCAGCTTCTCCAACACCAACCGTAGATGTTCCTCATGTGCTCGGGTACTACTTGAGTACACCAAGATATCATCGATGAACACAATCACGAACTTATCCAAGTAGGGTCGGAAGACCCGGTTCATCAGATCCATGAATGCTGCCAGAGCATTCGTCAAGCCGAAAGGCATCACAAGGAACTCGTAGTGTCCGTAACGGGTTCGAAAAGAAGTTTTCGGAATATCCTCCTTCGAAATCCTCAGTTGGTGATACCCATACCGCAAATCAATCTTCGAGAAGCACTGTGCTCCCCGCAACTGGTCAAAAAGGTCATCGATCCTGGGTAGAGGATACTGGTTCCTCAGTGTCACCTTGTTGAGTTGTCGATAATCAATACACAAAAGGAGACTCCCCTCCTTCTTCTTCACGAACAACACCGGTGCTCCCCACGGTGAAGTACTCGGTCGGACGTATCCCAAATCCACCAACTCCTGCAATTGAGTTTTGAGTTCTCGTAACTCAGCCGGCGCCATCCGGTATGGTGCCTGGGATATAGGATGGGTACCAGGGAGTAGTTTAATCGTAAACTCGATCTCCCGCGATGGCGGTAATCCATGTAAGTCTTCCGGGAACACATCCGGAAACTCACGTACCACCGGTATCTCGTCGATACCCGGAGTATCAACCTGTTCCAGATAACCCTGGCATCCCTGGCATCCCTTCCGTAGAAGTTTGGTAGCAGTAAGTGAAGAAATCACTTCAGGAGGTGAACCGTCATGCTCCCCCTGAAAGATAACCTCCGGCAAACCTGGGCTTCGCAGAATCACTTGCTTTCTACAGCAATCGATGAGTGACCCATGCTTCGATAGCCAATCCATTCCCAAAATTACATCAAAGTCGTGGATATCCAGAATAATTAAATCCGCTGGTAAATCCACATCCTCAATTCTCACCGGGCACCTCCGAATCGCCTGATTCACAAAGTACACGATGCCCATCGGGGTGCCAACACCCATTTCACAATCTAAGGCTGATACCACACAATCAAGCATACCAGCACAACTCTTCGAAATAAAAGAATGTGTAGCCCCCGCATCCATTAATAAACGTACAAGAAAGTTTGAGATATGTAGTGTACCTGTAACCACGCCTAGGGCAGTCCTCGCCTGCTGCTGGGTCATTGCAAACACTTGAGCCCTAGGCCCTCCATTCCGACCGCGCCCGCGCGCGCCACGCCCAGCACCACGGTCACCTCCCTGACCTCGACCTCCATTAGTGTGGGAAGCCGTGCTCTGCACCACACTAGAGCCCCCAGCGTCGTTTCTCTTGGACAACAGCGGGCAATCACAGGCATAATGGCCCTCTTCTCCACAAGCAAAATAGTTTACCGGCCTCGGCCTGTCCGAATGCCCACCAGAAGCACCGCTCCATGATAAACGCTGACCAGAGTTGAATCCTGGTCCTCTGCCCTGAGAGCCCCCACGTCGACCTGACCAGCCACGACTCTTAAAGGATGAGGGTGCTCCCCTGTAGCCCCCTCCCTTATTGTTCTTCTGGCCTGATGGCCCACGGTGTGGGCGATCCTGACGTCGTCCCTCGCCCGAAGGCTGTCGTGTCTAGTGTGCCGCCAGACTGGCCTCGACACGAACCGCAGCGTCGACCATATCTCTCAGCGAAGCATGAGTGGCAGCAGTCACACTTTCCCGGATCTCCCCTTGGAGTCCAAGCTCAAACCTTTGGCATTTTTCCTCCTCCGTGCTCACGAATGATGTAGCGAACCGGGGAAGTTTCCCAAAAGTCTGCTCGTAGTCCGCAACGGACATATCCCCTTGCTCCAGTCACAGGAACTCTGCCTCCCGTGCCGCGCGAAACGATCGCGGGTAATACTGATCCAGGAATCGGGAACGGAAGACCTCCCAGGTAGTGGTGTGGACAGACCATCCAGAAATTTCGAGGCCATGCCACCACTGATCGGCTCCTCCTTCCAGTAAGAAGGCCGCTAAGGTCACCCGCTCGCCCGGAGGGCAGTGCATTACCGTGAAGATCCTTTCCCACTTGGTGATCCAATCATGAGCATCTTCGGGGTTTGATCCCCCGCTGAAAGGAGTGGCTCCCAAACGCTGAGCCCGCTCAATGCTTGCGCATTCCATTTCCCTTTCCAGATCCTCGTCAGTTCGTGTATGAGGAATCCTCCTTGGAGGCATAACCAACTGCCAAGAGGCATAGATCAGATAACATTATCCTTAAACTCGAAAAGTAACTAGTACTAATCGCTAGTCTAGCATGCTGACCACAACCTAGTGCTCTAATACCAAGCTGACAGGACCCGTCCCGATCCCACGGGGACCACAAGGGGACGTGCCCTGCTCCCGTCTGACACCCAAAATAACATACCAATTTTCACCTCAAACAATCAAATGCATAAATAACCAAATTAAAGTTATACATCAAATCCGAATTAAACAGATGTCGGACAAGGGATGAAATCCAAAATTACAAGTTGCGAGCACGACTCTAAAATAAACCTGCGGGTAAACCACCCAACAGGGGTTCAGGTACGCAGAAGTAGATCTATGCCTCAGCCTCAGGATCCTCCTTTACCTCAGTAGTACCTCCTGGAGGGGTTACCAAAACATTAAGGGTGAGTGGGCCGAAACTCAAGTTTATAAAATCATTTAATAAGTAAAACACATAATTTACCCCTCCGTTTTCCAAACATGCATGCATCAGAATTTTAAACCATAAATCATATAATATGAACCATAAGGCATGTAATAAAATCATAACATAATTTTAGTTACTGCACTATACGCTCCGATCCTGACATCCCAGATGTCTGACGTCCCTGACGTCCAATAAGGTCATAGTCTCAAGGCTACGCGTGCCACTCGGGTCTCAATTCCGAGTCCAATCCCCGAACCCTGTCCGGGTACGGCATCTCAAATGCCTAGCGTCCTAGACGCTCGACGCCCCTGACGTCAAATAAGTAATCCTGCTCCTGAGTCATTTTACGGTCCGGTTCCTCCGTAGAATGACCCCTCGCAGGCAATGCGCCATGACCACTCCGAGATACCACATCCGGAGGAGACAGTATCATAAGAATGGATCTATACAGTGCAGTACCAAATACATTTTTATTGATATCCACATGCAAAACATATATATACATAGATAAAATCCAAACCGATCTTTAAGTTTCATCAGACGGGTCTCAAACCCAAATACCGTGAAACGTGTCATAACCATAATTTCTATATCATCAAAACTGTCAGGACCCGTCCCAAATATGGCCTCGATACCCGGGACGAACCCTGCTCCCGTCTGACAATCACACTTATAGTATCAAAAACAAACAAACAACCTTCACACAACTATAAGCATAACTATCAGACGAAGGAGTAAGATATACACAACAGCTAGTCAGAGCATAGTTCTACAAAATGGGCACAAAAGTCCTACAATGCTAGTCTCGCAACGGAAGGACGTCGGAAGCTCTATGCCTCGATATCTGCCTCAACGTTCACCCCAGCGCTATCACCACGACCTGGAGGGAAAATTTAAAACCAAAAGGGTGAGTGGATTAGAATAACCAAAGTTGCAAAATCAGTTTATCACTAACTCGAGGTTAAGGAAAAATAAGAATTTGTGTTCCCTCTGTTCTTAAAACAGGCATGCCCAACGAAGTACTAGAAAATCATAACATGAAACATCATAAGAAACAGAAACACTATAAAATCTCATAAGAAACAGATACACTATAAAATACCATAAGAAACAGAAACACTATAAAACGGATAGAGAAATTATAGTTCAGCATCAAATCATCATTTCCGATTAAACCTGCTGGACCTATCCGAGTCTTTAAACTCAATCAGGCCTTAAATGAAATCCGAGTTTTTAAACTCCCGAGTCTTTAAACTCAATAGGCCTATGGGGGTAAGATCAACATATCCGAGTTTTTAAACTCCCGAGTCTTTAAACTCAATCCGGGCCCGTCCCCCGTCAATATCAATCCGGGTCTTTAAACCCAATTTCCAGATCCAGCAAATTCAATCCATATCCAGTGTAAAACCAATTCGAAATAGGTCGCCAAACTCGAATTCGAAACCCCGGTTCAAAGCCCTTCCGGTGTTCCGAGCCGACATTCCGAACCCAAATCCGGAAATCCATTCTTATACCCAGAAATCACACATAATCTCAAATCATATTTCATATCTCATTTATCATTATCATAACACATTTATAGGTTGCAATTTTAATTATGGTATCAAAATCCGAAAATCAGCTTTTTCTCGAAAAACATGCAAAATCTTGGAAATGTCTCGAAAAACGTGCAACCTCATCAATCACATATAATCATCATTCAAAAGCATAAAAACATATTTAAGATCATAAAACATCAATAAAACAGTTAGGCATGCTCGAAGGAAAGAAAGAGTCCACTCACAAATTCAGAACGAGTCACTCGCGCTCCGTGCGCTCCTCGACTGTCTCGGGTGTCTCCCGTCCTGTCAGAATGCACTAAATAGGGATACAAATACATCAAGGAACCTAATCCTAATTTTCCCAATTTTTTAGGAATTAAATAATATTTTAATCCTAAACCCTCAATCGTCTGGATTCCCGAACAACTCCGTAACACCGTCCGATTAACTCGAAAACTATACCAATAAACTCCTTAGGACATTTAGAACCAAACTCATGTTGGAAGCTTGGTCGGATTCCTCTCCACGCGCCTCCACGCGCCGCCCAAAGTGGCTGCGCGTGGGCCTCACGCGCCTGCTACAGTGCCGTTCAACCTTGAGCAGACCCGGTTCAGCACAGTGGTCTTTAAACTGAACCGGCGTCAGCGGTTCTCCGCCGTACCTGCAAAATTCCTCTCCCTTTCTTCACCTAAAGCTTCGTCCAGTTCCAACCTATCCATTCCCCTCACTCTCCTGGTTCTATTCACCACTCAGCTTCACAACTGAAGATCGAAAGAAACAAACAGACGGCCCCTGTTTCACGATCCAGCCACTCCGGTCATCCCCCGTCAAGGTGGAAACACCAGACGGTTCCTAAGGTCCTTCTACATCTAACCCGACTCACCTTGACCGTCGACTTGTGCCCAAACGTCACGACTCGACGTTTGAACCCACGGCTAAAACAGAGTACAGAGTACTCTCTATCGACTGGCTCCGCCGTGTACGTCCCCTTCACGGCGACCATTCCACACCACTCCTAGAACCTCCCTGAACACCACTGCACTCACCACTCCCTTCGATTCTCATCCTACCCTCGCGACTTTTGAATTGAAAAAGCACGGAAAAACAAAGTAGAGAAGGTTACCCGTCGATTCCGTCTCCGCCGCAAGCGCCGCCGCGTACCACGGTGTTCGTTGGACTCCCTGTAGCCTCCTGAACGTCCCACGGTCGTGATTTGAGCCACCACACGGCGTAGCCACCACCGCGAACTCACGGCCTCCCTGTTTTCCTCAAATATTCGCCGCACCACCACCGCGCCGCCGTGCACGATTCCAGTCCCAAAACTCGATCAACACCTCACCTTCGTCTCTCTGTCACTCTCACCAGTCACTCCTCACTCCCCCTGGCACAAAATCGATCAAGCTCTCTTCGAACTCTCACCCTCTGTTTTCTGTGTTCTTCGAAGGGTTGCACGGTTCTAATTGTGCAAAATGTGGCCGTGCACATTTTAGAACCCTGTGGAACAATCCAGTGCCCCCACGTGTCCATCAGCCATAGGCCAGCAAAAAAATCTCTGCCACTTGCCCTTATCTGATTGGGCTGAGGGAAAATGACCAAAATACCCCTTGTACAATTAATTACCGTTTTGCCCTCAAACGTTCTAGACCCGTATCTTTTCCGTCCGACGTCCGATGACAGCGTGCCGCCTGTCGTTGAACTCAGGACGTCGAGACCTATCTAACGGTCCTCGGTCTATGTGAAAATCCCAAGTCCTCCAAAAAGTCAACATTTTCCTCGTTTACTCAAAATTACGGTAACGCCCCCAATCTTCCGAACGTCATAACTTTTCCTCCGGTTATCCAAATCGAGCCTGCCACCTGTCTACGGACTCGTGACGTCCTAACCTACGTCACGGTTAAGGGTCAACACTCATCCAATCGGTAATTCAAAAGTCAACTTTTCGTCTACTATTCACAAGGGCAAAAACGTCCATTTACACAAAATTTACAAAATTACCTTTTTACCCTTCCCGAAGGTACGGGTTGTTACAAAAACCGTTTCTTGATTCCAGCATGTGAACATATAAGTAAATCGGAAAACATTTAAGCATGCAAGGGTTTAATGAAATCGGGCCCACTCACAGTACAATCCTGCTGAAATCCGAACGTATACCCTCGACCTGGTACAATTGTACAATCCCGGTCATGTCCAAAGTATACGTAAAGGTCAATACAAACCCCTAACATTCAACCATGAAACCCTAGACTGAAACTGGCCTGGAAAAGCCGCCCGAACGCGCTTCCCGAGGCAATAAACCTCATTTTGACCAACTCAATGATCTCTGATCGACCCGAAACCACCGCCATTGGATCTGGATCGTCGAAACCTAAAGAATGGTGGTGGTCCCACCAAAAATACTATTCACACGTGCCCCCACGCGCCGGTCAACGCCCTGGTCAACGCAGGAACAGTTCATACTGACGTCAGCATGACGTCATGCTGACAGCTGTCAGGTCTGACGTGTCAGACTCTAACAGGTGCCACGTGTCAACACCTGATTGGTCCACATCACTGATCTGTCAGGCCACATGTCAGATCTGACATGTGCCACGTGTCAGCACGGCACTGGTCCACGTCACTGACATGTTAGTGACACGTGGCAGTCCCTGATTGGGCCACGTCACTGACATGTCAGTGCTGACTGTGCACTGACATGTGACACGTGTCGGCTGAAGAGTGGTCCACGTCACCTGACAGGTCTGACAGGGTGCCACGTCATCACCTCTTTCCTCTCAACGGGTCAACCCGTTTCTCTACAACTGGGTCGATCAGACCCGCGATCTGACCCGGTCACCATTTCATCAATTCTCAACCATTTTAACTCAGGTTTGTTCTTAAATGTTCTTCTCAATCCCAGAAAGAGTTCTAACCAAACAAAATCATAAAACAAAGGATGAATCGAAGGCTTACCTCGATGAACAGAACCGGTTCTCCCGTCGCCGTTTACCCTCTGTTCAGGCCACCACTGGTCACGAAATCAAGCCCTAGAGGTTCCTATTAGTCCCTAGAATCGATTAGGATCAATAGAAAACAAGATACACGTTGGAAATCAAGCTTCCAAACTCTGAGTTTTTCAAACAGTTTCAGGTTTAGGAGCAGCCTACCTCGCCACCGTGATCACAACCGTCCCTCAGCCTCACCAGCTCAGCCCAGCAACACACAATGCAAGGGTCAGGGTGATACGCAGGTGTGATGGTTGTATGGGCAGTATGTGTGTCGGGTAGGAAAATATATAGAATGGAGGGAAATGAAATGGACGGTCCAGATTTAATCTCAGGAATGAGATTAAAGGTTCAGATTAAGTCTGGGGTACTTTAGATGGATGGCTGAAATTAAAAGTTGGTTTTAATTCTATTTAATCCCATAGTGGAGCTGATCCAATCTAGCCAATGGATGAGTGACACTTGTCACTCATCCAGGTGTCCTCCAATCATAATATCAGAATAAAATATTCGACACGATTACCGAGATGCAAACCTTCCGATTTCACGTTTCTGACCATAACTTCCTCGTATGAAGTCCGATTTCGGCGTGTCGCCTGTCTACGGACTCAGGGCATCGAGACCTACCTAACGGTCCTTGAGTCATGTGAAAATTATTTTCCAAACGAAAAGTCAACATTTTCGCCTCAAACGTCCAAATTACGGTAATGCCCCTGAACTTCCGATAGTCATAACTTTTTCCCTGATCGTCCGAATTGGACGTGCCACCTGTCTATGGACTCGTGACGTCCCGAACTACGTCACGGTCATTGGTTAAAGTCCGTTTGATCCACCAATCAAAAAGTCAACAAATTGAGCAATACAATTCACAAGGGTAAAAATGTCAATCAATACATTAATTTACAATATTGAAATCCTCGAATTTCCGGGGCGTTACACAGCGACCGCCACGTGTAAGTTGCTAATGTCATCTTGATGTCATTTGCTGACGTCACCCTGCCACGTCACCTCCTGACACCCACTAATAACTTGTCACGTGGCACCACTCAATCATAGACACGTGGTCTGTCGTGATGATGTGGCAGTCCACATCATCGTTGTCAAGCTCTCGATGGACTGGTCCGTTTCTCTGGTTTGGGTTTACAATCTAGCAGGTCAACCCGGTTCTAAAACCCTTATTTCTCTGTCTTTTCCTTTCCTTTTTTGACCAATTCCTTCGTTCCAATTCCTAGATTAGTTCTACTAATCTAAAAAAGATGAAAAGTGGCTGCAAAATCGTACATGACCTTCAAAAGTTTCCCCATAAATTCTTCTCTGGTTCCTAGGTAGGTTCCACATCCAACTATTTTTTTCATTCACGGGAAGGTTCATACAAAATCACTAGACGTCACTCGCACTTCAGTCTTGAGTTCCTCTCTCAGCAAGCCTTGGTGCAACACTCTCCTACAATTTCACGAATTACACCTCTCAGCTTCTCCTCTCCTCACACTTAATTGCTCTCTCTTTTTTAGGCTCACCACTTCTCTTAGTTTCCTCTTCTCTTCCTTATATTTCGCTCATTATCTTTCTCTGTTTTCCTTGTTTTCTTTTCTTATTTTCCTTTTGGCCGATGACCATAGCTAAACAAACACACACACACTGTGAAATTACACCTCTCAGCTTCTCCTCTCCTCACACTTAATTGCTCTCTCTTTTTTAGGCTCACCACTTCTCTTAGTTTCCTCTTCTCTTCCTTATTTTTCGCTCATTATCTTTCTCTGTTTTCCTTGTTTTCTTTTCTTATTTTCCTTTTGGCCGATGACCATAGCTAAACAAACAAACACACACACACACACACACACACACACACACACACACACACACACACACACACACACACACACACACACACACACACACACACACACACACACACACACACACACACACACACACACACACACACACACACACACACACACACACACACACACACACACACACACACACACACACACACACACACACACACACACACATATACACACACACACACACACACACACACACACACACACACACACAAATACCCACGTGTAAGGCGGTGTCACCTTCCCCAAAAAGATCAGGGACATGTGTTAAGCTCTAATTGATCCTCTAGAGAGTTCCATAGTGTAAAAAGACCAAATTGCCCTTGGGGTGGAAAATGACCAAAATACCCCTCACAACTTCTAAGTCGTAACATCTTCTCATGACGTCCAACCAACATGTACTACTCGACTATGAAATCAGTGTGTCGAGTCCTACGTATTCATGGTCACAAATAGTTTGTAAGTCAACCGAGTCAAAAGGTCAACAAAATTACTATTAAGGGTAAAATCGTCCATTTCCAATATAATATTATTTAAGTACAACACTCGATGTTCTGGGGTGTTACAGTTTAAATCATGAGAAACGATTGAGAAATGATGGAGTTCTAGCCAGGCCATGGTCGCAGGTCGGATGACCCGAATTGTAGGGAACCGGGTCAACCGGTTGGAAGTTGAAGGTGACATGTGACAGACGCATGGTCACCATGCGTAGAGAGCCTTGTTGGCGTGTGAGGGCGTATGCAGTGTCTTCTGGAGTTAGGGTCAACATGAAAAATCTTCGTTTTTACATTGTGAATCTACTGGTACAATTTTTATGATGAATTGTTATACTTTCATGACATTTTGATACGTCTAAAGATATAAAGTTGTTAAATTCAATATCCATGAATATCATGTGATTTCAGGGAGTTATTCTTAGATCCTTTATGTAATGAGAATATACGGAAAGGGACTTCAATTGAATTGAAATACTAGATTAAGGAGTCGAATTGACAAATTTCACTACTTGATGGGGTTAGTGGGATGGATGTGGGATGTAACCCCGCAATGGTGGACTCTGTTTGGTTAAGTTGTAAATACTGATAAAATCAAGAAATATTCCTTGTCTGACAAATCAGGAGGAAAACTTCGGTATATGAGGATTGTTGTCAGACATGAGCATGATTGGGTGAGGGCTGAATGTCAAGGTAATTTGTGAACGGGAGTTGTCATTTTAAAAGAATATGCTAACGACGTTAGCATATTTTGTCAACTGTTTACGGCCTCAGTCAAACTTAACTGTTAACTAGACAATTGACTTTTTTGTTGCCGCGTGGCACCACGCAGTTGCTAGGTGGCATGCCACATCAGCATGCCATAATCTCACCACAAATGATGATAGGACCGCCATCATTGTCGCCGTCGATGACTTTTGGATTATGGTAGATTTGCCGGAGTTTTTCCTAAACTCCAATTTTGACTAGAATTCCACCATTCGACTTGAAACAAAATTAAGAGTAAAGAAATATACCGTATTGCAGTTGGAATCGATATCTTCTGGGAACGTGGTGAAGCTGGAATCGATATCTTCTGGGAACGTGGTGAATTCGCCATGCTCAGATCTCAGCCATACCTAACCAAATTCGACATGGGAAAAATCAAAAATTGACTTCTCAAGGTAAGGATTCGAATGGTGAAGAGAATGATGTAACGACCCGGACATTCGGAAAAAAGGAAAATTTGGAACATTTGAAGAAAATGATGATTTTGCCCCTGGAATTGGGTGAACGGTTGACTTTTGGTTTGAGCAGTCAAACAGACTTTGAACGATGACTGTGACGTAGTTTGGGATGTCACGAGTTCACAGACAGGTGGCACGTCCGATTCCAACATTCAAGGAGAAAGTTATGATGTTCAGAAGTTCAAGGGCAATTCGGTAATTTGGTTAAATGGCAATTTGTTGATTTTTCAAACGACATGGACCTTTCAGGTAATTCGAGGACCGTTGGGTAGGTCCCGAGACGCTGAATCTGTAGACAGGTGGCATGCATCAATCAGAGTTCGGACAACCAAGTTACGGGTCTAGAGGTGTGAGGGGCATTTTGGTAAAATGTCAAAGCAAGGCAAATTGGTAATTAGTCAATTAAATAAGAATGGGCGGTGATTGGGCTGATTCAGCCTTGATGATGCCACTATGTGACATCTGTCACTCTTTAAATGAGATTAGTGGCAAAATCAATTGTATAGCGGTGAGTTAAAGGATTTGAGTCGTGCATTTGAAAAACAAAGTAGCAAAAAAATGTGTTCATCAATCTTCCTTATGTGATTGATTGGATTGAG
Source organism: Prinsepia uniflora (assembly GCA_032719365.1). Lineage (NCBI taxonomy): Eukaryota > Viridiplantae > Streptophyta > Magnoliopsida > Rosales > Rosaceae > Prinsepia > Prinsepia uniflora. The sequence continues at coordinate 44,117,947 of CM064874.1, read as the reverse complement.
AGGGTTAGAGAGAGAAGGAAGAACAAAGAACCGTGAGGAAGAAAAGGGGATGAAAATTGTGAAAACAAACCTTGAAACCCAAAGAGAAACTCGAAACGAACCCATGGAAGTCAAAATTCAAATTGCACCATGCGGCCATCAAACGTTGAAATTGGACTTAGATTAAGACTTCTGAGACTCTTAATTGTTGATCCACGTCGAGAAATTCAAGGTTCGAAGCCCTTTGAGCTAAGAACAGACATGGCGAAGCTTGGAAATTCGAAGGATTGAGTTGTGTAATTGGAGGAGTTGAACAATGCAATTGAGATCGAAGACAAGTTTTTGATAATCATACGAAGCTGTTGGATAGATTAATTGAAGAAAAACGATGGGAATCGATGACCTTTGATGAAGGAACAACGTTCGAATGTTCTTCGAAAACTCGAGCTTGAATTCACGGATTGAGGTACGTTATAATGAAATTGAACTTGTAGAACCATAATTAGATTCATAAGGATGCTTTTAACTAAATAAATTGAAGAAAACGAGTTGCAATTCGTAGTGATTCGACCTGGTCAATACACGGGTTAAATGACCCGTTTAGCAGGTAATCGAGTTACAGAGACGATGAATAGTAGTTTACTGTAGCAGCGCGTGAGCTTCACGCGCAGCCACTCACGGTGAGTTCAACACGAAACTTGTTCCTTTTATTGTAATGAACATTTTGGCACTAGTTTCGAGGAAATCGGATATTGTTTCGATGGTGTTCAGGGTATCCGAAGTTTTCGTATACGTTTAAAATACGTATTTAAATCCCGGAAAAATTGGGGAAAGTTATATGAAGTATGTTGGAGTGTTAGTGACCCTCCATATTGATTTTGGACAGGAACTATGATTTCTGGAATTTACAGAAAAACGTGCAGTTTGGAAGCGAGCCGTTTGGACGGTGTGTGAATGGACTTTGTTTTTCTAAATTTCAATGCATGCATAATCGTTTTCTATGCCTTATATTTAAGATTTCTATGCTTATGCTTATGGTAATTACGATTTTCGTATTTATACTTATTTCAATATGCAATATTTTGAGACTATGGTTTCTCCTATGTTTTGATGATGGTTTAATGAATGATTTTATATGATTTGTGTGTGTCATGTTTTGATGATGTTTTGATTATGATTGTGAGTATGATTTACGATTTTGGCATGTATTTCAAGATTATTACAGATTTGCATGTTTTACGAGATTTCGAGTATGTTCTGATTTGACCATGGTTTTGATGATTTGAATTTGGGATTTGAAATGTGATTTCAATGATTTAAAACAGATTTTGGAAAGTTGATTTCGAGCTTGATGCCCAGTTCATAACAGTGGTTTTCATGAACGAGATTTCAGGTTTCGGAAACGTGAAAGTGGATTTCTAGATTTGGGTTCGGAACGATTATTCCGGATCGATTATTCCGGATGCTAGCTTACAGAATGATGATCCCGAATTCGGATTTGGAAATGGATGATGGATATGATTTGAGATTTGAATGTGAAATTCGGAGATAGATTTTCTGTGGTTTCACTGTTGATTGAAAAATGGTTTTGGGTTTGAAGACCCGAAAAAAGGAAAAGAAAAATCACTGGATCTGGTTTTGAGTTTAAATACTCGGTTGATTGACGGGGGGAGGGCCCTGGATTGATATGTTTTGAGTTTAAAGACTCGGTTATGATACACCCCCCCCCCCCCCCCCCCGAGGTCTATTGATTGTTTTTTGAGTTTAAAGACTCGTTGATATCCCGGGAAGGCTTGATTATGCGCAGGGTTTGAGTTTAAAGACTCGGGCGCACTTGAGATCCAGCAGATTGATTGACTTGTGATTTACTCTTGATTTTCGATGTTTTCGGATGTGTTGGGCGATGGCCCGGTTTATGTAGTTTGATGGATTTTGGGTTATATTCTATACTTGAATTTTGATTCATGATTTTGGGCTGAGGCCCCGTGGTTATGATTTCGGGCTAAGGCCCGAGGTTTGAGAAAAAGGAAAATGATTTTGATTTTCATACACGGTTTTCTTATACTATAAATGGAATGGATTGTGAAATGGTTTTCGAATGCATGCATTGGTTTTACGTGGATGGTAGAAATGTTCTTTCCGTAAACATATTTTATAACTGATTTATTTTTGTCCACTCACACCTTTTGTGTTTTATTGACCCTCCAGATCGTGACACAAGGATCGAGGCTGATCGAGAGGTGGAGGCATGAGTGGGCACAGGTATGGACATCCTTTGTTTGGCAAGTACTGAGGGTAATTTGGAAACTTTAGTTGACTTGTTAGACGGGAGCAGGACTTAGCAAGGTTATGAATGTTCCTCAGGGGACGGTCCTGTCAACTTGGTATCAGAGCACTAGGTTGCTGATTCTGTTGCCATATCATGCCTCCGAAACGTAAGCCTCGTGAGCGACCTGGTAGTAAGATGGGTAGATGAGGGTGTATGAGACCTCGCGATAGATCTCGTATGAGATTGACCCTGGATTGAGGGTCAGGTGTTAATCAATGTACACTGTGAACTACTGTCTGTCAGACATAGCATTGTGTGGGTCCTAGGGACGAATGAGCCCAGTGTCTAGAAAGGTTGCACATTTGTGCAAGTTACACTCGTAATGAGATTATTATCAGTGGATTCCTTAAGTGGAATGTGTGTCTTAGGCCTCATAGGTCGTATAAGATGTGATTTACCATCGGTATTTGCTCGATGACTGGGTATGTCAGTGATGGCTTGGCTGATTGGTATGAGATTGGACTTAAGAGGAGTCGAGATATGGATACGGGACTCAAAATGAGTCAGGATATTGGTTAGGACTTGAGATGAGTCATGATAAGGTATCAGGGCTCGAGAGAGCCAGAAGGGTTGAAAGCTAGTTATGGTTCTAATACGATCGACCCATATAATGGAGAAATGTTTGGCTCCTAGGATGCCCAGGATTGGATAGGGTTAGATACCGATGAGTTAGGAAATTGTGGATTGGTCTTGTTTAACCTTGTTTATTGGACTTATAGGTCGCGTTAGTTTCATTTAGTGATTGAGGTTCGGGAGGAGACCCGAGATAAGCTGGAATTTGGACTTAGGAGATAGTTCAGATTAGTGGGACGCCTGTTGGGTCCACTAGGAGGCAAGTGATAGGGGTAGTGATGCAGTAATAGTTATGACTGTGAGTCGTCTGGTCACATCATAAAGAAATGGTCATATAGATTGATTGATATAGTGAGATGGCACTGTTGGGGTGCAATGGAGCATGGATTGGCTCCTACATTGACTGTTGATATGACAGGCGAGGGAATAGTAGGTAAAGCCCATGGTGGACTGTAGGGGCGTGGTCAGTTGGGACCATATGCCCGGGGATTTGCAATTCCTTCGTAGGAAGCCTGAGTAGCCCTGGAATGATGAATTGGATACCTATTACTTGTGGCCATGAATATGTATTCGGTAGGTCCCAGGCTATCCACTTTTTCATGTCTTGAGATTGTACATTGGACGGATATGGCGATGTTTGTGATTGGTTATGGTATGGAAGTCGGTGAACCAACTGAAGTTACAGATGTGATAAATTTGATGATATTAATGTGGTAACCTTGGTAATTATCTATGGTGAAATTGGTGAGACATAAGGGGGTAGACCTAACGATGTGAGGCTACACAGGATGACTGGTGTTATTCGCCTAGTGGCTGACTTAGATTTGGATGTAATCCTTGGAATGAATTGGTTGATCACTCATAAGACCTCTATCGAGTATGTCGTTTAGGAGTGATATGTGGAGTCTAGGATTCCAGAGGTTATGTTTCAGGGAAACTCGAAGGTGTTACCCTCTAGGATGATCTTGATCCTCACAAGAGATGGACGGTTGGTAAGAAGTAAGTAAAGTTTTTGGTCACATGTGTGGTGTATGTGCTTCATGTATGAGATGCCTAGCGAGGGCTGAGGATGCACAGATTTCCCAATATATTTCCTGGGGTTTTGCTAGGATGAGATATTGAGTTTATGATGCTCTGAGTTTACATATTGATTATAGACAATGTAATAAAGTAATGGTATGAGATCAGTATCCTGTATCACGAGTTAATGATTCGTGGTTCTGTGGGAAGGTTGTGATTATTGACCCTGTTGAGAGAGGCCAACATGATGACGATTGTCGTTTATGAGTTAAAGAGAAAAAGATGATGTCCTGGTTTGATGTGGATAAGGCTAGTTGATACCCTTGGGATGGTGTCTGGTACTATTTACGGATTGGGTATGTGGCATACAAGGCAGATGTATTGAATGCCCTCAGAGAGAAAAATATATAGTTGAATAAGTGTTAGGTCTGATAGACCAGAGTAGGTTTGGGGAACATGAGTTGTTTTGAGAGTTGATAGATACCACAGAGGATTGTAGAGGGGTTATCTACCATGTTTTTCTAGTTGTGGTGATTAACCCGGAAGGAGATCAGAGTTATTGGAAATGAGAGCTGAGATAGAATGGTTACAAATAGAGAAACAGTGACTTATGTTCGATGTTAACCCTTTCTATGCGTATAATGAGATGCCACTATGAGATTCAGGATTTGATGAGTTATGTGTTAATGCTTGCTGAACCCTCAGAAGTTTTACTTTCCTTGCATAAATCGGGATTGACCCAGGTGGTCGAGTATGCAAAGGTCATATACCTTTGGGAAGGGATGTACGAGCATTGTATCGACCATCAAGATTGGTAATGATTGATAAAAAGAAAGGCTTGATGTGTGAAAAGGTGATGGTCAGGATACATTGGGACTACGACCATATTATTGGATCAGATTTTATTTGGGGAGTGAATTGTCATGTTTGATAACTTAAGAATAGGTGAAATCATGTTGTTGATGGAACTCCATAAGATTGGGGAAAAAATATGATTTTTGATTATTTGGAATATTGGAATCCAACTACAGGACCATACTTGGTATATGATCGAGTTAAAATTTAGGAAGGGATATGATTTGCAATATGGTATGAATGATGTTACTGAGTGCTTATTGGCAGAAAGTAGAGATCAGTGAAACTTGTGATGATAAACACAACAAAAAGGAAAAGTTAAATTTGTTATACATAGTGACCTTGGGAAAGGAGTATGGTATGATTGACCTAGCGAGGGGAATGAGTTCCCGAGTTATTGAACCTTATGGGTTTATTGGCCTGGTACCATATGCGTAAGGATGTATCATGTCACGAGCGAAGGACATTTGATTGAGAAGATATGACTGATTCTTATGTCTCCTGGATTGTGTGAGCTCGAACGTGAGCTAGGCTACATATTCCAAGCCAGTATATAGTATGACTGCCCATGGGGCAGGGATTTACAGAGAGATTGAGATTGGTTATATGATTCCTATGAGTTGGGTGTAACATATATCCGGTTGAGGTTAATTATGTTTCAAGTCCATCTTAGACATGTTTCCTCGGGAAAAATATCGTGGCACCTACTGATTGGAATTTCGAGGACGAAATTCTTTAAAGGGGGGGGGGGGGGGGGGGGGGTAGGTTGTAATGACCCTGACATTCGGAAAAAGGAAAATTTGGAAAATTTGAAGAAAATGACGATTTTGCCTCTAGAATTGGGCGAACGGTTCACTTTTGGGTTGAGTGGTCAAAGTCCGTTTCCAACATTCGAGGAGAAAGTTATGATGTTCGGAAGTTCAAGGGTAATTCGGTAATTTGGTTAAAAGGGCAATTTGTTGACTTTTCAAACAACATGGACCTTTCATGTAATTCGAGGATCGTTGGGTAGGTCCCGAGACGCTGAATCCGTACACAGGCAGCACGCGTCAATCAGAGTTTGGACGACCAAGTTACGGGTCTAGAGGTGCAAGAGGCATTTTGGTAAAATGTCAAAGCAAGGGCAAATTGGTAATTAGTCAATTAAATAAGAATGGATGGTGATTGGGCTGATTCAGCCTTGATGATGCCACTACGTGACATCTGTCACTCTTTAAATGAGATTAGTGGCAAAATCAATTGTATAGCGGTGAGTTAAAGGATTTGAGTCGTGCATTTGAAAAACAGAGTAGCAAAAAAATGTGTTCATCAATATTCCTTATGTGATCGATTGGATTGAGAGGGTTAGAGAGAGAAGGAAGAACAAAGAACCGTGAGGAAGAAAAGCGGATGAAAATTGTGAAAACAAACCTTGAAACCCAAAGAGAAACCCGAAATGAACCCATGGAAGTCGAAATTCAAATTGCACCTTGCGGCCATCAAACATTGAAATTGGACTTAGATTAAGACTTCTGGGACTCTTAATAGTCGATCCACGTCGAGAAATTCAAGGTTCGAAGCCCTTTGAGCTAAGAACAGACATAGCGAAGCTTGGAAATTCGAACTATTGAGTTGTGTAATTGGAGGAGTTGAACGATGCAATTGAGATCGAAGACAAGTTTTTGATAATCATACGAAGCTGTTGGATAGATTAATTGAAGAAAAACGATGGGAATCGATGACCTTTGATGAAGGAACAACGTTCGAATGTTCTTCGAAAACTCGAGCTTGAATTCACGGATTGAGGTACGTTATAATGAAATTGAACTTGTAGAACCATAATTAGATTCATAAGGATGCTTTTAACTAAATAAATTGAAGAAAACGAGTTGCAATTCGTAGTGATTCGACCTGGTCAATACACGGGTTAAATGATGTTCACATTCGGGACGTCATGAGTTCATAGACAGGTGACACGTCCGATTCCAACATTCGAGGAGAAAGTTATGATGTTCGGAAGTTCAAGGGTAATTCGGTAATTTGGTTAAAAGGGCAATTTGTTGACTTTTCAAACAACATGGACCTTTCATGTAATTCGAGGATCGTTGGGTAGGTCCCGAGACGCTGAATCCGTACACAGGCGGCACGCGTCAATCAGAGTTTGGACGACCAAGTTACGGGTCTAGAGGTGCAAGAGGCATTTTGGTAAAATGTCAAAGCAAGGGCAAATTGGTAATTAGTCAATTAAATAAGAATGGATGGTGATTGGGCTGATTCAGCCTTGATGATGCCACTACGTGACATCTGTCACTCTTTAAATGAGATTAGTGGCAAAATCAATTGTATAGCGGTGAGTTAAAGGATTTGAGTCGTGCATTTGAAAAACAGAGTAGCAAAAAAATGTGTTCATCAATATTCCTTATGTGATCGATTGGATTGAGAGGGTTAGAGAGAGAAGGAAGAACAAAGAACCGTGAGGAAGAAAAGCGGATGAAAATTGTGAAAACAAACCTTGAAACCCAAAGAGAAACCCGAAATGAACCCATGGAAGTCGAAATTCAAATTGCACCTTGCGGCCATCAAACATTGAAATTGGACTTAGATTAAGACTTCTGGGACTCTTAATAGTCGATCCACGTCGAGAAATTCAAGGTTCGAAGCCCTTTGAGCTAAGAACAGACATAGCGAAGCTTGGAAATTCGAACTATTGAGTTGTGTAATTGGAGGAGTTGAACGATGCAATTGAGATCGAAGACAAGTTTTTGATAATCATACGAAGCTGTTGGATAGATTAATTGAAGAAAAACGATGGGAATCGATGACCTTTGATGAAGGAACAACGTTCGAATGTTCTTCGAAAACTCGAGCTTGAATTCACGGATTGAGGTACGTTATAATGAAATTGAACTTGTAGAACCATAATTAGATTCATAAGGATGCTTTTAACTAAATAAATTGAAGAAAACGAGTTGCAATTCGTAGTGATTCGACCTGGTCAATACACGGGTTAAATGACCCGTTTAGCAGGTAATCGAGTTACAGAGACGATGAATAGTAGTTTACTGTAGCAGCGCGTGAGCTTCACCCGCAGCCACTCACGGCGGCGCATGGGAGCGCGTGTGACCGAATTTTGAGGTGAGTTCAACATGAAACTTGTTCCTTTTAATGTAAAGAACATTTTGGCACTAGTTTCGAGGAAATCGGATATCGTTTCGATGGTGTTTAGAAAATTGGGAAAAATTATATGAAGTATGTTGGAGTGTTAGTGACCCTCGATATTGATTTTGGACAGGAACTATGATTTCTGGAATTTACGGAAAAACGTACAACTCGGGAGCGAGCAGTTTGAACGGTGTGTGAGTGGACTTTGTTTTTCTAATTTTCAATGCATGCATAATCGTTTTCTATGCCTTATATTTATGATTTCTATGTTTATGCTTATGGTAATTACGATTTCCGTATTTATACATATTTCGATATGCAATACGTAATTGCAAGTATTTTGAGACTATGGTTTCTCCTATGTTTTGATGATGTTTTAATGAATGATTTTATATGATTTGTGCATATCATTTTTTGATAATGTTTTGATTATGATTGTGAGTATGATTTACGATTTTGGCACGTATTTCGAGATTATTACAGATTTGCACGTTTTACGAGATTTCGAGTATGTTGTTATTTGACCATGATTTTGATGATTTGAATTTGAGATTTGAAATATGATTTCAAAGATTTAAAACGGATTTTGGAAAGGTGATTTCGGGCTTGATGCCCAGTTCATAATAGTGGTTTTGATGAACGAGATTTCGGGTTTCGGAAACGTGAAAGTGGATTTCTGGATTTAGGTTCGGAACGATTATTCCGGATGCTATCTTACGGAATGATGGTCCTGAATTCGGATTTGGAAATGGATGATGGATATGATTTGAGATTTGAATGTGAAATTCGGAGATAGATTTTCTGTGGTTTCACTGTTGATTGAAAATTGGTTTTGGGTTTAAAGACCCGGAAAAAGGAAAAGAAAAACCGATGGATCTGGTTTTGAGTTTAAAGACTCGGTTGATTGACCCAGGGGGGGGACCTGGATTGATATGTTTTGAGTTTAAAGACTCGATTATGATACCCCCCCCCCCCCCCCCCCCCCCCGAGGTCTATTGATTGTGTTTTGAGTTTAAAGACTCGTTGATATCCCGGGAAGGCCTGATTATGCGTATGGTTTTGAGTTTAAAGATTCGGGCGCACTTGAGATCTAGCAGATTGATTGACTTGTGATTTACTCTTGATTTCCGATGTTTTCGGATGTGTTGGGCGATGGCCCGGTTTATGTAGTCTGATGGATTTTGGGTTATATTCTGTACTTGAATTTTGATTCATGATTTTGGGGTGAGGCCCCGTGGTTATGATTTAGGGCTAAGGCCCGAGGTTTGAAAAAAAGGAAAATGATTTTGATTTTCATACACGGTTTTCTTATACTAGAAATGGAATGGATTGTGAAATGGTTTTCGAATGCATGCATTGGTTTTACGTGGATGGTAGAAATGTTCTTTCTGTAAACATGTTTTATAACTGATTTATTTTTGTCCACTCACACCTTTTGTGTTTTATTGACCTTCCAGATCGTGGCGCAAGGATCGAGGCTGGTCGAGAGGTGGAGGCATGAGTGGGCACAGGTATGGTCATCCCTTGTTTGGCAAGTACTGAGGGTAATTTGGGAACTTCAGTTGACTTGTTAGACGAAAGCAGGACCGGACATGGTTATCAATGTTCCTCAGGGGACGGTCTTTTCAAATGAAGTCAATTTCTTACCTGAGTGAGTCGAAATCTAGTCCACCCAGACTTGGAGCCACATCGATTTCTCTCTTATTCATGCACCATAATGCATGCTGATAATAGAATAGGGCATGGCTTAGCTCGTCTCGCTAGGATGCATCGATTAATTGTGGTCGTGAGACCTAGGCTGAACAAAATCATGGGCGATGCTACCAAGGTTGTTGGTGTTCATGGCTTTGAATCCTATTCTATGACGAGTCCCAATCTTAAAGGACTATAGTGACATAATCTTTTTTTATGAAAGAGGGTGTTTGAGTTGGAGTTTGACGGTGACCAGACCCTCACACTGATATCATTTTCTTCATCTCATTCCCACAAGTCTAGCCATACCAACGATCGAGAACATCGACCATCATACGCAGGGCAGCAAGCTGGGAAAGAAAATTGGTTTTTCGACTTTCGATTGATTTTCAGGCCACCACAGGTGATGGTTTTCAATTTGGATCTTATAATTGGATTCCTCGATTTGAGTAGATAATTATTGGCTATAAATTTGTAAAAAGTAGTTGAGTTGTGAGGATTTGAGAAAAGCTTGGAACTCAGCCTGAAATGGTAATTTCTGGTCGACGAGGGCTTCATTGCAAGCGAAGGAGCAAATAGCCGTTAAAGAAACAAGTGAGTTGCACTTTGTTTGGTGGGCCACCATCCTAGCTTGGGCATAGAAAGAAGCAATTCTTGCCCAAGAATAAGCCTTGCCCAATCCAAAGTTTTTTGGGTTAGAAACTCAAATTAACACAAAGGCTAGAGGTCACATCATGTCTAGTCCTAACCATATTGCTCCTAGTAGACATGCTCAAACATAGCAGCCGAACTTAGCCTTCCCACTATAAAATAAAAAGAAATATTTATAGTCTGAAATATTAAGGATAAAAATGTATTGTGTTGTAGTCTGATCCGAAAGGGATTGGAGTTAGGGATGGGCATAATTATCCATGGGTATGGGTACCCATGGGTATTGTTGAAATGGGTAGAAATTAGATGGGTAAAAATTTACCCATCATTTAATGGATATAGGGTAAGGGTTTACCCAGGGGTATTGAGGGTATTTAATACCCATTAAATTCAAAGTATATTATTTATCCATTCTTCAAATTATCTATAAATTTTTAACACTTTCTTGCATTTACTAATTTTTTTTCTTTCTATTCTTACTATTATTATTATTATTTATTAGGTATTATTATTTACTATTACTTTATTTCAATTAAATATCAGTTATTTCATCTAACATCAAAAAAATTATACACAAAAATGTTACGAATTTATATTAACATCAATTTTTTTAAAGAACTTAAATAATTCATTTTAAATGATTTAACAAAAATCAAAGTAAATTATAAATTTTTTAAGATTTCACAACCATGAAATAATTTAAAGGGTGTTTTATAAATTCTTAAAAGTTGTTTATAATAAAATTTTTAATGAGTTTTTTTTTCAAGTTTTGAATTCCATTTCGACATTTACTATTCATTCTTCATTTAATTGGAAAGTTTTCAGAGTCAAGTTCTCAAATAACTCATTCACTAGTCTTGATCAACTCGACAAATTTTGATAATTACAAATAGAAGAGTAAATTGATCATTTACTAATTCTCACTTTAAATTTCAAGATGAATTATAACAGAAACTCTAATAGAAAATTGAGAGGATTTGAAAAAAATGAAAAGCAAAAAAAAAAAAGCAAACAAAATTCAAAGGAAAAAAATATTAGAAGTTAAAAATAAAAAGTTGAAGACAAATGAAAGTAAAAAAAAGTTTAAAAAAAAGTAAAAGAAAAATGAAAAGTAAAAAGAAAAATGAAAGGCAAAATAAATTGAAAGGTATAAAAAAATTAAAAGTTAAAACAAAATAAAACACAAGAAAAAAAAATTGAAAGGAGAAAATAAATGTAAAATGTCATGGGTATTCATTACCCAATGGGTAGGGTTTGGGTAAACTCTCAAAAGTTGAGGATGAGTCTGAATGGGTATAAAACCTATTTGTACCCATGTAGGGTAAAAGTTTATCCACACGCTCAAAAAAATCCATTTGACTATTTCTAATTGGAGTTCTGGGCCTAAATATGTGGCGGCTCTTTCGGTTCAAATGGGCTGGCCAAATAGAAGCCCAATAGGAGCAAAGAAGTAGCGAAACGACGTTGAGTTTATGTACCCTAGGTAAAAAATTATTGCAAAGTTCTTCATATAGCTTCCTCAATCACGCGCTCCCTTCCGCAGCCCCCGAGCCCTCGAGCCTCCTCTCGCATTCTCTGTCTCTGCTATCGTAATCGGATCCGATGGTATGGAAATTGATCTCCTCTTTCTTTCTCGGCTGATACTACGTTATCTCCATACGATGAAATCTAACACACTGAGTTTATTTGCAGGCACCGAAGAAAGACAAGGCACCGCCGCCGTCATCGAAGCCAGCGAAGTCTGGCGGAGGAAAGCAGAAGAAGAAGAAGTGGAGCAAGGGCAAGCAAAAGGAGAAGGTGAATAACATGGTCCTCTTCGACCAGGGTACGTACGACAAGCTTCTCTCTGAGGCGCCCAAGTACAAACTGATCACCCCCTCGATTCTTTCCGACCGTCTGAGGGTCAATGGATCGCTGGCGAGGAAGGCCATAAGGGAGTTGATGGCGAAAGGGTCGATTAGGATGGTCTCTGCTCACGCGAGCCAGCAGATCTACACCAGGGCAACCAACACCTAGGTTTCTCTTTCTTGTTGACCCTTAATTGTCGTTTGGGGTTTTTCTTATGTTGTTTTAGACTATTCTGCCTCGTTTTTTCAGTTATACTCTTATGCAACCCTGGAGATGTTCCTGACTTGGTTATCTATCTTATGGAATTAGTTTCTGATTAAATGCTCATCATTGACTATTTCTCTGCAATGGTTTTAGTTTGGATTTTATGCTGCGTCTTCACTTGAATTATAATCAACCATATATCACTGCTTTAGAGTTGTACAATATCAGAGTTGAAAATTATAAACTGTTTCAAATTTTCTGGGTTTTTGTGTAAATAGGATCCTCATACTTTCTGTGTTTGTTGGGTAAGGTCCGCGGGGTAATGTTTAGGATTTGAGGCTTGAAACAGTAAAATTTTGGCATAATGGCTCTAATAAGCAAGGAGTGAAAGCTTGCCTTACATATGGCTAAACTCTACTAGAGTAAATTACACCGAGAGCGGAAGACAACAGATGATGTTGTATGTTGTAGAACAGGCTTTGCGTTATATTCACTTATTTTTTGCTTTAATATTCAGTTGGAGTAGCTTCTAACGTTCCTCATCACGTCTGGGTGCTTGTCTTAGCAGTTAGACAACTTAATGGATATGACTTTGCAAATTCACAATGTCTCTATCATTTGATGAATTGACTGGCTACTGAGCTATTTACCAAATCGTATATGCAAGCCCCTTCTTTCATTTTGCGTTCTGTTGTATCAATTTTGTCTCTAGTTGATTTTTTTTCTTTGTTGCTTTTTCGGAAAGTCATTGTTGCTGGCTGGTTAAACAATTTCCCTCACCAACATGATAACCTCTGTTTGAATCCCTTCCTCTTTTTTGTTCGATGGCCCCTAATGGATCATGTTTCTGCTAAATTGATCAGATGTGGTTGCATTAGATTTAAGTGATTAAATATGCTTGCATTAGGCCTTGGTTATCCTGATTACATGTAGTTGTAGCTTAAATGTCCCCCCTTAGCTGGGAATTAGAGCACATAATGAATGTGCAAATGGTAGGAAATTTGATCAAACATATGGTTCTTCGATGCAGGCATCAAAATTTAAAACCTTCTAGTAAAAAAAAGTGATTTTTAGTTGGAATAGATTCAAGTAGAGTGGGAGGAACCCATGAAAAAGTCCAGGACTTGCTCAGTTGTTATTTGTGGTCGATCCCAAACTGGTTAGATTGGATTTGGATTTTCAATTGAAAATGGGCGCAAGTCAGTTTGGGTGTCTGGTTTTCTCTTGGTGTTTCGGGGTTGGAGATTGCAGGAAAGATGGAATTGTGGTTTTCGCCATTGAAATTGGAGGTGTGGCTGTGAGCTTCGACAGTGATGGGTGGCAGGAATTGGCTCGTATCGATGAGGGGAGGCCTGTAGGAGTGGTGGTGCGCTGGTCATGGTTGGAATCGCGGGCGATGGTGAGGCTGGTTGTGGCCAGAATTGAGGGCGGTGGTGATGGTTGTCGTCATTGTCTCAAAGGCTAGATAGGAGAGAGTAAAATATAAAATTAAAAAGAATAATAAAAATATATGTAAAATAATCATTTTAAAAGAGTACCTGAACTAAAAAACAGTTTCAATTGTGGATGTCGATTTCAAAAGAATACCCCTGTTAAGTTTTTCATCAAATTTTTTGTTAAAAAAATACGTAAATCATTTAATCTAATCAGCACAGATTTGACCAAAATTATAAGGGTATTTTTGACATTTCACTATTTTATCTTCATCACTCACTTTCCTATTTCATTTTCCCTAATTCATCGTCTTCTCTAATTAATCATCTTCATCAATCATTTCAATAAAAAAATAAGTCAATTATTATCTTCTTTTGTTCAATTCAATTTTTCCTTTTCCCCAATTCTTTTCGCTCAATTCTCAGCCCTCATTTGAATCAAAAATTTGTTCCTCGATTGATTTTTGTTTCTCCCCAATACTGTTGCCATATATGATCCCCCATCAACAGCTTTTGCTTGTTCTCCAAGTCCGACAACGGCGACGATGTGGTCGTTCTTGCTGGCGACGCCCTCTTGGCCTTTGCCTTCGAGTACGTGGCCATGAACACAATTAGGGTCTCACCCAATAGAATCATCAGAGCAATTGAGGAGCTGGAAAGTCAATTGGGGCGGAAGGGCTCGTGGCGGGTCAAGTCGTGGATTTGGATTCCGAAGGTTTATCCGATGTAGGACTCGAGCAGCTCGAATACATACACCTCCACAAAACCGCGGCTTTGCTGGCATGCTCCGTCGTTTTGGGCTCCATTATGGGAGGTGGCTCGGATCAAGAAATCGAAAAGCTCCGAACTTTCGCTCGGTACATTGTTCTATTGTTTCAAGTGGTGGACGACATTCTCGATGTGACCAAATCTTCCCAAGAATTGGGGAAAACGGCAGGGAAAGACTTGGTGGCCGATAAGGTCACATACCGTAAGCTTTTGGGGATTGAGAAATCCAGAGAGTTCGCTGAGAAGCTCAACAAGGATGCCAAGGAACAGCTCTCTGGTTTCGATCCTAAAAAGGTTGCGCCTTTAATTGCTCTGGCCAATTACATTGCTTACCGACAAAGCTAAATGCCCCTTTTTTGTTGTGGTATTTAAGAATTTAAAAGAAATTGTTGTTTTATCAGAGAATTAGAAATATCTGAAACTTAGCTTTACTAGTTACTGCATGTTCTGATTGGGAGGGGGATGAGAATTGCAGGTGAAATTTGTGTCACTATTAAGCAGCATTCATCTTCTGAAATAGTTGGCTCAATTATACAATTCTTATTCTTTTCCTTCTTGAATGTGTCAAAAATTTGTTTCGAATTAGAGCTGAGAATTGGGCGAACAATGAAGAAACAAACTTCAACTTAGGTTGCCATGATTGAATTGTGAGAAATGTGAAGGAAGTTGGAAGTTCCGTTCGAAAACAAACTTCAACTTCTCCCATGATAGCAAAATGAGTTATTCTACGTGTAAGGGTTAATCGCAATATATACTTTATGTCACTTAATATAATGTGTTAGGCCTAAAAATTTGTCACACATAAGTGAACATATGAGAATATGAAAGAATAAAAGTTTCACATTAGGAAGTTGCAAAAATTTGCAATGACTTATAGGAATTTAGGCTTCACCCCTTTTTACTTATTTACAATGACATAGCAATTTAGGTTTCACATTAAGAAGAATACAATGAGAGCGTTGGTCATGGAGCGCGAGTCCTTTCGAAGGCTACAAATTTTCATGTATATATTTGCACCTCGTGCCCAATGAATGATACAACGTTGTTCAGCCAAATTATAGTCTTGATATCTTTCGTCTTTAGATTCTTTTTCTTTCGAGCCAATTATATTTTGAGATTTTTCGTCTTGATATCTTTTTTCTTGCAAGAGCCAATATATATAGAAGATAAAATCAAATCAAATCAAATCAACACAAGCGCCTTTGTTTCTGGGATAATGGAATCTGAAACAAGAAGCAGCGAACAAGTAAGAGGGTAACCAAATCCCTTATTTTAATGAATATCTAGTGGCCAAAATTCTATCAAGATTACCTGTTAAGTCTTTACTTAAGTTTAGTTGTGTATCCAAAAATTGGCATGACTTCATCAAAACCAATTATTTCTTTTCCATTCACTACAACAACCACAAGCTTCGTTCGCCAAATAAAAAACTCATGAATTATTGCACCGGCCTTGAAAAATATAGAAGAGTTTCTAACAAACATGAATTATTGTCGTTACTTGAAGAAGAAGGAACACTTGGGCACTAGATAGACCTAATCTTAGGCCGAATAATCATGTAGGTATATCTATGGTGGGATCTGGTAATGGTTTAGTCTGCCT
Source organism: Prinsepia uniflora (assembly GCA_032719365.1). Taxonomy (NCBI): domain Eukaryota; kingdom Viridiplantae; phylum Streptophyta; class Magnoliopsida; order Rosales; family Rosaceae; genus Prinsepia; species Prinsepia uniflora. Next base: position 44,101,852 of record CM064874.1, on the reverse strand, counting down.
TAAAGTGGATGAAGGGGACTATCGCCAGTGGGACAATATAGTTGCTTGGAACCCAGCAACAAGAAAATAGAGGTATCTTCATAAACCAGTTACAGCCACGTCATATCAAAATTTAGTTGCAGGGTTTGAGTTCATTGATTAAGACAGTGGTTACAAGTTGATTTCAATTTTTTAAATTGTTTTTTCAAATTGTTGGCGATGATGGAAGAAGAGTGGAGAACATTGGTTTTGGAGCCCGAGTGTATTCGCAGGCTACAGATTGTTGGAGAGAATTACAGCTGGGTCTTCCATCAGGCAAAGTATTTCGGTTGGGTTCCATAATGTTGAATGGAGCGATGTATTGGTCGGGAGCTGATATCAAGGCCTTCGTTTGTATTGCCCAAAAACGAAGAGAAAGAGCTTTCTATACATGTGGTAGGTCTTTGGGAAAATCCAGTAGATTATGTTGAGAGACTACTTCCAGTCTAAGAAGTATACTATTATTAGCCGCCTTCGATTGATCACTTCAGTTTAATTAAAGGATATATATTGCTCGGCTGAACTTAACAACTTCTCTTCTTTTTAATTTGAGGATACATAATAAAGCTGTCTCCTGATTAATCATCACATCTGAAAAGTTAATTAAAGGCACAACCTTGTTAACTTAGTAAATAAGCCATTTCGATATCTAGACATCAAATCGTTGACCCAGGTGGTAAGCAGCAGTAAGGGTGGAGGGGGGCAATGCCTTTATGTTCCATGTAAAAAAACCAATGTTGTGTGGAAAAATGTCTGTTTTTCAGGTCACGCACCAAATGGTGTTTGCAAATTGGAGATGCAGACACAGTATAAAATTAAAAATTATAAAGAGCATATATATATGTGGCCCTCATATATGCCCGCTGAGATTCATATATAGGGTAGATTTTATTGAGAAGAAAGCATGCAATAAGAGATGATTAGATCTTGTTTACACCCGAAAAAATACCCTCTGAGCTCAAGACATTGACTCACGGAATTAAAAACCCAAAGGCACACAAGTCCAGCCCAACGAGTTCGAACGTAGAAAGGAAGTAAGCTTGGGTGGTGCTGACAGAGAAAACGAAGAAAAAGGAGGAAAGGTGGAGGAGTGTTCCAACAGGATAAACGACAAAGCATGACCCACTAGGAAACCCTAATCTGCAAATGTCAAGCTCCTTTCACTGCCTATAAATAGAGAATAACCTAACTTCTCAAAGGATAGCTAATCAACTAATCAACCTCAACAAATTATTCTCCATCAATTTATGAACCTATGAACACCTTTAACCAAGGTTTTATGGTTTAAAACAGCTCGCCCTTGTGGTAAAAACTGCTCATTCGAACTAGGAAATCAGGATGCAGCTTCTCTTCTCACTCCCTTCGAGGCATTTATGCACTTGCCTAACCGTCTTTCTGACCAAACAGCGTCATAAAGGTCGCCCTCTTTCCAACTAACCAGTTCTTGAACTTTCGGTTGAAGTTCGCAGAAGATCATCCTTCTTTTTCACCATTAAGTGTCATAAGAGTTGATAGTATCGACTCCCAACTCACAGACAGTCATTCCGACTACCGGCTCACGGACAGTCCCTAACCACCGATTACACGGATAGTCATCCCAACTACTGACATACTGAAGGTCATCTCGACTATCGGCTCATGGATAGTCATTCCGACTACCGTTTCACAGATAGTCTCCAGCCACCGTCTTACGGATAACCATCCCAAATACAGACATACGAAAGGTCACCGAGGAACTCAAACCTCTCTTTTCGACGTCTCGCCGTTGCATTTGAGTGCACTGCCATCTCATGGCATAATTTCCAACTGATTTTCATCTCAGTTGAAGATTTCCCGAATTTCCTCTCTTTATGGGCTTGAATTAAGGGAATAATTTACTGTTTCTGCACTTGTAATTTCAGTTGTTACTCAATTCCAGTACTTTTACATTCTTGTACTTGTACTTCCATTTTTTCATTTCAATTCAACCAGATTTTCTTAAGTAGCTATTGATGTGCGGAATATACCATTCAAGTGTGGTTCACGATTCACCGAGTTGGGTCACCATCTCTATGCATTGGCCCGAGTACTTTGATCCCGACTTGAGAGAACCTGGGTTCATCTCCCACTTAACTGCTGAAATAATAACGTCACCTGGTTTGAATGTCATGATAGAATAACTTCTGATTTGGGATCGTTGGAAAGAAAATATTTTAAATCCTTGAAAAGGGCATAGAAAAGAACAACGCGGGGATTTCTTGTCCGACCGCCTCACAATCGCCTTGATTAGTATCGGACTGAAAACAGAACCCAATTATACTGTCCAGTAGCAATTTATCTACTGGTGGTACCTTTTCACATGAGTTAAAAGGCCCATTTGCTTCCTGGTCCGCCCATCTAGGGATTGACCGTGGTTTAAGGTCCTTTACACTCAGCCCATCTAGCATGTCCATATCGCAGTGAAGCAAAAGAGATCTCACGAACGGTCTGCCTCCCTCGCTTCGCAGAAAAAAGTTTCCACACAGAGGTCCCGCTAAGGGTGCTTCGGGGCGTCTTGTATCCTAAAACGAGTAAAAGATTTCGGGAAAGAACATAATTTGGCGTGCGCAGTGGGACTCTTAGTAGTGCATGCCCAAATACAGATCTACTAAGTGACACAGTGACGCTAAAGGAAGGTTTTTAAAGAATTCTCCTCAAGTGACGGTACCTGAAATAAAGACCGTAAAGATTGGAATGGAGTCCAGACCTGAAGGGACGGAAGAAGTTGTCCTTAGCCAATAAATGGATAAAGGGGTACTTGCCCAGATCTTCAAAGATAATCCTTGCTCCTATCAGTTTGCAGATCGAAGCTTTCAATTTTGAGGTTCAGGAGCTTTCTACCCGCGACACGACTTCAAGGAACACCAATGTTCCACCCCTCTTTGAGACCTCGAGACCTGACAAAAGGAAGGGACAATTGGAGCCAAGAGCATCAGTTTTCCAACCTTTATTTCAGATCCCAACCTTTCCAGAGAAAATAGGTATCGAGATCCCGCAATCAAGTAGAGTTTGACAGGAATTTCCGTTCTTTGATCATGGTTTGATTTCTAGGAAATAGTGACATGACCCATCCCGATCCCCCTAGGATTATTGTGGGATGTGCCCTGCTCTCGTCTGACAATAGACTCTAAATATCGAAAATGACCCTTCTTTTTTACATAAAACTAGAGTTCAACTACAAAATTGTCAGACAAAAGATAAATATCTTTACATAATTGAGCATATATGTCAGTACAATGAAAGTATCAAAACCTACCCAGTAGGGTATTCAGGTGCGCAACGATACTGTCTATGCCTCTGCCTCAGTATCAGCCTCTGCATCTATGTCACAACCTGTAGGGTTAATAAAACAGTCAAAGTTTGAGTGGAAAAAAATAAACGTTTTCGAAATATGATCTAAGAACAATAACATTTTCCCCTCCGTTTTATAAACATGCATGCATTGAAATCAAATCGTATGAAAGTAATTCAAATTATATATATATATATATATATATATATATATCTGGACACACATATCAGTAAAACACAATATAACCAACCCTCGACATCCGTAATATCTATAACCAATACCAGTCACGATTACCAATGCTATGCATGCAACTCGAGGTCTCATCTCCAAGTACCTCCATAGGATCAACTCAACGAAGTCCAGGGTGATATCATAATGGAGTGTCTTTCCTGGATCTACCACATCCAGGGTGATATCATAATCTCGCACTCTTGGGCCTGAGCCTCTCCTCGGAGCTACTTATCCTAGGCAGTGCACCATGACTACTCCATGATCCTCGACGTCTGAAGGAGACTATCCAATTCACATAGGAAGGTATATGTGGAATAGTAACAAAATCCGGTAGAAAATCATTTTAAAACCGTTTATGTCTTAAGCCAAGTCAAAACATTGTTCAATTGGCCAATGCCCGAGACATAACTTTCACAAGTCTTTTCCACAAAACCATTAGAAACAATGTCCAAAACTAACTTATAAATCTGATTTATCCAAACCGATCATACCAAATCGCTATTCAAATCCATAAATAATACCGTCTTTCTTTCAAATTCCCATTTGACTCTAAATCTAAGTCAAATCGTTATTCAATCGGGTCTCAAGCCCAAAACATCATTTCGATGAAAATTCGTAAATTGCTTCTTACCAATGATTAAATCCACACATCATCAAATAACGATATCAAATCATGTCAACTTAAATCATATAATAAGGAATTTGAAACAGTTATGCATGCATTTCAGTTAAAAAACAAAAGTCCACTCACGCCCGGTCCACGCTGCGAGGGTCACTAAAGTTCTATACAAGTCCATACATTAAACCCTCACAAAGCCCAATACCGGAAACACGTCACAAACATGCTTCTTGAGGCTAAAAACCCCCAAATGACTTATCAAACGGTCTCCGATTGACCTGAAACCACCACCATTAGATTCAGATCGTTGAAATATTTCGAACAAGATCTATTTTGACCTTGAAACTCCTGTCAATGTGCCCCCACACGTCATCCAAAGTTTAGTAAAAAAGGTTAACGCTAGTCAAAGGTGGTCAACAACGGTCAACAACGATCAACGACTAACGTAAGCCTGACATCTGACAGGTCTGGCACCTCTAACAGCCTACCACGTGGCACCACACCACTAGTCCACGTGGTCTGACAATACTGACTGGACCTGCCACGTCATTTTCCACGTAAGCCTGACAGATTCTGACACCCTGCCACGTGGCATTCTCTCACTGGCCCACGTGGTCTGCCATGGCTAACGTGGACTACCACGCCACCTACCACGTCACTCTAACACCCTCTGACAAGTTGCCACCTGACACTACCCCACTGGTCCACGTGGTCTGACATGGCTGACGTGGACCTGACACATTAGCTGTTGACTAGGTCTAATAGCCTACCATGTGGCAAATCATGTCACGTCAGCTGCTAACTGGGCCTGACAGCCTGCCACGTGGCATCACCTGATTTGCCATGTGGACTGATAGTGATGACATGGATTTCCTAGTCATCACTTTCAACCTCTAGCCGGGTTGACCCGTTTGACTGTAATGGATTGTTTGACCCGGGACCCTGACCCGACCATATCTCCTTCATTTGTCAACCTTTTCACTCGATTTTTCTTCCTACATGCTCATAATCATTCTAAGAAGGGATTTATGGACTCAAAAAACATAAAACAAAGGCTGTAATTACCTGTTTGAGCTTGATGATTTTCGGTTGAATTTCAAGCTTGGTTTTCAGGTGATTCCAGCAGTCTCCGCTCACGATGGTGGTTCCTGTGAGTTTGTACAGTCCCAAGGAACCATTTCTAATCATTAAAATCGTCCAACGACGCCTCTAAATCGAATTCGAAATTTTGACACATACAACAAGGAAGATGGAATGGTGGTGTGTGTGGGTTTTTTGTTTTCGGGTGAGGATGAAGGAAGGATATGAAGATGAAAATGATGTGCATGCATTTGGGTAGTTGGGCCAGTAGGTTGAGTGACACGCGTCACTCATCCATTGGTCCAAGTTGGGATATTTTGACCAATAAATAACTACCAACTGTAGACGCATCGTAAAATATGAATAGTACATACTTTCTTCAGTGACCCGTAACTTTCTCATCCGATGTCTAATTTCGACGTGCCACTTGTCTATGGACTCATGTCATCTCGATCTATGTAATGGGTCTTGGTCAAAGTCCAAATCATCTCCCTGATCAAAAGTCAACATTTTCCCTTTCTAGGGGAATAATGGTCATTTTACATTTAATTTCTAAAGTTACATTTTCTTAAAAGTTTGGGTTGTTACAAGCAGCCACATAATGGTCGGGGAAAGATCAAACCCGCATAGAACCATTCAACTAATGGCCAGGGAGTAATTAGACCCACGTTCCCGCCAAAAACCAGAAACGTATTTAACAACTAGAGGAGATCCGACCCCGATGAACCAGGATCAGATGAAGAGTTTATCCATGATAGAAGACCGTCTCGAGCTAGAGAGTACCATGCCCTTTTGAACGAGATGAACGAGCTAAGGCTCCTGATAACTAGTCAACCAGCACCTCCTTAGAGAATTAGCGCCCCCACTTATAGAAAGCCTTATCCGACCTATGTAAGACCCGTGTCCTGGAGGGAACGGTGAACGATCCCACATTCATGCGAGGGGGGAATGGTCTGGGAAGGGAATGGTGGTGTACCTTAAAGGTGTAGGCACACACCTATCTAGCACGAGGCCTTTTGGGAGCTCAAGTGACTTTGGGGGGGATTAGAACCCCAAAGTTAAGCGAGTTGAGGCTGGTGCAATTTCATGATGGGTGACCCCCTAGGAAGTTGCACCATGAGCTCCCGAAAATAAAACCATGAGGGCAAGGGCAAGGAGGCCCAAAGCGGACAATATCGTACTTGATGAGTCGGGTCCTGACCGAGGAGGGTCGGGTCCTGACACCTATATAGATGATGACAACCTGTTCCCCAGGAATTTCAAGCCGCATTCACACTCATTAACGAAGATGGCAGCACATCGTCCTTAGAACATATTGGGAGGTTCTCATCCCAATGCGTGGCTGTTGAAGACAATCCTTACCTCAAGTTACGGCTTTTCAGTAGCTCCCTATCCCGAGATGCTTTCTCTTGGTACACTTCACTGCTAGAAGCTTCCATCCACACTTAGGGGTAAATGGAGGCCAAGTTCCATGAGGAATTCTACAGAATCGAGCCTGAAGTTACTATTAGTGACTTAACGGCTCTCAGACAAGGCGAACATGAAACCACGAAGGATTTCATCGCTAGGTTCAAAAGGCTGAAGATGAGGTGCAGGTTTCCCATCAACAACGATTAGATGGTAGCTGTCGCATAACGAGCATTGACAGGTTTTCAAGAAAAAGTTCAATGATACTACCTTTTTTCAATCTCCAAGAGATATTAGTATCAGCCACCAAGTTCGAAAGGCCGCTTGAAGAAGGACAACGGTAGAGGCACAATTTGAAAGTTCCACTATTTTACAAGAACAGGTCCCTATGCACCAACTGGAGCATCAGGAAGAACCAATTACCTCAGAGGAAGAACAAGAACTGGAGGTAGCCATATCCGAGATCTTGCCTCCAAGGAACGGACCCGTGACCCTCAAGTCCCTAGTCAGGCATGCTCAGGAGCAGAAGCCAGTCATGCCAAGCGGCAGCCTATTTGTAAACAAAACACCGGCATTTGGCTCGTACACATTTGACCTTACCAAGGCTAGAGAGATCTGTGATGAGCTGGTAAGGGCAAAAGCAATCAAACCAGACACTAAACAGAAGTTGCCAAAATAGGAAGACCTCAAGGGAAAACAGTTTTGCAAATGGCATGTGTCATTGCACCATGGCACCGCCAACTGGGTTTAGTTCAGAGCTATCGAGGCTGATCAATCAAGGACATATCGTGCGGGCGCCTATACCTAAGGCCACCATGGAGTTAGATACTAACCGATTTCCAACACCTTCGGTTAGCATGGTTCATCTTCAATGGTCTCTGAAAGGGCCCAGAGAAGAGCAACTGTAATATAACCAGCTCAAGTCAACGTTTACCAGCAGGGAGAAAGTGAAAGAATTCAGCTTCAGATGCACAAGGAATTGTGTCGCGATAGCCTCAGTCCCAACCGTTAAGTTGAAGTCGAAACGCATAGGGTAAGGTAGGGAGAATATTCCTAGGACATACTTGAGCAGAAACATGGTCCGCATGGTCCCCATAACAAGGCTCTACTAGACTCCAAAATTTGGAAGTCGAGAAACACCAGGGAAGGGCAAGAACAAAAGCTAGTCAGCAGACTAGGGGTAATGTGACCAACAAAAATCACCAAAACAACCAGCTCCTCCTGACTAGGCCACCAACATGGCCAAACTGTTCCAAGCCACAATCCAGAAGGGAAAGTGGTATATGGCAGGCAGAGGTGGAAGGCCAGCCAAGGAGTTGAGAAAAACTGCCAATAGAAGAATCCAGAGGCAGTACGGGCATACCTTCGCGCCAAGCACGGGTTGGGAGCAAGGCCTTCTGAAAAATCAAAAACCCCTTCGGCTACCAAAGGGAAGTTACCAAGTCCCATAAATTAGACAAGGAGGAAGAGAAAGATTGAGAAGAGTAGAGACGTCCCAATACTATCTCGAAATTTCCTTATGAAACGAGACTCGTGTTCGGAAACTTCACCCAGGAAAATTTGAGAAGTAAGCAAGCAGAAGATATCAAATTTCCATCCGAAGAGTCATCCGAGGATGACAACTAGAAAAGTGATGGTCAGGTCACGACCAAACAAGAAACAAAGGAACTTGCTGGGTGTCATGGAAGTAGTTTCCTTTTTCGACAAGGAACGAACGCCTCAAATCGAAATCGGCGTAGTGATAGTCCTGCCAGAGCATCTATCAACGACATATCAGCAGGTCAATCAAATGATCGGAGGTATTTTTTTACTATGAACCTTCACGAGCGACAATTCAGATTATGACAGAGAATGATTTTGACGTCTTCCCGAGGGCTATTTCTTGTTAGGAAAGGTCATTATTTTGTATCCCAACCAAGGGGATGACAAACCACCTACGGCCTATCTTCATTACAGCCCACCTTGAAGGTATCCCGATTGACAAAAAGATGAGAGATGAAGGGGCTTCCATCAATGTATTACCCGTAATAATGTTGAAAAATTTGAGTAGGACACAACAAGATTGTTTTCCGACCATGGTTATAATGTACAACTTCAGTGGGACCGTCACCAAGACCCACAGATTCCTACCTTTGGAGAGTGAAGTCAAATCCAAGAAGTTAATGTTAGCATTCTTCGTGGTGGACAATACTGCATCCTACAACGTTTTACTCAGAATAGATTGGATTCACAAGAACATGTGTGTCCCATCTACTCTTCACCAAAAAATCGTCATTTGGAGTCCCAATTAAACTACCCGAGAGTGGGGATCTTGGTAAATCATCCAAGCAGATGCAAGGCCATTTGTGGCCAACCCTACAGTAGTCGAAGCTAGTTTCTATAATCCCGAGATGGGTATCATCAGATTGGTTGGTGAAGATGAGAACGGCCGACCTACTAAGGTCACGACAGACAAGTTGTTTGAACTAGAGTTCGTGCTTCCTGCAGAATGGGATAGGTCTTTCCTAGTGTTGGACTTTCACAATAAGTAAATCCTATATGCAAAACATACCTAAGGAAGCTAGGTCTATAATGATGTTTGACAGAGATTGAGTTCCTAAGATTGTTTCATAAGAAACTTAAACACTTGATAGTTCAACTACATGATTGAGAGAACAAAATACACAAGAAACAGAGATGTGACGGATCAAGGACTACTTCGAGTCAGGAGAACCAGGATATTCACTAACCCAATCAGAGGGGAACGGTCAGCCAGCCGCTTGGGAGATGTATCCATCATCATAACCATTCCGATAGAAGTTTCCTGAGCCAATTTCAAGGAGCTAGTCTTGATCTTGAAAAATGTTCTTGAGCTTTGAAATCATGATTCTCTAAGCAGCAAGATCATCTTCCAAACACTAGAGTGACAGCTTCTCCAAATCATGACATATTGGTTTTGGCTGGCTAAAGAGTGAGCATTATTGAGCATTGTCTTAAGTTGTTCTTTATGGCCAGCAAACACTTGATCTTGTAAAAAGTGAATGTCCTCCGTATTATCCTCAGCCATTTCACGGAACCTAATGATTACATGGGCTCTTATTGGCCAGAGCGAGAGCGCCTACGAGGCATGGCGATGTGAAATTTGACTCGAGGGAACCCTGCTATAACGTGACTTATAAAACGAGTTAAGGAATAAGCAGTTTGGACACGTGTTAAAATCGGGTTACATGCAAAGACATGAACGTTTGGTTGAAGGACACGACCCTAATACTAGTAAGGTTAGAAGCGCAATCACGAATTAGATCTAAACTCAGCATGCATGTTAAAAGGTTTTTTTTTTTTCATTTTATGGAAGGTAAGTTACAAATTAGAGATACACAGATGAGGTTTTCTAAATCTGCTATCCTCAAAACCATGAGCGAAGCCATCTCAGTATGTTCGATGGTGCGTACGGAATAGTTGTCGATCCCGGCAAGCTAGAGTTCTTCGCAGATCCTCATCTTCTTCATGAAGTTCTCCCACCTCGCAGTCAAGACCGGATATGCTATTCCGGGTCTCTGCCAAGGTGTTCACAAGAGACCCAGAATGGGCATCCAAAGATGATTTTTGACAATCAGTTTCTCGCGTATGAGCATCGATCGAGATGGAAAGATGATGGAGTTGCAGCTCCAAATCCCGAATGATGTTTTACTGTTCTTGACACTTATCTTGGAGACATTGATCCATATGTATATAATAGACGAGAGGAACCCCAGACAGATTTTGCTTACTAGACAAGAGGAGTCGGAAATAAAATGGAATAACAGTGCAGAGTACTTTAGATCTGATCCATATTTATCTTGACTTACTATGATGATGACTATCAAGCAATCAGATGAATACGAAGTACTATGAAGGGTATTTCAAGGATCGCATCTCATTAATAAAAGAAACATTACAACAACAAAAAGAAATAGGTGTGGACGGTTAGTAGTCTTGGGGTTCCTCTACGGCGAAGAAGAACCCCAGCATCACTTTCTCCATAGAAAAGATGACATTCTTAATACGCTGGACTGATCACTTCAGTTGAATGATGGAAGTGATCTTAATCCGCAGTTCATCGTTGTATTTCCTCCCTGCAAGATCCCGAAGGACCGCATCCCGTGCCTTGGCTTCTAGCTCCGTTTCAGCAAGGGTTCCCTCCTAGAGATCCCTTGCCTCCTTCAGGCTTTGCTTGCGATAAGCATCCTCGATATTAAGAACATTCAGTTGCCTTTGTAACTTTACACGAACGCACTCCGAGTTCACTAATTGGCTGGAATTTTTGGATTGGGAAGCCATTGCTGAAGGAGGAAAGGTTTTTCTGAGGCTTTGGAGGAAGAGCCTGGACAAAGAATAGATGCGAGAAGATTTGGAGAATCATTGATTTTATATAGAAGATTGTGCACAGCCAACAACAATATGATTACGGGCGTGGAGCTCGAAGTGTTTAAATGAAAGGACGCGCTCGAAGATAAACCAAATCGACATAATATCTAGTTTTGTTCAAAATGGGCCATGGCCGTGTACAAAAGAAAAAAAATACATAAATAGGCCTACTATTCTAAAAAGTGGCCCAATATAGATTACAACGCAAGCCTAATCAGCCTTAACTCTACCAATGCATTCTCAGCCTGTTTGGTGGCTGCCCAGGCCCATTCTTCCTTTTCTTGGAGCTCCTGTGTCGCAGCCCACTTGCCAGCCTTCCCCCGTGCATAATCCTGTTCGAATTGTACCTAACGTGCCTCAGCTATCGCAAGCTCATATCGCATTCTCTCCACTTCTTGAGCCACTGTTATCATCTAACGACCAATGCGTGCACCTTCCTCATTACACTGCTGAAGGTTTTGTCCCAATGATTGCAGTTTAGTCTGGGTGGGAGCCTCTACCAAATGAACACATTCAACGTGCTCATGCTCATGTAGCACTCTGTGTAATTATCCAGAAAGCCTAAAACAAGTGCAGAAACAGAGTTGAACGAGGGCAGATATAACGACCCGTCCAGAGAGCCGGGATTAGTAAAGTGATTAGTAATGGATTAGTGAGTTTAATCGGTGTTAAGTAGGTTACTTTTGGCCCGTTAGCGTAGAATGACGATTTTGCCCCTAGTTTGGGCAAAATGTTGACTTTGAGTTCAGGTGGTCAATTGGGCATTTACAGATGACCATGACGTAGTTCGGGATGTCACGAGTTCGTAGACAGGTGGCACGTCCGATTCCGACATCCGAGAAGGAAGTTATGATGTTCAGAAGGCTGAGGGCATTACCGTAATTTGGTTAAAATAGGGGGAAACGTTGACTTTTCGTACGATCGGTTTTTATGCGTAGACCGAAGACCGTTAGGTAGATCTCGTCGTCCTGAGTTCAATGACAAGCGGCATGCCTTTATCGGACATTGGACGGGCGAGATACGGGTCTAGAACGGTGAAGGGCAAAACGGTAATTTTAACTCATAGGGGCATTTTGGTCTTTTTGGGTGCATTGGGATTTGTGCAATCTGATGAGGACAAGTGTACAGTGGAGATTGGGATATTTTGAGTTTGGGCCATAGGATTGTGACATGTGGCATAGGTCTAGTGGGTTCTAGGCGTGTGCACGGTTCCAATTATTTGGGCTGTGTAGTCGTGTGTTCGAAGAGAGAAACAGAGGGTGAGATTGAGAGAAAATTGAACGTTGGCCGTGTGTGTTTGTGTGTCCTGGTGCTTGAGTAAGTGATTAGAGATCGGGAGAGAGGTAGTGAGTGAGTTTGAGTGAGAGTTTCGTGAGGAAAACTGGTGTGAGGTGAGGGTGAGTTCTCAGGGAAACAGAGAGGGTGTTCGGTGGTGGTGCAGCCGTGCTTGGTCAATCGAGGCTAGTGGTGGTGTCCAGAGGACGGAGGAGGACTAGAGGAGTCGTGTTGGCATGGTGGAACTCACGGCGGCGGCCTGAGCACAGGTAATTCCATAATTTCCTTAAAATGCTCTGTTTTCCATTTTAGGTTCAGACGTTGAGTCTTGAAGTTTGGGGTTGAGTCGAGGGGTTTGGCGAGTGCTAGTCGACTCAGTGAGTCCTTAGGGAGCTACTGGTTGTGCAGCCGTGAAGGGGAAGTGTACGGGTGGCCGGGAGTGCAAACAGGGGATTTGAACGGGTTCTGTTTCGAGCTAGGGACGATGGGTTAGAGGTAGGATTGTCGTGTTTGGTTGAGGGGAATAGATTACTGGGTAGAGGACGAAGAGAATGGGGGAAAGAGGGAAGAAAATGGTGGACGGAAGACGGAGAATCGGCCACACCGGTTCGGTTCAGCCAGCCAAGTTTGAACCGGCTGGACAGAGGTAGACGATGACACTGTAGCAGGCGTGTGAAGCCCACGCGCAGCCACTTTGTGCGGCGCGTGAGGGCACATGGGGAGGAATCTGAGGAACCTTCCAACATGGTTTTGAGTTTAAATGTTATAACGAATCTTTTGAGATAGGTTTCTGGTTAACCGGACGTTGTTTCAGGTTAGTTCCGTAAGGTTGAAGGTTTACGGTCTCGGTTCGTTACGTTTAGAACCCAGGGAATTTTGTGGAAAATTAGGAGAACCTTCGTTAACGTGTTAGTGACGTGTTTTGGTGACTGTTGACAGGATCGGGAATCCCCGAGGAGGTCGAGGAACATGCGGAACGTTCGGGACGCTAGTGACGTACCCGGTATCTGTGAGTGAACCCTTTCTCTATAACTGAGCATGCATAACTGCTTTTCTATAATTGATGTATGGTTTTATATGTGATTTCATGGTTATTTGAATATGCTATAACTGTTTTACTTAATTGCACGTTTTTCGAGAAAGCATGGTTTTCAGCACGTTTTACGAGAAATGTTTGGTTTCTGATTATGATGCTATGATTTTAGGATTTCAAACGATAAAGGGTTTTCAATGATTATAAAGGGATTTTGGAACATGATTTTGATGATCAAGGTTTTCGGTTTTAGAATCGGATTTCGGAAAACGGAATTTGGTTTTAAAGTTGAAAAGTGGATTTCCGGATTCGGGTTCGGAATGACGGTTCTGGATGCCGGAAGGGCATCAGACCAGTGGTTTCGGATTCGGGTTTGGATATGGATTTAGAAATGGTTTTTCAATGGTTTTGATTGGATTTTCTGGATCTGGTTATTGGGTTTAAAGACCCGGATATTGTGATTGACGGGGGACGGGCCCAGATTGGGTTTAAAGACCCGGATTGAGTTTAAAGACTCGGATATATTGATATTTCCCCCGTAGGCCTATTGAGTTTAAAGACTCGGAGTTTAAAGACTCGGATTATTGAGGCCTGGATTGAGTTTAAAGACTCGGGAGTTTAAAGACTCAGATAGGTCCAGCAGGTTTGATCGGATAATGATTGCTTGGTATTTATGCTTTATGATATGTTTTTATGATGCTTCTGACGTGATTTTTATAACTGTTTTTACGATGATTCTTATGTGATTATAACTGTTTTCAAAAATGGGTTATGCATGTATATTTTCAAAACGGAGGGTCAAACCCTGGTTTGTTATAAAATGGTTTTTGAAACTTTATTCTTTATGGTCCACTCACATTTTCTGGTTTTAATTACCCTCCAGGTCGTGGAGCTAGCGTGGGGGTTGACGTTGAGGCAGCGTCGGAGGCATAGCGTACTCGAGAGTTTTCCGGGAGTGTTTCTGATTTTCCGTTGTGCGTGTACTCTGTGTATCAGGTTTAATTTCCTTAGTTTGATACTATGCTCTGTGTAACTGTTGACTCTGGGATGTTTTAAATTCTCCAGCATTTGACAAAAGTAAATTTGTGGTTTTGTGAGGTTGTTTCGGTCTTTCGTTTTTGGGTTGTCAGACAGGAGCAGGGTTTAGTCCCTAATCCTTGGGGATTAGGGGTGGGCCCTAACAGCAGAGCACCACGAACTACATCTAATGCATGCCTAAACTTGTTCAGATCCCTCACATCTTGGTCGCTGGAAACTACCGCCAAGAAATGATGAATCACCTCTCAAGTAGGTTGGAGGGAAGCGACAACAAAAGTCGAAGTTGAAGTTGTAGAGGATGGAGAGGATGGAGACACAAGCAATGCAACTTCTTATTCCAAGGCTTGGATTGCTGGAGGGTCCTAGACCTGAATCAAGGACTGAAGTTTAGAAACAGGAAGCACGAAAAAGATAATACATTAAGAGAATACATGTTCACTGAGGGGAGGGAACTCATGACTGGTGCTACCAACGCCATGCTTGGGAGTGACCATGGAGGGAGTATGAGGACTACCACACATCTCTTCCATGATGGTCGCTGCTTCCACTCCTCCTTCAACTGGTGATAGGTGGTAAATGAATTGTCCCTTCACGATCTCTATCTGAGGAAGATGGTTGCAGTTGTTCAGAGTGTACATCCGCAAATAGATTCTAATCATGGGCACTCTAGAACATACGGGGAGCCCTACAGACGACAATCGACAAACCAACGGAGGGAGCAGGAGTTGGAATGCTAGTTGATGCGGTTGAACCTACCTCCATATGGGGTTCCCATAACTAATCAGGGTTGAAGGCTCTGGAATTACGTCATTTGAGGGCTCAAACGGTGGCGTAACTTCCCGTTTAAGCCCAATAATAGAAGTTGTATCTACAGAGGGAGTATCTGCTTAACCCATAAATTCAGAAGCGGTGATAGGAGCAAAAGAATGTGCAGTCAAAGAAGCTTGAAGATGGCCCTGACGCTTTGGAACTTTTCTGGGTCTGTAAGAAGTCTGCTAGGACTTGATCATCATATGAATCATCCTCCTTAACTAAGTACCACCTCCATTTTTTCCCTGTGTTGATGCAATTTGCCGGAATCACTTAAGAAGAAGAAGTACCTGTCTCATTGCCTTTGCAAGAGAGCTTCGGTGATAGGCTCAGGGCATCTATGAAAAAATAGAAAATCAAACGAAGAAACATAAGGTTCAACGTAATACTTGCACATGTTGGAAGAATAATTTTACCAGGAGAAGTCGGGATGATAGGTGTTGCCCCCATCTCCATGGTATCAAAGAGTCTTTTTGAAATCAGATCCTCACTCGTAGGATCGATGAGAAGCAAGGGATTATCCACCCCTTCCACTAGAAGATCAACATCATCGCTACCCACTGCAACATACAAGGTACATGTGAGAAAACATAAAAACATATAAGGTTTGATGCTGCGAGGGGAAAACAATGACCCGACAAAGGGAGCAGAATTTTGCTGATGATCAGTCTCATTTAGGGATGCACCAACGAAAAAATCTACAGAGGTCTTGAAAGAAAGAAACTACCACATAGAGACCTCTTCTGCTACGGCCTCATAGGTTCTGTTAAAATATGTTGCCCGCTAGGACAGGAAGGCTTGAGGGCAGGTGTAAATTAGCTTGATACCACGAGGATACTGGATTTTCTCAACAAAGAAGGACTAGCGAACTTTCAACGCGTCATCATTGGAGAACTTATGGAACCGGTAAGACGTGCCCGCGTTCATTCTTCTTATGTAAGGAACGAGAATGGCTTGTCGGAACCCAAGCTGACGCGCGCAAAAGTTAGGCTGATAAATCTCAAAGCATGCATGCGTCTTGGGATTGCGGTTTATACCATTCAGCAAGTCCCTTGACAACACACATCTGTAGAAGTCCCTGAGCACCAAAGTCTTACGACTAGGATTATTGATGTCCAAGTAGCCCTTGTTGTCAAACACTGTGTAATAACGCTACACGCTAGCTCCCCAATGCTCTTTTGGACACTACCTCAACCTATAAAAGAACATCAAATAGTCCTGAGCAGAGTAGAGAACGGGAGGTTGAAGCATAAGCTGGTTCCCTAGAACGACTCTCTTAGCAAATTCGGGAACTCTGCGGTGAAGCTGAGGAAATTACCAATAGAATGCAAGAAATTGTATATTTGGGCAAGGATGAAAGACCCTAATAACATACTCTTGTGGGAAACCAGAGCCTCAGCCAGCGGAACCCATTCTTGCTTTATGCCCTTAGAGGCATTTGGGAAGACAAACCAGTCCAAACAGAAGTGGAAGAACTAGACTTTCTCATGATCGGATCCCATTCAGGACTAAGACATTTAGTCGAATCATAAGGGAAAAAGGCATCAAGGAAGAGGGAGAAAGTGGTAATCTTGTGAGGAATAGCTCTAATATTAGTGGGGTTCGCCACGTTGGAAGAACATGGGACAATAAACAAGCCAGTAAAATCAGCAATCTGGTCAGAGGGATTTAGACAAAAAAGAATGGGCAGGTTGAGCAGGGTAGGAGTCATAGGACCAACTTCGAAATCAAACGTGTTGGTACTATCATTCCAAAAGAAAATTGCAGCACTATGTAAGTTCTTATCTAAAGTAGTAGGCAAGTTAGACAAACTCACCAGATGCAACACGTCATTAAGCTAGAATTTTCTGAAGTACAACTCCATTCTCGCGAGCCAAAGCAGAAATCGGCCAGAAATCTTCGATTTGTAGCTGGAAGGAAATAGGTGAGCCTATCCCGAGTGCACATCACTCCAAGGAAATGGAGGCCGCTGGTATATGGGCAAAGATTGAAACCCTGACAGAAGGTCATACAACGAATCAGCTTCCTCGGATACCTAACCATGCCAACACAGTCCTAGCATATAATGGTGGTTAGAACTCGCTAAAAATATGGGCTCGTGGGCTATGTGATGCTCCGCTTCACATGTGTCGAAAAAATTGCGAGTAAGCGAACAACAATTTTTGAAATTTTCTCCAGATATTGAGGACGTCTTTGTAGAAGGCACAATGCCTACAACAGTGGAGGAGGAAGAATTAATGGGGTCTTTTGCCTTCTGAGCTTTCATGGGTGCCATGTATCTCAGTAGGGTTTCGCAAGCTGGAAGGTTTTGCAGGAAATCAGAAGATAAGGCAGTGACTTGTTCGAAGAGGGGGAAGTGCAAATGAACTAAACCTCCATAAAACCCGAGTTAGGCGAGACACGAATGAAGAAAAGAGTGAAAATGTGATCATGTGAATTTAAATTATTTTATAACTAAAGAATTTCAAATTTTGGGGGCAATCTTTTCACCCGAAAAAATACACCCTGGGCTCAAGACATCGGCTCACGAAATTAAAGGCCCATAGACACACAAGTCCAGCCCAACGAGCTCGAATGTGGAGAGGAAGTAAGCTTGGGCGGTGCTGACACAGAAAACGAAGAAAAATGAGACAAGGGGGATTGTTCCAACAGGATAAAAGGCAAAGCGAGACCCACTGGGAAACCCTAATTTTCAAGTGGCAAGCTCCTTCACCGCCTATAAATAAAGAGTAACCCATCTTCTCAAAGGACAGCTAATCAACCAATCAATCTCAGCAAATTAATCTCAATCAATTTCTGAGCCTATGAACACCTTTAACCAAGGTTTTATGGTTTAAAAACAGCTCTCCCTTGTGGCAAAAACTACTCATTCAAGATAGGAAATCAAGATGCAGCTTCTCTTCTCACCCTTTTGAGGCATTTATGCACTTTCCTAACTGTTTTTCTAACCAAACAAGGTCATAATGGGGGGCTTCTCATCCCTGTATAAACCTTCTTTCTAACCGCTCAAGTGTCATAAGGGTCACCCTCTTTCCAACTGACCATTCTTGGACTTCCAGCTGAGGTTCGCGGAAGATCAATCTTCTTTCTGACCACTAAGTGTCATAAGAGTTGATATTATCGACTCCCAACTAACAGATAGTCATTCCGACTATCGACTCACGGAAAGTCTCTGGCCACCAATTACACGAATAGCCACGCTAACTACCGACATACGAAAAGTTTTTCCGACTACCGGCTCACGGACAGTCATTTCGACTACCGGTTAGTTTTGAAAACAAAACTCGAAAGCTATCAAATTTGTAAATATGTATGTTTGACATATTAATAAAATAAGATGCAATCTTAAAACTCATTTGGAGACATAAGTATACAATATATAACCCACTTATATGCTCCTAAGTCGCTTGAGTCATGCGCATATGATAGATTGGGTTCTATAATTCGTTCGTGTACCTTGACCCCGTGAAAGTTGAGTGTTAAGCACCGTCGCCTCATGTCCCCTAGAGCTCGGGGACAAGTTGACATTATTTAACTAGTATTTTGAACGAGCGTGGGTGATCAATCATGTGAAATCTAGTTTGTGGCCAAAAGATGGGTACCTGAGATAGCGGCGACTCCTAGGTGGGTATACAACGACCATTTCGACTAAATTTTTTATCTTAAACTAACCATCTCATGGACATCTATCAGTTCTTCACAATCAATATCAAACATGTCATACTTGAAAATTATTATATATCCTAATTACATAAGTCATAAAAACATAGTAATTATCGTGTAATAATAGTGTAAAGCGTGCATGATAGATATCGCATAGTAATCACCTGATGATCATAGTAGTCTTGCTCGGAAGAAATCATATAATAAATAGATGCGGCATGCTTGGAAGATATCAAACAATAACCAATCAAAGCATGCGACAAGATATGCAACCACTTAATTATCACGACTTTTCCACAAGCTAATCATGAACAAATAACATAATCACCGTAAAACATGCAAGTAAAAGACTTTTTATAAAAAACGAGTTTGGGAAAAAGGTTATTATAAGTTTTTGTATGATTTGGTATTAAGGTGATGCTATTTGTTATACATTCCTGGCCCAATAGGCCTCCTAGAATGTAAGACCCGTGTCTTGGAACGAACGGTGAACGATCCCACATTCTTGCGTAGGGGGAATGGTCTGGGAGGGGAATGGTGGTGTGCCTTAAAAGTGTAGGCACACACCTATCTAGCATGAGGCCTTTTGGGGGCTCAGTGGCTTTGGGTTCAGTTAGAACACCAAAGTAGGCACACACCTATCTAGCATGAGGCCTTTTGGGGGCTCAGTGGCTTTGGTTTCAGTTAGAACACCAAAGTTAAGCGAGTTAAGGCTGGTGCAATTCCATGATGGGTGACCCCTTGGGAAGTTGCACCGTGAGCTCCCGAAAACAAAACCATGAGGGCGAGGAGGCCCAAAGAGGATAATATCATGCTAGAATCGGGTCCTAACCGAGGAGGGTCGGGTCCTAACAAAATGGTATCATAGCCAAACCCCGATCGGGAAGTGTGCAGGCGAGGACGCTAGGCCCTAAGGGGGGTGGATTGTAAGACCCGTGTCCTGAAGCGAACGGTGAACGATCCCACATTCCTGCGAGGGGGGAATGGTCTGGGAGGGGAATGGTGGTGTGCCTTAAAGGTGTAGGCACACACCTATCTAGCACGAGGCCTTTTGGGAGCTTAGTGGCTTTGGGTTCGGTTGGAACTCCAAAGTTAAGCGAGTTGAGACTGGTGCAATTCCATGATGGGTGACCCCTTGGAAAGTTGCACCGTGAGCTCCCGAAAACAAAACCGTGAGAGCGAGGAGACCCAAAGCAGACAATATCGTACTAGAATCGGGTGCTGACCGAGGAGGGTCGGGTCCTGACATAGGAGCCCAACCACCCCGACCCGGTCAAGAGTATTGAAAAACATTTTTTTTACAAAATGTTACTTTAATTTTAATTATTTACAAAAATAAAATTAAATTTTTTAAATTTTCATTTGATTCATTTTATTATTTTAATTGTATTTATTTTCCATAATTTTATATTATTTTATTAATTTAAATTAAAAAAATATTTTCTTTTAATTTTAATTTGTTGCGTGATGAACAAGTAAATTCACCAAGCCAATCTTAAAAATATTTTCTTTAGTCGGGTAAGACACAAACAACACAAATCGGTGGCAGTCTTCCGACTCTTTTTTCAGTTAGGCCGACGAATTCATTCATCGTGCAAAACTAAGGCATCAAAATTCTGTGGGGGCACCAAATGTTTATCACTTTGCTCGAGGATAAGTGTTTGTTGGGTTAATTAGGTTTGACATTCGATGTTGCTTGACGATTATTGACTGAAGAACAATGTCGTCAAGCAACATAGAATTACCCAATGATACACCATTTTCGTCATTAAAAATTAAACCCGACGATCCTCGCTTGACGAATTTTACCTGATGGAGGCATGCTGGTTTTAACTATACCCGTTGAATACTGACAGTTTCTCATCGAAGCCATTTCACTAGGCAAGAAATAATTTCATGTGGTGATTGTTCATTTTCTTTCATCGTTATTTACTTAATTATTGTGTTTATTCCGAATACTTTGAAATTTCCTTGTTTACTTGTGAGCGATCTTTAATGGAGTGATGGATTCTTTGATTGTAGTTTTTGTCAAGGTGGTAGGTTCCATGATTGTTGCCTTTGCAGGGGTGTCGAGGTGCTTACCATAATTGTGCAGAAAAGTAGCAGTGTTGGGAACAATGTTTGGCATCTTCCTCACAAGTGAACTGCTTTTCATTAGAACGATTCACTATTAGGGCTAGTTTAGTATTGTCGTACTTTTTAAAAAGTTGTTTCTGCTATATTTTTATGAAAAATTACATGTGTTTTTTTTTTTATAATAAATAGTTGTACATTAAAATAATTTTGATAAAGCAACTTGAAGATTGTCTTTAAGAGTTTTTGCCAAAAGCCCAATGCCTTTTTTTTAAAAAAAAAACAAGATTTCTTATTTTTACCAAATATATTAGTACTACTTTAGTTAAAAATTGTTGAATCAAAGATTCAACTTGTCGCGAAAAGTCCTCACAATTCCTGCAAACAGCAAACAATTAGCTATCGTTGCTTCGATCGATTTACCCGGGGGGTTGTTCGACCAAGAACACTCTGATGCTTAAGTTAGCTTTGAGAGAGAAAAAGGATATACTTCGAAACGAAGAATCAATGTACCTTGGAAATGAAATGTGCCTTACTATTTATAGGAAAATCTTGGGAGCCTTGGAGCGTTCTGATTGGTCGGTTGAATATTTAATTAATAAAAAATATATTATTAATTAAATATACTATTTAATAATTGTAATGATGGTTCATCATGATAGTAATGACAATTATTGTATTTTAATATCAATATTAATTATCCATTATTAAGAATAACGACAATTAATTCTCGTGGAGAATATTGATATTACGGAGATTTTAACTCCATAAAATAACGTATTTAACTGGTAAATAGATTATTTAATATGCGGGTGTTTTCAAATGATCAGCGTTATTGCTAGGGGCAATTTAGTCATTTTTGGGAATTACGGGCCACGTGGCAGCTCCATAATTTTCGGATGATTTTGGGTTCCACAAATGCCCCCACATCGATTCGGAATGCAGGGAATCCGAAGGGATGTCCATTGTTTGGAATCTTATTTTACCGGGTTTACCGGTTACTGCTGAGTAGGTCCCGAGGTGTTGAATCCGCAGACAGGCGGCATGCGTCAATTGGAGGTCGGATGCGAAAGTTATGGGTCTACGAAGGCGGGGTGTAACGACCCGTCCTGATTATCGGGATGAAATATTAATTAATTATGATTTAGAATGACTAATCTAGGATTAGTGGAGTGAATCGGACGAAATGTGCAAAATGACCGTTTTGCCCCTAAGCGTGGGAAAAATATTGACTTTTAGTTCGGACGGTCAAATGGACTTTGACTGATAGCTATGACATAGTTTGGGACGTCACGAGTTCATAGGCAGGTGGAACGTTCGATTCCGACATTCGAGGAAAAAGTTACGACGTTCGGAAGTCTAGGGGTATTTTGGTAAATTTGAAAGGTAAGGGCGAAATGTTGACTTTTGACTCGGGAGGTTCAAAGGACGAGGGCTAAGGACCGTTACGTAGGTCGAGTCGATACGAATCCATAGATAGGCGACATTCCAAAATCGGAGATTCGTCGACGAAATTGTGGTCACGGGGACGAAAACGATTAACCGAACAAACCGGGATTTCGATTAAAATAATATTAAATTGTGAATAGTGACTATTGATTGTGAACACTAGGATGAGTGACAAGTGTCACCCATCCCTTGATTTAAGGACCCTTAAAATGTGCTCCATGTTTCATGGAAAACATCATCATCATGTTTTAATCATGTGTTAATCCATGTTTCATGGAAAACATCATCATCATGTTTTAATCATTTTTTAATCCATCTTTAATCCTATTTAAACACCATTAATCTTCATCTTCCTTCACTTTCAATCCGTGAACAACAAAGGGTGAAATTGTTCATGAGAGTGAGTAATTGAGTGTTTGAAGAGTCTGGTTTTAGGCGAGGGAAAACACGGGGACATAAGGTGAGAAGTGAGAACCAGAATCGATAATTTTGGAATTTTGGGGGGAAATTCGAAATCGAATTTGCGAGCTGTGGGGATCCAAATTGAGACTTGATTAAGTCTCCTGGGATCATTTCGAACCGATCCACATCAAAGACAAAGAGGATTGAGGTTGTACTGAGCAAGAACAGAAGCTTCATTCCCTTCCCAAAATCGAGCTTGGGTTCGTGTAGTTGGAGGTAAGTAACTACGAAATTGATTATGTAAAAACGTTTATTTTACTCTCACGATGCTTTCTGTGTGAATTAATTTGGAAAACAGGGACGAATTGGGTGAACCCGATCACGAAACCCGTTTGGAAGTTCATCGTGGGATTGTTGGATTTTTGTTGTAATTTAAGTAATTAAATGTATAGAACCTAAATTAAGATGGTTTAGATAAAAACAGTTTAAAGAACAGAAGAAATCAAGGTCGAATTGATGGAGATTTTTCCGGGTCTGATCGCGGGTACACGACCCGTTTAACAGAGAAACGGGTTGTAGGGACGACACTGTTCACCGCGCACTGTAGCAAAACACTGTTCTCTGCACTGTAGCAAATCACTCTTCACCAAAGGTTTAGGTTATGTTTTAAATTAATATTTAATTCCCAAAAAATTATGCGAATTTGATATGATACTCATAGAGTCATTATTGACCTTTCATGATGTTTTTGGACAGGATTCGAGATTCCTGGAAAGCGTCGGAAATTACGGAAACACGTGCAGCTTAGAAAGCGAGCGGTTTGGACGGTGTGTGCGAGCATTGGTAGGTTGGCTTACATTCAATGTGACTGTTGCTAGTACCACAAAATGCTTGCTACACGTCAAGAGTCCGTCTAAGGTGTTTAGAAGCTCTGTTGGAGCGGGTGTACAACCAGTGCCACGTGGTGGGCGGAGTTTGGCTGAACAGTCGATGGGGACTTGGCGGTGACTGCGTGTACTTGCGGACGTGACTAGTGAGCATCGGTAGGCTGGATCACATTCACTGTGACTCTTGCTAGTACCACAAATATGCTCGCTATGCATCAAGGTGCCGAGAGGCCCAGCAAACTTTCTTTGTGGGAGCGTAGCGGTTTTCGTGGCCTAAGTCCATTCCGAGGGAAAGATATGGAGTTTGAGAAGTCTCAAGACTTCATGGAGTGGAAGGCTCGCAATCAAATTGCCTTTCCAAAAGACGTTCTCGTGGAGCTTGGCGATAGTCATGCCTCTCCAGACTTAAGGATGGCCTCGCCCTTCCGCATGTTTGATGAGTTGTACAACGGGTTTGGAGGTCAGCCTGATCTCAAAAAGATTGACATGGCCCTTAAAATTCCTCCAGAGTCCCGGGACATGAGCCGGCTACTTTCTCCATTTAGAGATATGAATGGCGGGAGGCCTTCAGACTTCCTAATCAAGGAGTGGTTGAGCGCTCCACTGCGCTTGAAAGAAACCGTTGTTCAAAAGAAGAACAATAAACAAGGACCTATTGGTTCTTTGGAGAAAAAAGCATACCGAGCAACTTCTTTCCTAACCCGACCGTTCTGGTCCAGCGACTGTGCCATCCTGACGTGAAGGGCTGTAGAAACGGAAAGTTATGTTATCGATGTTCTTTGGAGAAAAAAGCATGACGAGCAACTTCTTTCCTAACCCGACCGTTCTGGTCCCGCGAATGTGCCATCTTGACGCGAAGGGCTGCAGAAACGGAAAGTTATGTTGTCGATGTGAGATTACGATACATTAAGAAAACTTAAGGTCCTAATTTCACATCGGAAGCCAAAGTGGGCGAGTTGGAGATGAGCCGTGTAGAGAGGATGCTGATAGAAAATGAGCGAGATACCGCTCGAGATGAGTTCTCCTTGCTGCGCAGAAATTTGCAGGACTCAGAAGGCTTAGATGTTTCGATGACAAAGGCTTGAATGCTTCGCAGGGCGAAGGCTCGGATGTTTCACAAGGCGAAGGCTCGGATGTTTCACAAGGCGAAGGCTCTGATGCTTCGCAGGGCGAAGGCTTAGATGCTTCGCATGGCGAAGGCTCTGATGCTTCGTAGGGCGAAGGCTTGGGTGCTTCGCATGGTGAAGGCTTAGATGCTTCGCAGGGAGAAGGCTCGGATGCTTCGATGACGAAGGCTCAGATGCTTCGATGACGAAGGCTTGGATGCTTCGATGACGAAGGCTTAGGTGCTTCGCATGGCGAAGGCTTAGATGTTTTGCAGGGCGAAGGCTCGAATGCATCGCATGGCTAAGGCTTGGATGCTTCGATAACGAAGGCTTTTTACACTAGAGAGAATAAGCTTTGAAAATTGTACATGGTGAACAAATCACTTTGTCAATCTCATTCCATTGATACTTGAATTTAGAAGACAACTTGAAAAGCAAAATTGGAAAGCTCCATAGAATTTTATGTCTCTCTAATGTTGACTTGCGTCTAGTTGATGCGAATCACCTTTCACGCTGGCTCATTTGGTTCTTTGTTCTCCATGTGATTTACAGTCTTCTTCTTGATGTAGTCTGTACAATGCCCCTCCTTCAGGAGATTTCGGAGATATCTTTCGAAAGATATACATGTGCTGATATTGTGCCCATAACATTCATGATAGGCGCACCATTTGGTTTTATCAGCATTCTCTTGATTGCCCTTGACTGGCTCCGGTTTCTTAAACCATGGCTTGTCCTTAATTTCATTGTGGATCTGATGGACTGGTAGAGATAGCTGCAAGTTAAGCTTCCCCATAACTGGCGTTTGGGAGTGTTGCCCCGCTTTGCGCTTGTTGAGCTTTCCAGTTGCAAACTTTCCATGGGGCTCATCCTCATTGGAGGCCTTTTCACTAGCCCCGACATGGTCCTGAGTATGAGCGGCGTTCTTCTCATCCTCCCAACTTGCATGTCGCTCTGCTAGCGAAAGTATTTTGGTGAGAATTCACGCATTGCTCATGACGATGTCCCCGTAAAGCTGGCTGTCTCGAGGGAGTCCTTGCTTAAATTCCATTGCCACAACAAGGTCATTACAGCCGATAATGCGAGACTTCTCTTCACAAAATCTCCATATGTATTGTCGCAGAGTGTCTTTTGCCCTCTTTCGGACAGAGAAAAGATGGTCATATTTCAGCTCGATTGTCCGAAGTTGTGCGTATTCCTTCACAAATGCCAGGGCCAACTCTTCGAATGACTCAATCAACCTCGGGGGGAGATGATTGAACCAAGTCATGGCTTGGACGTGGAGAGAAGCTTGAAAAACTTTGCACATGAGCTCATCGTTAGACCTGTGGGGGATCATGACTCCTCGGTAATAATCTATGTGTTTTACCGGGTCGGAGGCTCCTTTGAATGGAGTGAAGTTTGGCGTTGTGAACCTCTGGGGGAATGGCTCCTCCTCAATCTCCCTTATAAAAGGGCGTAGAGAGCTGTATCTGGCGACGTAGATCGTCCTCTAGATCGCCACCTTGTTGAGCACGAAGGTGCATGTCCAGAATTTTTTGAACATTATTAGCCCGCAACGCCCCTCGCTGAGGTAATAGGTCCCTTTGTGCTAATTGTCGAGAACCTCTTTGAGCTTCTTCCCTTGATCTATGGGATCGTGCAAGGGAGTAGGCTTCATCTTCCACTTTACTGTCATGGGCAGATCGTTTTGGGTCTTTGTATAGAGCTCGAAGTTGCCCTCTGCTCCCATGTGAGTGCTGTGAACGCTCTGCCTGTGAAGTTGCCCCAATCTTATTTCCTAGCCGTTCACGCACTGATGGCTTTAGGCGTTGAGAGCTTTTTGCTCGGTGAGCATGACTTTCTTCACCGGAATCGCTTAGCGAAGTGTCTCGTGACATTGTTCGGCAGTGGACTGGTTCTTTCCCAGGACGTCTTTGAGCCTGCTCTTGTTTTCCACGTGACGTGGAATGTCTGTCCTGCTCTTGGACTGGTCTCTCTGCTAGGAGTTGCTGTAAGAGCTCTTACTGAAGTTGAACTTGTTTGCTTAACCCTTCAACTTGCTGCGCCAAGTTGTCCTGGGGAGGTTGGTGACGCCTTCTCCCTGAGATGTCATGACACCCGTCCAGAAAGTCCCTTAGGACCATGTTTGTTTTGGGCAGATCATGACGTGATGCTTTTCCCATCAACCTCTCGTTTTCTTGTTGTAAAGCCGAAGTTCCTTCCCCTAGCGCGGGCACTTGGTTAGCTGGAGAGGGGAACGCTCCAAAACTGAAGGTTGGCCTCAATTCAAGTGTCTTCATGGGTGATTCTATGGACACACGCCTGGGTTGAGTTGGCCGCTTCTCCGGAGTTTCAATGCGAGCCTCATTCTTTGTCTGAGCCGTTGAGGCAGAAACACCTTCTCCAGCCGATCGAACGGATCGACGAACTTTAGCCATGCAGAATCGAAGAATTTCGAATTTGGAAAGCTGTTGATGGATAATTTGAACAACGTTCAGAATCTTCGAACAATGTCGATGAACGACGAACGAAGGAAGATGAACGATGAACGATGAATAACGTTCAAAATCTTCGAACAATGTCGACGAACGACGAACGAAGAAAGATGAACGATGAACGAATTCTTGATGAGCGATGAACAACGTTCAAAATCTTCGAACAATGTCGATGAACGACGAACGAAGAAAGATGAACGATGAACAAATGAGAGAGCTTCTTCTGAGTATTCCTCAATAGCTCTCAATGAAAGCACCAATTGTTGAATCAAAGATTGAACTCGTCGCGAAAAGTCCTCACAATTCCTGCAAACAGCAAACAATTAGCTATCGTTGCTTCGATCGATTTACCCGGGGGGTTGTTCGACCAAGAACATTCCGATGCTTAAGTTAGCTTTGAGAGAGGAAAAAGGATATACTTCGAAACGAAGAATGAACGTACCTTGGAAATGAAATGTGTCTTGCTATTTATAGGAAAATCTTGGGAGCCTTGGAGCGTTCTGATTGGTCGGTTGAATATTTAATTAATAAAAAATATATTATTAATTAAATATACTATTTAATAATTGTAATGATGGTTCATCATGATAGTAATGACAATTATTGTATTTTAATATCAATATTAATTATCCATTATTAAGAATAACGACAATTAATTCTCGGGGAGAATATTGATATTACGGAGATTTTAACCCCATCAAATAACATATTTAACTGGTAAATAGATTATTTAATATGCGGGTGTTTTCAAATGATCAGCGTTATTGCCAGGGGCAATTTAGTCATTTTTGGGAATTACGGGCCACGTGGCAGCTCCATAATTTTCGGATGATTTTGGGTTCCACAAAAATAAAGCAGTTTTTTAAGGAAAAAAACAATACTAGTCCATCTGTTTCAATTTATGCACACTAAAATTTTTTTTCATTGGTTAGCTAGGCTTTTTTCCATGAGGTTTCCATTAGTTACCACTATGCACATTCGACCCTTTTTACCAGGCTACTATCCCATGTTGTCGATTGTTTGTAATTATAATATCATTGGAAACGAGTTGCAATTTTATTTCTCACTTTTCTTAGTTCCCTTGTGAATTTATGTAGACCGCCTATTTGTTATAGATTATGTCATTGGTCCCGAATGTCACGATTGGATTCTTAACAGACCTAGCTATTATATATCCTTCAACTTCATAAGGTGTTTGAATAAAACATTATTTTTAATCAAAACCCAATTTTGTTGATTCAAAATAGAGGTATTTATTTAGGCAGAGAGGTTTAGGAAAGGATATGACATTAAAAAAAAAACTTTATAGATTCAATGGAGGAGTACAAGACTTTTATTTAGGCGGACTAGTGTTTAACTCCTCACCTAAGACACCTAGCTACTTATTGGCTAGTATGATACAAGGCTTTTTTTTGGAGCTCACACACTTTATGTCTTCTTCACACTCTCTTGCATTACCACAATTACATGGCACCAACCCTCTATTTAGAGAATTCCTACCCTTAATCTCTAGAATATTCTACATCAATCTCTTACAATCTCTCATCATAATTTCTCTAGATTTTGCTAGAGATTTCTAGTTTATACTCGATTAACTTTTTTCGATCTTTCTAGAATGTTACACATTCTTCTTTCTTCTCTAAATTTCTCTAAAGTTTGTCTTAACTAGTCTATCTTCATACTTCTTCTATTCTCTAGAATTCTCCACATCTTTCTCAAGTATTCATCCCCTTAATGATTCTTGTACTCTCTAGCATTGTGTAGAACTTTCTGGAAAATATGCATTAACTTTCAACACTCCTCCTTAATGCATATTTGGGGTTCTTCGAGCTTGCATCTCGAATTTGGTACTACTAACATTTTTGTTCATCTGGCTGCTCCATGTATGTGGTGCTTGCTTCTTTATGTTGTAGGCTCTCTTCGGCCTTTGGACATTATGTGCTCATGCTTTATGTACGAGCCTTTTTTCGTGCTTCCTTTCTTTTATTGGCCTTCTCCATTTGTCTTGTTTCTTTGCAACTTTGAGGCGTTCTAATTATATAGTCATGTAGGTGCATGTTTCATATTTTTCTTTGAAAGGTTTAGTTGAATTCAATTTTTGGAGAAGTTCTTATTGCTTTGACGGAGGATTTGATCTTGTTACTGGTGGAGTTATAGATGTACAAGGAGTGTCTGAAGTCTTTTCCACTTCATCTTTATCTTCCTCTTAGTTTTTCTCTCTAAGCTTGTGCGCCTTCTTCATCCGGGCATCAGTCTTCCTTACTACCTTTGCAGTAGTATCTCCAAAAAAGTTACATTTGTTGATTGGAAATTTTCTATATTTCATCTTCACTTTCGTAATTATTTCATTTCTTGCATCATATATTGTGCATAAATTTCTAGACAAATACAGGGAGTAACCATTCTCGAGCATTTGACCAATATTCAATAGATTATGCTCCAGGCTAGGAACTTATAAAACATCTTTTATGTATTTAGTCGGTTTATTTGTGTGGATAGAAATCGTACCTTTGCCTTGCATCTCCACCACAACACCATTTCTCATCTTGAATTTTCCTTTGATTGACTTGTCTATATTGTCGAAGATGTTTTCATCTCCTGCCATGTGGTTACTGCAACCACTGTTTATAAGCCACTTCCTTCTTTTTTTGAAACTCGACGAGGATAGAACATACGCTCGTTCTTTTAACTTTCTTCTGTAAAGATATCTTGATAGCTTTTTTGTGCCAAAAATCTCCTTCTATGTGCCCAAATCTTTTACAGTTACGACATTTGGGATTTCCTCAGAACCAACATTTTTTTTCTGGGTGGCATGTCCTTTTACACACCCAACATGGAGGAGATGTTTTCCTCTCATTACTTATCTCATTTTCCCACTTATTATTGAGATTTTCTCCTCCTTTAAACTTTTCTTTCATTCTCCTTGCCCTTTCTTCGGATTTCTGAGACTTTAATTCCAACTAGAAGGCATTCTTAATTGGACTTTCATCTCACATACTCAGTCTTTTCTCATAGGCTTCTAGTGAGCCCATTAGTTCAGTCACTAAAAGAGTCGAGATGTCATTCGACTGTTCAATGACAGTAACTATTGCATCATACTTATCACCTACACTTATAAGTATTTTTTCTACTATTTTAGCATCAGCGATTTTTTCGCCATATGCACTCAATTGATTTATAATTTCTTTCACTTTTGCATAATAATTTTGAGTAGTCTCAGAATCCTCCATTTTTATATTTTCTAAGTCACTTCTTAGAGTTTATAGTTTTACAGAACGTACCTTTTCATTCTCATGAAACTCCTCCTTTAGTGTTTCCCACACTTCCTTTCATGTTGTTGTTCCCATGATTTTAAGGAAAATTGCGTCATCCAAGGCTACTTGGAGAGTATATGGAGTCTATGCATCTCATTGTTGATCTTTCTTTGATTTCCTTAATTGCTTCATGGTAGGATTTTTTGGAATAGAGAAACTATTTTCTCCTATGTCCCATAAGTCTTAAGACGTATAAAATGTCTTCATCTTTATGCTCTAGAATTTGTACTTTTTTTTCAAAAAATATTGGAAGCTGGACCGAACTTTGGTTTGATGTAGACATCATGGAGGACAAGATTGAACCTAATGCGCAAACTTCCTCCGCTGATCTAACAAGATTTGACACTTCCTGCTTTTGATCTAGACAGCTCTAATACCACTGATCATATTTTGGATGCTCTTATACCATTTATGAGTTTTGGAAGTATTTATGTTTGGTTTATGACTGAAGGAGAAGTTTAGGAAATGATATGACACAAACACGATTTTATTGATTTAATGGAGGAGTACATGACTTTCACTTAGGCAAGCTAGTGTTTAGCTTCTCACTTGGGTACTTATTGGCTAGTATGAAACAAGGCTCTTCTTGTGGAGTTCACACTCTTTATCTCTTCTTTACACTCTCTTGCATTACCACAATTACATGGCACCATACCTCTATTTACAGAGTTCTTACCCCTAGTCTCTAGAATATTATACATTAATCTCTTACAATATCTTATCATAATTTCTCTACATTTTCCTAGAGATTTCTAGTTTATACTTTATTAAACTTTTTTCTATCTTTCTAGAATGTTACACGTTCTTCTTTCTTCTCTAGAGTTCTCTAGAGTTTGTCTTAGCTAGTCTCTCTTCATACTTTTTCTATTCTCTAGAATTCTCCACATCTTTCACAAGTATTCATCTCCTTGATGATTCTTGTACTCTCTAGCTTTGTGTAGAATTTTTTAGAAAATATGCATTAACTTTCAACACTCCTCCTTAATGCATATTTGTGGTTCTTCAAGCTTACTTCTTGAATCTAGCACTATTGACATTTTTGTTCATCTGACTGCTCCATGTTTTGGCACTTGCTTCTTTCTGTTGTAGGCTCTCTTTAGCCTTAGGACATTATGTGCTTCTCCTTTATATATGAGCCTTCTTACGTGCTTCCTTTTTTCTTTTCTTAGCCTTCTCCATTTTTCTTTTTCTTTTTGCAACTTCAAGACTTTCTGGTTCTATAGTCGGGAAGGTGCATGTTTCATATTTTTCTTTGAGAGGTTTTGCTTCCTTGACTTCGGTTCTGGAGAAGTTTCTTGTTTCTTTGATGGAGGACTTGGTCTTGATGCTGGTGGAGCCATAGATGTACCTGGAGTGTCTGAAGTCTTTTCAGCTTTAGCTTTATCTTCCTCTCTTTTTTGCCTTGTAAGCTTGTGTTCCTTTTTTCCGGGCATCAATCTTACTTATTTCCTTTGTAGTAGTATCTCCAAAAAAGTTCCACTTTTCGATTGGAAAATTTATATTTTCCATCTTTTCTATCATATTTATTTTATCTCTTGCATCATAAATTGTGCATGAATTTCTAGAAAATTACAGGGAGTATCCATTCTCGAGCATTTGACTTATAATCAATAGATTATGCTTCAGGCTAGGAACTAATAAAACATCTTTTTTGTATTAAGACCCTTTATTTGTGTGGAAAGGAATCGTACATTCGCCTTACTTCTCCACTACAGCGCCATTTCCCATCTTGACTTTGCTTTTGACTGACTTGTCTATACTATCAAAGATGTGTTCGTCTCCTGCCATGTGATTACTGCAATCATTGTCTATGAACCACTTTATTTTGTTTTTTTTTTCTAAAACTTGACGTGCATAGAAAAAATGCTCGTTCTTTTCACTTTCTTCCGTAAAGTTGGCTTTAATGTTTTTCTTGTTCCAACAATCTCTTTCTATGTGCCCAGACCTTTTACAGTTCCGACATTTGAGCTTTCCTCGAAACCAACATTCTTTTTCTAGGTGGCTTGTCTTTACACACCCGACACAGAGGATATGTGTTCCTCTCATTACTTCTCTCATTTTCCTACTTATTATTGAGATTTTCTCCTCCTTCAAACATTTCTTTCATTCTCCTTCCCCTTTCTTTGGATTTCTGAGATTTTGATTCGAAATGGAAGGCACTCTTAACTGGACTTTGATCTCCCCTACTCAGTCAATTCTCATAGGCTTCTAGTGAGCCTATTAGTTCTGCACTGAAAGAGTCAAGATGGCAATAACTATTGCATCATACTTATCAATTAAACTAATAAGTATTTTTTCTACTATTTTAGCATCAACGATTTTTCCACCAAATGCTTTTGACTAATTTACAATTTCTTTCACTCTTGCATAATAATTTTGTGTTATCTCAAAGTCCTTCATTTTTATATTTTCTAAGTCTCTTCTTAGAGTTTGTAGTTTTACAGAACTTACCTTCTCGTTCCCATGAAAATCCTCTTTTAGTGTTTCCCACACTTCCTTTGATGTTACCGCTCCCATGGTCCTCGGGAAAATTGTGTCATCCAAGACTAGTTGGAGAGCATATAGAGCCTTTGCATCGCGTTGTTTATCTTTCCTTGAATGCCTCAATTGCTCAATGGTAGGATTTTCTGGAATAGAGAAACTAGTTTCTACTATGTCCCATAAGTCTTTAGACTTATAAAATGTATTCATCTTTACTGTAAGACCCGGTCTTGGAAGCAAGACCCGTGAGCTTGGAAAGGTAAGATCGGTGAACGATCCCACATCGCTCGGGGAGAGAAATGTGAAGTGCCTTATATGTGTGGGCACGTATCTATCTAACACAAAGCCTTTTGGGAGCTCAGTGGCTTTGGTGGGGGGGGGGGGGGGGGATTGGAACCCCAAAGTTAAGCGAGTTGAGGCTAGTATAATCCCATGATGGGTGACCTACTGGGAAGTTGCACGTCAACTCCCGAAAACAAAACCGTGAGGGTTGGGCCCAAAGCGGACAATATTGTGTTAGATGGTCCGGGTCGTGACATTTACGCTCCAGAAATCGTAGTTTTCTTCAGCAAATATTGGAAGCCGAACCAAACTTTGGCTTGATGTAGACATCATGGAGGACTAGAAATGAACCCAACACTCAAACTTCCTCCGTTGATCTAACAAGCTTTGACATGACCTGTGCTTGATCGAACCAGCTCTTATACCACTATTGATATTTTGGATGCTCTGATACCACTAATGAGTTTTGGAAGTGCTTATGTTGGGTTTATGAGTGAAGAAGAGGTTTAGGAAAGGATATGGCACAAACACAATTTTATTGATTCAATGGAGGAGTACAAGACTTTTACCTAGGCGGGCTAGTCTTTAGCTTCTCACCTAAGGAACCAAGCTACTTATTGGCTAGTATGACACAAGGCACTTCTTGTGGAGCTCACACTCTTTATCTCTTCTTCACACTCTCTTGCATTTGCACAATTACATAGCACCACACCTCTATTTATGGAGTTCTTACCCCTAGTCTCTAGAATATTCTACATTGATCTCTTACAATATCTCATCAGAATTTCTCTAGATGTTGTTAGAGATTTATACTTTATACTTGATTAAGCTTTTTTTATCTTTCTAGAATGTTACACATTCTTCTTTCTTCTCTAAAGTTGTCTTTGTTAGTGTCTCTTCATACTTCTTCTATTATCTAGAATTCTCCACATCTTTCTTATCTCCTTGATGATTCTTGTACTCTTTAGCATTGTATAGAATTTTCTAGAAAATATGCATTAAATTTAAAAAAAATCCTCGGCGATGTGTACTAGGGATGAGTACATTGGTCATAGAGCCCTAGCGTTTTAGCAGGCTACAAATAGTTCGAAAGAGTTATAAGGTCTTCCTTTATGTGAAACATTTTGGTTCGATTCGATTACGTTAAACATAGTGATGTATTAGTTGGGACTTGAGAACTGATGATGTTGAAAGAGAGGATTATGTTTTTTTTCTTTTGATATGTAGGACGAAGTATTCCATGTGATGAAGTCCCATCATCAGCTTTCTTTGGAGTTTATCCACTCGGAGGTTTTCATTGGAAAATTCACCGACTGTTGTATGATTACCTTTGGGTGAAGACAATGACTGTCGAATTTACAAATTTACTTGGACTTAAAACTATTGTTCATGCAAGAAATGAACCAACTTAGACTAGCCTCGTTAGACACCTTTGGATGCTCCTCTCGTGGGTAGGAAGACCTACATAGAAAGGAGTAAAGGCAAAGGGACATTGGTGTGGTTCCGACCTAAGAGTCTCTGATGCTTAAGCAAGATTAAGTGTAGAGGGGTACTATAGCAATTTGGGCACCGTACGGGCAAGATTGTCATTACTTTTTAAAGGGGCTACCCTTGTATTTATAGTAGCATTGAATGTTGTTGGTTGTGTTTATTGATGTGGGATAAATTTTGTTGCCTTCAGAAGCTAACACATGTCCAAGTGTGGTTCTAAGTAATATTCCTTATATGTTAGTGGGTCTGGCCAACCAAAGGTGGTCGCCCTGTTATGTGATTGGCCTCTTGCTGGATTGTCAAGGTGGCTGTAGGTGATGCTTGGCCGACCAGTAGGGTAGACCGATAAGGTATGATCGGCCTATGCCATTATGTCTCATTGATGGTGATCTCTATCTCATTAATGATGATCAGGATGGTTGTACGGAGGTTCTGGCCGACCACATGTGATTAGTCAGCCCTAGTTGGCTTGAGCATAGTCTTAAGTATTTTTCTTACTGAAGGGCTTGGGAAATTCTAAGGCAGGATTGCTCAGCCTCAAGTTAGGCCGATCAGATTAGGTACGAACAGAAATCCCCAAGTCATTAACTTAGGTGGATTTCCTCAATCGAGGGCTTATTTTGTACCTGTCAACCTCGATATATGTACACTATGACAGTCCCCAGTCCCCTAAGTCTTTGGCTGAGGAGTGATATTGAGGGGAAATTGCTTCAGCTTGCCTAAGTGGACTCTCGCATGATAAGGTGTTCAATCGGCCTAGGAATTTTCATGGACCGGCCGAGAGAGAAATATGATAAACGGCAATCAAACTCAAGCGAAAGATGGAACCTAAAAAAGAAACAAAAAACCTAATGAATAAGAAGCATCAAACAAGAAACTACTGAAAGAAGCAATAAATAAAGAAAATGCAACAACAAACAAGAAACCAGAGGCAGCAAACCAGTATCAGTTGTGGTAACCCCAAGCCCTTATTTTAGTGAAAATCTCGTGCTGAAAATTCTATCAAGATTGCCTTTGAAGTCTATACTTAGGTTTAGATGTGTAT
Organism: Prinsepia uniflora; assembly: GCA_032719365.1. Lineage (NCBI taxonomy): Eukaryota > Viridiplantae > Streptophyta > Magnoliopsida > Rosales > Rosaceae > Prinsepia > Prinsepia uniflora. The sequence continues at coordinate 44,065,978 of CM064874.1, read as the reverse complement.
TTTTTATTTCATTCCAAATAATCTTGTAGGCTCATCATCTAAATTATATATGGTGGGATCTAGTAATGGTTTAGTGAAATGTGCATCATGGCAACAGTCGTTGCCCGGGGTAAATGGAAGACTAATCTAATAAGGCTTCGGGGACCCATGTGTCTGGGTCTTCGGAGGGATGGGATGCTGAGGCGAGAGATCTCGGAAGGGCTATCTAGTAGCAGATTCCGAAATGCATCGAGTAGCCATGAAACAACCCTCCTATTCATCTACTTCTTGGTTAGGTCATTCACTCAAATGTACTAAGGATGTTGACTTAACGAAATCCACGAGTATAACCAAATAAAGCATCGAATCCTTGAATAGTCGTCCTTTCGCTTCCTATTCCCTACTAATTAGTAAGATGGAGTAGCTTAATGGTTGTGGCTTGAGAGTCCTTTTTCGTTTCCTATAGGGGTACGCCTTGGGAGATTTTTCATCATACTATAAAGGGAGGGATGTTTCTAAATTTAGATAAAAAGGTAGGTTGAATTGTAACCACCACATGAGCATGAGAATGAGTTTCTTCACTCCCGACCATCAGCAATTTGATTAACATATAGAAGAGAAGAAACATATGCAGATGGATTGGTTGTATTCTTACCCTTATGGGCCTATATTTTCTCTTGATCAAGCTCCTGCTTCTAGAGAATTTTGGTAGTACTCGATTGCCTTTCCATCTTCTTCCCACCAAATGAATCCTTGTGCTTAAGTAGACGTAGCTTCCTATCTTGCCCTGTAGCATTCAATCTCCACTTTCATTTTCTCAGGATTTTAGGATGCAAGTTCATTTCCACTGGTAGATGGGATCTCAAATCATCCTTTCTACATTTTAATGGAATTTTTTTTTTTTTTTTCAGATTTCTCTTCCTAGGGCAGTATCTCAATGTGATAAAAAAATCCCCAACCACGTGTTTTGGGCTTTTTTTTTTATCGGATTAACGAATTGGAAGTGGAGGATAAAGACTTAGATTCTGATTCAATGCCCTTCTGAATCTTTGATGTATAAACGAAGTATGCAAGCAACCTCATATTCCACTAAGGAGATTAAGTTACCTATCTTCGAACTTAAATTGGTTCACTAGCCCACAGAACTTAAATTGGCTCACTAGCCGATATCGATCATGATCTGACCGACATCAAAATTGTGAATAATGGCCTGGATGATGATCGAGTTGTTATGCGGGAAGATCACTCGATGCTCCTCCTCCTCCTCCGAGAAGGATATGGTTTCCCAGCTAGTCCTTGCAATTTTTCGGGCCCTTCCTTCCTTGACCTAAAAGACCTGCTGGTTGTGCTTTATGGTACAGAGGAAGTCCTTCCTGGCTCGGTTGGATGCCAAGGGTGAATAAATGGAGGTTCCTCTAATTATGGTGTTGATATGGGGGTAGCGGGGTTGTTGTGGTGCATTATGCAAGAATTGGTTGATCTTGTCGTCTCGGACCAGTGCTTCCATCAGGTCTCTAAAAGCTACGCACTGGTCAATGATACGACCATTATACTTGTGGTATTGGTAGTAGACGCCATTGTTCTTGGCCAGTCGACCTGTGGAGGGGGCCCAGGTAAGTTTAGGAATCAAGTCCTCTATGTTATCAGCACGTTCTCGTAGGAAGTGTTCAGGATCATGTAGGTCTCATACTTGGACTGTGGTGGGGGTCGCTCGGTGTGGTTGTCATTTTTCTTGTGATCTTGGTAGCCCTGTCCCTGATGGTGGTTTTGGTGGCCGTGATTCTTGTCGATCTTCCTCGGGCTGTAGGAAGTGGAATAGTCTTTTCTTTTCCTACTCGGAGAGTTCTGGTGCTGGTTCTGGCTCGGGGCCGACTCCTCATGGGTAGGTTGGGGGCTGGAGTGGCTCAGTTGGTATGTGTTGACCGAGTCCCACATGCTGGACCAGTAAGTGTTGGCTGGTGTAGCATTTCCTTTGTTGGTCAGCAACTCAGCCTTGGCGTGGATCGCCGCATGTTTCATTAATTCATTATAAGTGGACCAACCTTGGGCGTGTGCTATGTACCTAAATTAAGACCCGCGTAGACCGCCCTTGAAAGCGGTAAAGCCAGCCTTGTAGTCGGTCTCTGCGCAGCGAGAGTCCTCCAGAATGAAACGGCCAGCATATTTCAGCAGTCTCTCGGTCTCTCCTTGTTTTAGGAGGAAAAGATCCTCAGTTGAGAAAAGTCTATCTGTCTGGATCATGAACTGATTCAAAAAGATATTGGCGAGTTATTCGAAAGAATTGATGGAACCGTTTCCAGTCGGTAGAACCAGCTGATTGCAGCATCGGTGAGGGTAGAGCTGAAAACGAGACACCGACACTCGTCGGTCAAGCTTGTGAAGACAACAGCTGATTGATAGTTGTTGAGGAATTATACTCGTTCGATCAATTGTTGGTCGAGTGGGTCGGTATTTGTAACGACCCGTCCCGAATTCTGGGATTAGATTAGTGACTAATCATGAATAGTGAGGTTAATCGGTAATTAGTTGAGCGAAATCGGACAAACGATGAAAAATGACCATTTTGCCCCTGGTCGTGAGTACAATGTTAACGTTTTTATCGGGAGGTTCGATGGCCGAGGACCAAGGACCGTTACGTAGATCGGGTCGATACGAATCCATAGACAAGCGACACGTCGAATTCGGACCTTCGACGGGGAAGCTACGGCTCATGGAAGTTTCGGGTCACTATTGTACGATATACGAAACGGGGAGCTTTTGTATTCAAGTGGGCCCAGATATTTTAGGAAGGCCCAATGGATGAGTGACAAGTGTCACCCATCCATTGCACAGCCCAAACACGTTCATGCATATCACCAATTTCATTTTCTTTGTTCTTCCCCGATCTCACATTTTGAACCAAATCCATATCCCTCCCTTTTGATTATGTGAGAGGCTAGGAGATGAGGGAGAATGAGTTTGTGGTGGCTGGTGATGACAAGGGCCGCCGTGGACGGCGGTGGTGGCCAGAGCCCCAAGTAACCCGATAAACACCTATTTCCATTTTAAATTTCAATTTCAAGTTTGGGAGGCTTAGGTTGTTATCTGAGGATTAGGGAGTGGTTATTGGGTTGATAGGGTGGCTAGAGGATGAGTTTGGATGGTAGGAAGTGGCTGAGCCACCCTGGTTCAAATCGGAAAATGGAGGTCGTGAATGGTGAGTTCGAACCAAGGGGTTTCAAGGGGTGTTTCTCCATTTTTTTTATATGGTTAGACTCCTAGGGATGTGAGGAAGAGAGTAGGATTGAATGGGGATTGAATCAGACCGAAATAAGGGGGAAATCAATTGGACCGGTCGTGCTTGTCCAGTCCGGTTCAAACCAGGTAGACCGGCTGGTTCACCTGAGGAAGAAGAAGCACTGTTGCGGCGCGTGGCTCCCACGCGCAGGGGCTTTGGCTGGCGCGTGTGGGCGCGTGGTCCACTTTCTGGGGATGATTCCAACACACGAAATTGTCTATTCGATGTAACGAACATTTTGGGACTGATTTCGTGTTGATCAGACATCGTTTCGAGGGGTTACAGGGCTTTAGTGAGGGGTTATTTAAGTAGTTAATAACACTCTATTACGATTTGGATAGGTTTGAAAGTCCCGGTGACGGCGATTGGCCCGGGAGAGCCGTATGGCATGCGTATCGAGGCGGAAGCTCAGACGGTCTGTGAGTGGACCTTGTTTTCTAAATTGATGCATGCATAAATTATATGTTTTAATACTTGTTTTGTGATGACATGAGTGCATTTGTGTGTGGTTACGTATTGGCACGTATTTCGAGGTTTCAGCCTTATACGGTGCCTATATGGGTTTTTATTTCTACGTTGGTTTAAATGAAATGGTTTTGGATTTAAAAAGGATAAACTCGGGCATGAGACCCATTTGGTTTTGTCTCGAGCATATGACGATATTGATGACCTATGGGTCTGAGTCGTAGTCACGGCGGGTGTTATGTGCACGGCGATGGACGATTCGACGCTCGCCTCCGGACTGGGATGTGTTCCTTCCGAAGAGGTCACGATGCATGATCTGCTGTAAGGCAGCCGATGGAGGCTCGACTTTAGAGTGCTGACGGTTCAGGATATCGATCGGTGATGGGTGCACCATGATCTTGTGGTGGTCGTGTCGGTTGATACGTTCACGGCGACATACCAGAATTGAGGGCGGTCCTGGACGGATGGTTGCACGCATCACTACGACCGGAGTCATGACTGACCCTGAGATATCGAGCACGATGCCCAGTTGAGTCATGTGTTCGGGCACGAAACCCAGTTACTTTACGTTTGTGATTTCGGGTCGGGGACCCTAAATGGATTTTCGAATTCATGACGGTTTATGGGGACCGGGCATGAATCCCTTAAAGTGTTTTAAGGATGTTTTCTATTCTATATATATATATATTCATATACGTTCCTTATTTGGATTGTCTCCTCCGGGGAGGTTCGTTGGCCTGGGTGGACCCCGAAGTAGTCACGGAGCACTAACTGAGTGGAGTCGCCCTCGTTGGGTACCTTACTCTCAGGAGGGCTTGGATTATAACCCCAGGGAGGATCATTGATCTACGGACATTGACCTGGGTGGACCCTGAGAGACTTGGGCTTTGAGACCCCAGGTAGCACGCGCGTAGCTTTAGATACCATGACAGGATTGGTTATGTGATTTATATGTATATGCTATATGTTATATGATATGTGATGTGTATAGGTTTTGGGCTGAGTCCCACATGGATTTGGGTAGTGGCCCTTATGATTGGTTTCATTTAAGGTTTTGGGCTAAGGTCTTAATGGTTTGGTAAACGGTTTTTGAATGCATGCATGCTTTTTAGTGAAGGTTAAAAATGTCTTTATGAAAATATTTTTATAAATTATTATTTTGTCCACTCACAGTTTTTAAATGTTTTGGCTACCCTTCAAGTTGATAGCGGATGCAGGCTATAGACGAGACCGAGACATCACATACCTACTCCGGATCCTAGCGTACTCTGAAGCTCGAGAGGGCTAAAGTCGGAATTTCTCTTGTCAGACACTCTATGTCAGACGGGATCAAAAACGTCCCGCGTTTATCCCGGGGGGATTGGGACGGGTCCTGATAGTATTGGGGGCCTTGCTCGGGTACTGGTGGTCGGCGAGTTGAGCAGGTAGGTAAGTATCCCATCGAGATGAATTCCCTATGTTGCCTTTGGACCAATTGTTGTGTGGGGGTCGGTCTGACCAACGTGTACTGAGGATTTCCTGGGATGAGTCGGCACCCTCCGTGACTGAGATAGGAGCATGATTGACGTTGTGGGATGGCCCTCGTGGGTCCATCGTACAATGTGTCAGACCGATCTGCTCCATCGTCGGTAGACCCTTCTCCCAAAAGAATTCGAGTCGAATCATGCTGAGCTGTCTACGTTATGGTCTAGAGGTTTCACTTAGGGCCTCGCGGAAGATTCTGGTTCGCTGAACGCCTTTCCCAGGTATTACTAGGAGTTTGGAGGCCTTGTCGGTCGATGCGACTGTGGTAGCAACTTTTTCCTTCCTGGCCGTTTGGCGGACTCGCACAACGCGCTCGTCATAGTCGGCCACAACCCTCTCGGCCCCTCGAGCCTCGTCTTGGGAGCGTGGAGTGGTCAACTCGGCTTGTGCGGCTTATTGCTGGGCCACCACATCGGTGTACGTCCCGCTCAGTTCAGTGTAGCCCATGTCGGCCTGAGTGTCGTTGGTCTTGATCTCGATCATGTGACGTTGTAGTCTTTCCAGTGCTCGGATCACGTCAGGGGAAGTGTCCCTCGATCCCCGACCCAGTGATGGTGTAACTTTTTCGTCCACGTCCTGCATGCTGACTGATGACAAGGGATTGTGGTGCTTGGCTTAGTAGAATGGTGGGCAAACTTAGTCAGAATTCCCATAGACAACGTCAAACTGTTAATGCACAAAATATGTCAACTTGGTGACGAATACTGCTTAGCCACGTGTCCTAGGACAGACCTGCAAAATAGGGAAACTGGTCGGCCGATTAGAGGTAGGCATCGGTGTGGCACCAGCCTAAGGGTACTCCGAGGCCCAAGTCAATGGTGGGTCTGTGTGAAGAAGTGAGTGGTGAATAGTAATTTGTAAAGGTAGATGTGGATAGTTAATTATTTTTTACCTTTATGGGGAAAAGTGAACCCCTTATGTGTATGGGTGTGATGTGTGTAATGAATTTATATCTTCGATGTGGGACAATGAGCATTCACTGTGAGACCGACATGTGGAATGCTGGGGTTTGTTCACGTATAGGGTTTGGTCGGGCCTTGCTAGAGTTCGTCTGTCCGAGTGGGCTTGGGCTCTTTGGCTTGTGGGAGTGTGTTGGGATAGATGTGCTAGGCCTCCTAGTGGGTCTGGGCAGGTATGGTGTACACGAAGGTGATGTGCCTCCTGGTCGATCTGGGCCGATATGGTATCAACAGAGTATAATAGAGCATTCAATTATCGATTTCTAAATAATTTTGAGTTCCTCGTCTTTCAGTTTAATCTCTTTGTCGCATTCGTTAATCGATCTCTGCCTCGCTTTGGTTCCTTCTTCTTTCAAAACCAATTCTTTCTCCTTCTCTTCAATAGACCCCAAAATCTCATTTAAATGCCTCTTTCTCGACTCAATATCCTCACCATACTTTCCTATCACTCTTTGAGCCTCTTTCACTTTCTTCTCCATGGACTCAAGCAATTTTGACTTATTTTCCACGGTATTCTGAACCAAATCCAGTTTTCTTGTTTGTTCTTCAATTAGTATTTTATTTGATTGATACACCGTCTCCTTGTCCCGAATCCATCCATGATATTGAGACAATTGTTTCTCTTTAATACTGATAATTTTACAGCGCTCTTCAATTGATAACTTAAGGGACCCCAAGCGGTCCTCACTAGATTTAACCTCTTTTAGTTTCTCTTCTTTCAACTTGTCAATTCCGAGAAATTCACTGGTCTTGGCTTCCAATTGTTTCTTTAAGATGCCAATTTGGTCCTCATAATCCTGGAACTCCGGAATCGGGTATGGAGCCCATTCTTGGTGGATTCAATGTTCTCCAAAATGTTCATCAAAGCAAGGCGCGCTTCCTCTGCTTCAACCTCGATTCTTTGAAATCCGAGGCCATCTTCCAAATTGCTAGCCTGCTCTCCTGTAGACACCCTAACTTTTAAGGTTAGGGTTTGGGACATCATGGTGGTAGATGACAGAGAGTGAGAAAAAGCTCAATGCTTGGTGGGGGTGTTCACAAGAAAAATGGACGCTTCAATTTCTTAAAGCCCTAAAACATAGTATCAGGGTCTCTACTATCTAGTGGAAAACAGGAAGGAAAAATACCCTAACACAAAGAAGATTCCTCTTCTCAAAACCCTTAGAAATCAGAATGCAAGAAATTGAAAGAGAAAATTTAGGGGCTCTATCGATATCACGTACCTTGCTTTAGGTTTTAACTTTTCTCTTGCAAATTTTGCTATTGATGCAAGAAATGGATCAACCTACTCCTGTCTCGCTGAGCTTCCTTCGCGATCCCTCTCGAAATATTGTGGCCTGCACAGGAAGAGGGTAATGCAAAAGGACACCGGTGTGATGCCGGCCGAACAGTCTCCGATGCTTAAGTCAGTTAAGTAGGAGGATATTGTTGTAATTTAGACAGCGTGAGGGCAAGATTGTCATTACCTTTTGGAGGGGGATGCCCTTGTATTTATAGTAGCATTGAATGTGTTTGTTGGTGTTTGTCAATGTGGGATAAATGTTGCTGCCTCTAGGAGTTTGACAGGTGTCCTGTGGTGGTCCCGGATAGCATTTATGACTTGTCAGTAAGCCTTGCCGACCAGATTTGGTCTTCCTATGTCGTTCTTGGCTTTGTTGGCGTAATCTGAGACTTGCCTGGGACTGGTGGAGCGGGAACAGGTCAGATTGGTTCGGGCCTCTGACCAGGCCGACCAGTTTAGGTATGAACAGAAGTCCCCCAAGTCGTTGACTGAGGTGGATTGCCTCGGTTGAGGGCTTGTATTGTGATTGTCGGCCTGTTCTGGTGCGTAGTATGCCAGTCCCCAGTCCCCCAAGCCCTTGATAGAGGAGAAAACCGAAGGATGGGAGTTTAAAACTGGCATTGGACGGGTGTAAGTGGGTGGCTGATCGGCCTGGGGGTACCCTGCAGGCCGACCACCTTGGTCAATCAGCTTGCGCGGAACCTTACACGAGGAGGTGACCGATCGGCCTAGTGGGTATCTAGAAGGCCGATCACATGTCACTTGGTGCCAAGGTGAAGGATGTCACCTTGGTCGGTCAGCTTGCGCAGGACCTTGCACGATGAGGTGACCGATCGGCCTAGGGTGTACCCTGAAGGCCGATCACATGTCACTTGGTGCCAAGGTGAAGGATGTCACCTTGGTCGGTCAGCTTGCGCAGGACCTTGCACGATGAGGTAACCGATCGGCCTAGGGGGTACCCTGAAGGCCGATCACATGTCACTTGGTGCCAAGGTGAAGGATGTCACCTTGGTCGGTCAGCTTGCGCAGGACCTTGCACGATGAGGTGATCGACCGGCCTAGGGGGTACCCTGAAGGCCGATCACATGTCACTTGGTGCCAAGGTGAGGGATGTTACCTTGGTCGGTCAGCTTGCGCAGGACCTTGCACGATGAGGTGACCGATCGGCCTAGGGGGTACTCTGAAGGCCGATCACATGTCACTTGGTGCCAAGGTGAAGGATGTCACCTTGGTCGGTCAGCTTGCGCGGGACCTTACATCACCTTGTAGTGTGTTTTAAATGCGCGTGTAAATCGAGGTGACCCTTCCGCTTATCGAGGTCGAGGTGACGGTTGGGCTGGCCGACCATGGTAATAACGGCTAGTTTTTTAACCATGGTTAGAATTGGCTAGTATAAAAGGAGTGGAGCCAAGTTCACTTTTTACTTTTTGCTTCCAAGTGAATTGTGAGTGTTGGTGAGAGAAGTACAAAGGCGATTTCCAGCAAGGCAATGCGATTTCCGAACAAGGTTCACGGCGGTGCTCACGGCGACTTCCAAGCAAAAACACGGTACGTAAATTTTGACCTTGTGATTTGGATTCAAAGTTTGTCTTTTGCAAGAACATGGGATGAACACATATGCATGTTTGTTTCGTGGTTTCTAGATCCGATAGGTCGGCCAGTAAGGAGAGTCGCGTTGTTTCCCACTCTTAGGAGGGTTTTTTTATATTTGTAGATGGTGTCTGAAGATTCTCAAGGCACGGACGCCCGGTCTGGAAATGCCTTCGAGGATGATTCAACGGCTTCGGCCGCTTCTGACACACGGTTGAAGACGAGTGGATCGGCTTCAACTTTAGGGACATCTCGGCCAGAGGTGAATCTGAGGTCGCAGGCCGAGGAAGATAGGGATCTGGAGGAGGAGCTTGAAAAAGCTTTTGCCCAGATGCCAGACGAGGCTGTTTCGGCCATTGGTGAGGCCGAACGGTTGATCGTTGATGTAGATTCGGTGGGCCAGACCGATGTTTTTGAAGGCATACCCCTGGTGTCAGGTCGGTCGAGAGAAAAAGAAGCTGTGGGGACAAGCGATCAAGATGCGACATCCAGGCCGATGTCGATTGAGATTGATGTGGATAATGCAATGAAGCAGGTGACCGTTGCGACATCCGTCTATCACATTGATCGTCAGCTGAGTACGATCAAATGGGATGATATTCAGGCATACCGAGAGGCGTTTCACGTGCCCGATTCAGTTGTGATGCGGCTGATTGGGGATAGCGACATGCCGAGTGATCCTCCGGAGCCGTGGACGACCTTCCACCCGGACGTCTTCACGCATGGAGTCATCCTGCCCCTCCATTCCTGGGAGCAAAGGATGGTTGCCCAGGTTGGTGTGGCATCGGTCAAATCAACCCCAACACCTGGATTGCCCTGACAGGTGTGTACACGGCCTTCAAGTTGGCCGGGAAAGGAGAACCGTCCTGGGGGCACATAAACTACCTCTATCAGTTTAGAAGGGATAAAACAGGGTGGATTTATGTGGAGGCTAGAGATAGGAAGACCCGGGGGCCGTTCATATGGGATATGCCCACTTCGCAAAAGGCATGGAAGCATCGTTTTGTGTTGGTTTGCGGAGACTGGGAGGGGTCCTACCTAACCGACCAAGATAGGAGAATTCCGAGGAACTAACAGTCGAAAGGTATGGCTAGTGTTAGGTGTTGTAAGTCGGTTAGGGCTTGTTTTTTGTTTTTTTTTGTAGGCCGTGGCTAATGTGTCTTTGTTTTTGCAGAGGTGTTCAAGTGTCCTAGCGTGACCGACCAGGAAAAAGCTGACTGTGTGGAACTGTTCGAGAGGCTTGACCGAACAGAAAGGAGTAGGGATTTCTTGCGGCTTCCCCAGAATTTGCTGAAGGTCGGCCTGATATCGGAACTTCGTAAGTATCGACTCATCATACCCTGTGAAAGTGTTGGCTGGCCTGGATAATTGATTGATTTTCCTCTTTTTTTTTTGTGCAGCTCCTCCGGACTACGTGCTTGCTGCAGCCACCCAGTGCTCGAATCGAATGGCTAAGATTCAAGAGATAATGAAGCAGGCCGAGGATGCGAAGGCCGAGGCTCAGAAAGCTGGGGCGTCATCCAAAGTGGACTTCAGGCAGCCACTGAAGACGAAGTCTACGGCCCGAGTGAAACTGAGGCTGCGGATAGCCGGGGGGTCCAGTCAAGCCGGGGAACAGCCTGCAACGGATGTGGATGAAGCGACGCTGGAGCCCCTTGAGCCCTTGTTCTCAAGTCCCCCAGCATCGGCCGGTGAGAAGAGGAAGGCGACGCTCGGCAGTTCTCCGGTCGTCATCGAAATAGATGATGCGGCCGAGCAGAGGAGAAAGTTCGTGGCCGAGGCTCGACTTAAGAAGAAAAAGAAGCTGGCCGAGAGGAAGGAAAACAGGGAAGATGAGGAGCCGGCCGAGAAAAAAGAGGCAGAAGAGGCAGGCCGAGGTGGAGACCCTAGAACAGGTGAGGAACATGGTCGTGCCCTCGCAGACTTCCCTGCTGGCTGGCCGACAGGTGCCGAAAAAGCTGAAAAGGCCGACGCTGGACTCGTCGATCAAGTCATATTTCGTCAATGCGGAGGGGGAGCCAGACTTGATCAGGACGACTGAGGTGGACGACAGCTGGCGGCATCTGAGCACGGCCTTCCACCCCTCGCAGCTGGACTTTATGTACACAGTGGTCCGGGGGTCCCAATATGAGTTGGGTGAGATAGCCGAAGTTCAGCCGAGGGACTTTGCCGACTGTTGTGACAAGACCATGCGGCTTGGCTCTCATGTAAGTTTCTGTTTCGTGGTGCCCCCTTTTTTGTTGTTATTATTTTTTGTTTTTGGGACTAACGCGGCCTGTGATTGTGCAGTTTCTTGGAGAAGTGTTCTCGACCTTCCGTCATGCCAGCAACCTCAGGCAGCAAGCCTTAGATATGAAACGGGAAGTGGAAGGGAGGGAGCACGCCTTAGCCGGCAATCAAAGACTGTTCAACCAGGCGCTCGAGGCCAAGGCGGAGCTTGAGCAGAAGGTGAAGGCCCTGGAGGTGGAAGCAGCCGCGAGGGCCGAGGAGGATAGGCGGGTCCAAGCCGAGTTGGAAGAATCCAGGTCAAGGTTGGCTCAGCAGGAGTCGGCCAATGCGAGGCTAGCTGAGCAGTTGATCTCGGCCAAGAAGGTGGGGATAGAAGAATATAAGGCTTCTCAGGAATGTGAGAAGACCTTCATGAAGTTCGGGGCTGCCTTGGAGGATGGCTTCTACAAGAAGTTGTTGCTGTCTAACCCGGGGGTCTCCATTGCCTTCCCTTGGCTCAAGTCCCCGCCGAGGGTTGAGGATTACCTGGATGATGACGGGAATCCTCTGCCCGATGATGAAGAGGAGGATCTGGATTCCGACGAGGCCGACCAAGCTGAGGCCGAGAAGATGGGCGGTCCGCATGCTGAAGATGAAGAAACGACCAAGTTGGGTGGCGACGGCCAGTAGTATAGGGCGCATTCTAAATCTCATTGTAATTTGGCTTAGGCCTGTGTAATGCGACCTTAGTTTTAATAAACAGATTTTTTGGTAACTGATGTGTTTGGATTCGAAATAAGATTTGAAATAAGCACCAAGTGTGTCGGACTAAGACCATAATTGGAGACTGTAGTCTTGGTAAGTCGGCCACTGATGGCCGATGGTATTCGTCAGTTTTAGAACATAGACCGGAAAGTGCGCCTTGGGAAGGTTTGTAATAAAACTTGAATCGATCACTTGATGAATGTTATTCATAGATCAGTCTGGGTATGCCAGAACATGTTTACAAAAAATGGTCGTGGGCCGTGCGCCTTGCGGCGTTTTACAACAACCTATCTGTAGTAATACTTGAGATGGTCCACGTTCCAGGGATGTGGAAATGTCTTCCCTTCGGAATTTTGCAGCTCGTAAGTCCCCTCTCGGCAACTCTTGCCACGGTGTATGGTCCTTCCCAGTTTGGGGCAAAGGTGCCTGCTGCCTTGTCCCTGGTGCCATTGTTAACTTTGCGGAGGACCAAGTCCCCTACCCTGAAACTCCTATGTCGGACCCTCGAGTCGTAGTATCTAGCAACACGCCGCTTGTAGGCCATGTTTTTTAGGTTAGCTTGGTCTCGCCTTTCCTCAATTAGATCGAGGTTGAGGGCAATCTGCTGATCGTTGGTGTCCGGATCGTACGAGATTACACGGTATGATGTTTCTCCGATCTCCACGGGGATCACGGCCTCTGACCCAAAAGCTAGGGCAAAGGGCATTTCGTTTGTGGCCGTTTTGTATGAAGTACGGTGCGACCAAAGGACGTCGTTGATTATGTCTGCCCATTTGCCCTTGTCTTCGTCCAGGCGCTTTTTTAGGTTGTACTTGATATTTTTATTGACGGCCTCCACTTGGTCGTTGGACTGGGGGTGTGCAGGGGATGCGAAGAGAAGCTGTATACCGTATGTTTGGCAGAATGCTTTGAAGCGATTGCAGTCGAACTATTTCCCGTTATCGGTCACGATGGTGTGTGGGATCCCTAAGCGGCAAATGATGTTCTGATATATGAATGATTCGATCTGCGCTGCTGTGATGGACGCGAGGGGCTACGCCTCCGCCCATTTGGTAAAATAGTCTACTGCCACCACAGCGAAGTTTACCCTGCCCTTGCCCGTAGCCATTGGCCCGATGAGGTCGAGTCCCCACTGCGAGAACGGCCATGGGCTCATCATGGAAGTGAGGGGTTCAGCTGGCAAGTGAGGGATCTGGGCGTGTCGCTGACACCTGTCGCATTGCTGTGTGAAGGCAGTGGCATCTGCGAGCATTGTTGGCCTGAAGTATCCCTGGCGGAATGCCTTATGTGCCAAAGTGCGTGCGCCCGAATGGTCTCCGCATATGCCTTCGTGCATTTCTCGGAGAACGTAGTCTCCTTGTTCCGGCGTGAGGCAATTTAGCAGTGGGGTGGTAAATCCTCGCTTATACAGATGATCGTGCTGAATGGTGTAGCGAGTGGCCTGCCGCCTGATTTTCTTGGCCTCCAGCCTGTCTTCTGGGAGAGAGCCATCATGTAGGTAGGCCCTGATGGGGTCCATCCATGTCGGGCTGGTGTTGATGGTGCATACAGGGTTCGGTCTGGTGCTAGGCCTGTGTTGGACTTCGACTAAAACTTGTCTCTCTTTCTTGTCATCAAGTGAGGATGCCAGTCGAGCCATGGCATCGGCATGGCCGTTTTCCGATCGTGGGATCTTTGCAACCTCAAAGTTCGTGAACGACGCAAGTAGCTGCCTGGCGAGGGCCAAGTAGAGAGTCATGGATGCGCCCTTGTCCTCGAAATTGTCGTTGATCTGGCTGACGACTAGTTGGGAGTCGCTGAAAATGCGTAGTTGCTGGGCCTCCATGTCTCTGGCGAGACGTAGGCCAGCCAGTAGAGCCTCGTATTCTGCCTCGTTGTTGGATGCTCGGAAGCTGAACCTTATAGCGTACTCTAGCTTGACTTGGTCGGGGGAGGTGAGTACTAAGCCGGCCACCGACCCATTGTGGCAGGCTGAACCGTCGACGAACAGCGTCCAACAGGGACGTGTGGGGTCGATGCCAGAGGTAGATGGTCCTTCTCCTTCCCTGGCGGGAAGATTCTGCCTGCTGGTATCCTCAGGCGGCATGCACTGGGTGGGTTGGTAAGAGTAGTCGGCGACGAAGTCAGCCACTTCTTGTCCCTTTTCGGCAGTCTTTGCCACATAGTTAATGTCGAACTCGCTGAGCTCAATTGCCCACTTAATCAATCTGCCCGAGATGTCGGGTTTCTGGAGGACCTGCCGGAGAGGTTTATTAGTGACGACCTTGATTTCGTGTGCCTGAAAGTATGGGCGCAGCCGCCGTGCCGTCACTACCAGTGCAAGTGCCAGCTTCTCCAAGTCGGGGTATCTTGTTTCTGCGTCTTGCAGAGCCTTGCTGACGTAGTAGACCGGGTTCTCGGCACCTGCCCTCCGGGTGACGAGGACTGAGCTTACTGCGGAGGCGGATACTGATAGGTAAAGGAAAAGGTGTTCCCCCCATCTCTGGTCGGGTTAAGAGCGGTGCGCTGCTCATGTACCACTTGAGCTCTACGAATGCCTTGCTGCACTCGTCCGTCCAGTTGATTCTTTTTCCCTTGCTTTTTAATGCCTTAAAGAAGGGAGTGCACTTATCCGTCGCCTTGGATATGAATCTTGTGAGGGCCGCTACTCGCCCTGTGAGGCTCTGGATGTCCTTGTGTGTCTGAGGGGGTTGCATGTCCATGATAGCCTTGATTTTTTCAGGGTTGGCCTCGATTCCTCTCTGACTAATCATGTACCCTAGAAACTTGCCCGAACCCACGCTGAAAACGCACTTGGCGGGGTTGAGACGCATCTTGTAGTGTTTGAGGACCTTGAACATTCTGGCCAGGTTAGGAACGTGTTCGCCTGCTGTCCTGCTTTTTACAAGCATGTCATCCACGTATACCTCCATGGTTTTGCCAATCTGGTCGGCATACATGAAGTTAACAAGGCATTGATAAGTTGCCCCCGCATACTTCAGGCCAAAAGGCATGACATTATAACAATAGACTCCCAAGTTGGTCCGGAAGCTTGTGTGGATCTGGTCGTCCGGATTCATTAGGATCTGATTGTAGCCCGAATAGGCGTCCATGAAACTGAGCAACTCGTGTCCCGCCGTAGCGTCCACCAGCATGTCGATTTTGGGAAGTGGGAAGTTGTCCTTCGGACATGCCTTGTTTAAGTCCGTGAAATCAATACACATTCGCCAGAGTCCTGTAGGTTTCTTGACTAGGACCACGTTGGCGACCCATGCAGCGTATATGGCCTTTCAGACGAAGTGGATTGTGCTGAGCTTCGTGATTTCGGCTTACATGGCCATTTGCCTTTTCGTATCATAACTTCGTTGCTTCTGGGCGACTGGCCTGAAGGTGGGATCGATGGTGAGCCGGTGGCAGATCACATCGGCGGATATGCCGGGCATGTCCGCGTAGGACCATGCAAACACTTCAGCGTTGTCCTGGAGGAACTGGATGAGTTCGGAGCGGATGTCGGGCCTGAGTTTCGAGACGATTTGAACCTGGCGGTCCCCGTGTTCACTGGAAAGAGGGATTGTCTCTGTCTCTTCCACCGGCTCCGCATGGGGCGTGTGAGCCAAGTCGCGGGGGTCTTCCGGGGGGCTGTCCCTGAGCTTTTCTATGTATCCTGCTTCCACAGGGTCGTCACCGAGTGCCGATTCAGTGACCGTGAGCGTCTCTGTTGTCTCGGTCGGCCTCTGGTTGGTTTTAGTGAGAGAGGTGGCATAACACGTCCGGGCTGAGAGCTGGTCTCCCTGTACCTGGCCCGGTCCCAAATGGCAGGACCCATCCCAATCCCCCCGGGATTAGTGCGGGATGACCCTGCTCCCGTCTGACACGGAGTGTCAGACAAGGGATATTTCCGACCTTTGCCCTCCCGGGCTATCAGAGTACGCCAGGATCCGGAGGAGGTATGTGATATCCCGGTCTCTGCTACAGTCCACATCCGATGTCAACCTGAAGGGCAGTCAAAACATTAAAAACTATGAGTGGACAAAACAAAAGTTTATAAAAACATTTCATAAGACATTTGTACCCTCCACTAAAAAAAGCATGCATGCATTCGAAAACCATTTATCCAAAACAAACCATATGTGGGACTAAGCCCAAAGCAGATATAAACCAAGGTCGAAAGGACCACAATGAAAACGACCATACGGGCCATTGCCCAAATCCATAAGGGACTCGGCCCCAAACCATAAAGAAACCAAGTACACGAGCCACTGCTCAAATCCTGTGCACACCTGTGCACACCACATATCATATATCATATATACATATAAGTCACACAACCAATCCTGTCACGGTATCCAAAGCTACGCGCGTGCTACCCGGGTCTCAATCCGAGTCATCTCAAAGTCAAGGTCAATGTCCGCAGACCACTGACCCTACCCGAGGTAATAGTAATCATAGCCTTCCTGAGAGTAAGGAACCCAACTGGGGGGTGACTCCACTCAGTCGGTGCTCCGTGACTACTCCGGGGTCCACCCAGGCCAACGACCCTCCCCGGAGGAGATAATAGAAGTAAAGGAAGGTAGATGAACATATATATACATAACATAAGCATTCATGACCGGTTCCCCTGAACCGTCATTATCCATAATATCCATAATCAGGTAACATGCCGGTTCCCATAAACCGTCATGTACCGTAATAACATAACCGAGGTAACATGCCGGTTCCCATAAACCGTCATGTACCGTAATAATGCCGGTTCCCATAAACCGTCATGTACCGTAATAACATAACCGAGGTAACATGCCGGTTCCCATAAACCGTCATGTACCGTAATAACCAACAAGGGTTCATGCCGGTTCCCATAGACCGTCATGAACCTGGGAATCCATTTAAGGTTCCCTGACCTGAAATCAAAACCGTAAAGTGACTGGGTCTCGTACCCGAACATAGGACATCAGCTGGGCACCGTGCCCGATATCTGAGGTCATATGCCCGAGACAAAACCAAATGGGTTTCATACCCGAGTTTATCCTTTTATAAATCCAAAACCATTTCATTAAAACCAAATAAGAAATACAGACTCGTATAAGCACCGTATAAGGCCGAAACCTCGAAATACGTGCTTATACGTAACCACATACAAATGCACCCATGGCATTGCCAAACATGTAATAAAACATATAATAAACATTTATGCATGCACCAATTTAGAAAACAAGGTCCACTCATAGACCGTCCGAGCTGCCGCCTCGATTTGCGCGCCATTCGACTCCCCGAGCCGATCACCATCACCGGGACTCCGAAACCTATCCAAATCGTAATAGAAGGTTACTAACTACTTGATTAACCTCCTACCAAAGCCCCGTAATTTTCCCGATTTTCTAACTATTTTTAATCCCGAACCTAAAACTTCCGATGCCCCGAAACATGTCGAGACGGTGTCCGATCGACACGAAACCAGTCCCAAAATGTTCGTTACATCGAATAGAAGATTTCGTATGTTGGAACCTTCCTCAGATTCCCTGCCACGCGCCCTCATGCGCCGCCTGAAGTGGCTGCGCGTGGGCTTCACGCGCCAGCTACAGTACCTGCTGACGTCATCGCTGACGTCAGCATGATGTCATCTGACAGCTGTCAGGTCTGACATGTCAGACTCTGACAGGTGCCACGTGTCATGCTCCCATTGGTCCACGTCACTGTGCTGTCAGTGCCACGTGGCAGTCTGACATGTGCCACGTGTCATCACGGCACTGGTCCACGTCAGTGCCACGTGTCAGCCCCTGATTGGGCCACGTCACTGACATGTCAGTGCTGACTGTGCACTGACATGTGACACGTGTCGCACTCCTATTGGCCCATTTTCTGACATGTCAGCTGACATTGTCAGATCTGACAATGATGACGTCATCCCTGACATGATGACGTCAGCAGGATGACATCACCTGTCATCTCTGTCCTCCCGCGGGTCGACCCGAATACCAGTAACCGGGTCGCCGTGACCCGCGGCTTGACCCGGTCGGTTCTCCCTGCTCTGGCCACCATTTTTCCTCCCGTTTGTCCCATTCTACTCCTCTCAACCTAACCTAAAGATCCATGGGCTTAAAAACTATGAAACGGGTCGCGATAATTACCTACAGTGCCAAGAATAGTCGTCCAGTTTCCGGCCGACCGTCTGGGCTGCACCGTCGTCCCCCGCCACTTCATTCGATCCTGTTAGCCTCCTCAAGTCCCCAGAATCACAACCTAATTATTAGTTTCGATTCAAACCCAATAAAACTCAAGTTTCAAATTCAACCCCAAAACCTACCTTTTCGAGTTTCCTCCCGCCGTGTCCTCCGTCGTCCTCAGCCGTCGTGTCCTTTAGTCCTTCATCGTCACATCCTCACATTATCTCTCTGGTCTCAGTCGCAGATGATGAGGGAGTGTGGGTGTTGGCTGTGTTTTGAAGAAAATGAAGAATGGAGGGTTATGGGGTTTTTCGGGTTTGTGAGGAAAATGAGGAATGAAGATGTGAGTTGATGAGATCAGATGAGATGAGAGATGGCTGATGAGAGAAAGAGAGATGGGATGGAGGGTGTGGATTCAAAGTTAGAATTGAAATGGATGGTTAGGATTAATGGTTGGTGGATTTGATTATAAAAATAATTAAATAATATTAATTAATTAGATAGATCCACATTTTGGGGGATCAAGTCAATGGGATGAGTGACACTTGTCACTCATCCATGGGGCCCACCAAAATATCCACCCAATCAGATTTCGCCGAAACGTCCCCGTCTCGAAGTTCGTGCATAGTGAAATCGAACTTCCGTGACCCATAACTCTCCCGTTCGAAGTCCGATTTCAGTGTGCTGCCTGCCTATGGATTCGTATCGTCCTTATCTACGTAACGGTCTTCTGCCCTCGGCAATCGGACCTCCCGGTCAAAAAGTCAACATTTGACCTCCTATTCACCCAAATTACCAAAATGCCCCTAAACTTCCAAACGTCATAACTTCTTCCTCGAACGACGAAATTGAACGTGCCACCTGTCTATGAACTCGTGACGTCACGAACTACGTCACGGTCATCGGTCAAATTCCATTTGACCGCCCGATTAAAAAGTCAACGTTTTGCCACCACTAGGGGCAAAACGGTCATTTCGCATCGTTCGTCCGATTTCGCCCTACTAATCACGGATTGACCTCACTAATCGTGATTAGTCACTAATCTAATCATGGAATTTGGGACGGGTCGTTACACCAAAGGTGTTGGGAATTTCATAAGCAGGAGGTGAGTGGATACGATGGCTCGTATCTGGTTGAGCAGGCCCCGACCAAGGATCGCGTTGTAAGCTGTTGGACAATCGACCACAAGGAAAGTAGTCAGTGTGGTGGTGGTGAGGGGCTCGGAGCCCATGGTGATTGGTAAAGTGATAATCCCCCGGGGGAGGACTGAATCTCCTGAAAAACCAAGAAGAGGCGTGACCTTGCGGTCTAACTCTTTCTCGTTCAAACCCATTCTCTGAAAAGCATCCCAAAAAAGTACGTTGACCGAACTGCCGGTGTCGACGAGAATACGACCTACGTCGCAGTTTGATATTAGCGCCCGGACGATCAGGGGGTCGTCATGGGGAAAAACGATGCCCCGCTCCTCCTCCTCCGAGAAGCTGATAGGTTTCCATCCGGTCTTTGCGATCTTGCCGGGTCGGCTGGCACCGATGCTGAGTACCTGGCTGGATTGCGAAGCCCTGTTGAAACCCTTCCTGGCCCGGTTTGAGGTGATGGGGGAAGATAAGGTCGGGCCTCCACTGATGGTATTGATCTGAAGGCGCGCCGGGGCGGCCTGTGCTCGGGTCACAAATTGATCGAGTCTGCCATCGCGGACTAGCTGTTCAACTATGTCTTTGAAGGCGATGCACTCCTTAATGGTGTGCCCATTGTACTTGTGGTACTGGCAAAATGCCTCCTTGTTGATGACAGGTCGGTAGTTTGGGTTTCTTGGCTTGGGCTTCGGGATCATCTCCTCCACACTCAGTAGGACATTGTCGAGCGTCGTGTTTAGGATCGTGTATGTTTCGAACCGGCGCCTGGGGCATGCGCCCTCTGCTACCAATCCTGTGCCCTCCTGGGGGTTCCCGCGGTGAAAGTCGCGGTCGTTGCGACCTGAACGTCCCCGCTTTTCCTAATTGCGAGAATCAAAGTGAAGCTTCCTCTTCCCGGTCTCGGAGCGACTGTCGTCATGATTATGGGAGTTTGGTTGAGCTCTTCCCGAGCTTGTGGTTGGGGGGTTGGGCTGAGTGACTCTGCTCTCCTTTGGAGGAGTGTGGAAGAACTCGGCCTTCGCATGGATGCTGGCCCTTCTCATAAGTTCGGCATAGCTTCCCCACTCTTCCGTATGGGCCGCGTATTTGAAAGGAGACTCTTTGAGACCACTCCGAAAGGCATTGAATGCGGCCTTGTCGTCTGTATCCTAGCAGCGGGAGTACTCTAAGCTAAACTTTGCGGCATATTTTTGGAGGGTCTCGTCCTCCCTCTGCCTGATGGAGAACAGATCGTCCGTGGAAACGAGCCTGATTGTTTGGATCATGAACTGACTTAAGAACGTAGAGTGTAGATCCTCAAGGGAATCGATCGTGCCTGGCGGCAGACGGTAGAACCAGTTTAGGGCCGCGTCGGTGAGGGTGGAGCTGAAAATGAGGCACTGTTCGTCTTCCGAGGCATCGCGGTATGCCAAGGCAGAAGTGTAGTTGTTCCAGTGGGTGTTGGGGTCCCCTTTCCCGGTGTACAGGGCAATCTTGTGGGGCTTGACCCCACTTCTGTGACGGGAGCGGAGGAGCCTTTCTGAGAAAGGACCGGGGTTGGCCTTCTTCAAGGCTGGCGCCTTGTTCCTATCTTCCTTTGCCTCCAAGGCACGTACTCTTTTCAGGAGGGCCTCAATCTCTGCGCTCTGACCGCTGGGCAGTTGGGTAGAAGCCTCATTCGGCCGTCGGCCCTTGTCCTGGCGGACCCTTGCTTCTCTACCTTGGGAGTAACTACCGGCCGTTGAGTCGGTCTCGTCCGGACGCTCCCGTGAGTGGGTTTCGCTCTTCTTCCTTGCCTGGCAACCTCCGTCCCTTGGCCCGTGGTCCGGGTGTTCCGTGGCGACCTGGCGGTCGGTTGAGCCGTGATGCCGCACTGACGAGGTCCGTTCATCTGACGTTTCGTAGGAGAGCCTAGCTGGCACGACTTGGCGTTCTTCCAGCAGCTGTCGGGCATCGCGGTACATCCTGGTTCCTGAGGGTCCTGCCCCCGTTCGTTGGATGAGGAGGCGACCGGAGGAAGCAGGGTTCGGCCTTTGCTGTCTCCGCGGCTGATCCGATAACCTCTAGACTACAGTGTCCGCAGCATGTGGCCTGTCTGCCTGTCTCTCCTCGACCCGTAAGTTGTCGGCCAGTTCCCCTCCTGGTTGCCCCTCGCGCTGGGCCATCCTCACGAGGGCAACCGTGTTTGTGTACTGCTCCGTTAGGAGTTGGTTCTTCGCGTCGATTTTGGCATTGTGGGCCTTCAGCGCGGCCACCTCGCGCATTAAGTCGTCCAGAGTCTGCCGGTAGGCATCTGGGACGCTCCCGGTTCTGTTTCCCCTAGTGAAGGGGGTGTGATTGAGCTCTCCCTCGTCTCGTTCGTCCGACATGGCCTTTGGTACGATTCGGGACGGCTGATCTGGTGAGAGAGCGTGGGCTGTTGTTTCAGATTCCCACAGACGGCGCCAATCTGTTGATGCAAGAAATGGATCAACCTATTCCTGCCTCGCTGAGCTTCCTTCGTGATCCCTCTCGAAATATTGTGGCCTGCACAGGAAGAGGGTAATGCAAAGGGACACCGGTGTGATGCCGGCCGAACAGTCTCTGATGCTTAAGTCAGTTAAGTAGGAGGATACTGTTGTAATTTAGACAGCGTGAGGGCAAGATTGTCATTACCTTTTGGAGGGGGATGCCCTTGAATTTATAGTAGCATTGAATGTGTTTGTTGGTGTTTGTCAATGTGGGATAAATGTTGCTGCCTCTAGGAGTTTGACAGGTGTCCTGTGGTGGTCCCGGATAGCATTTATGACTTGTCAGTAAGCCTTGCCGACCAGATTTGGTCTTCCTATGTCGTTCTTGGCTTTGTTGGCGTAATCTGAGACTTGCCTGGGACTGGTGGAGCGGGAACATGTCAGATTGGTTCGGGTCTCTGACCAGGCCGACCAGTTTAGGTATGAACATTTGCAATGCTGCTTCTCTACGATTTCTCTTCCCCTTCCTCTTCCTCTTCCTCTTCCTTTTCCTCTTCCTCTTCTCCAATATCAGGTTTTCGCGTCTCTAGCTCACTGTCACAAGCCTGAGAGCTTAGAGCTTTGTATACTGACGTTCAACGTTCTGAACCATGCACATTATATACTGTGATCGACTGTTCATTTCATCAAAATGGCATCTGGACCGTTCGTTTGACGGTCAAGATTCAGAGGAACCACATCATGCATACATATTGGCACGTGTCAGCCCTTCATTCAGTTGGTCTTCATTCAGACAAGGTTTTAATAAAGTCACTTGTATGCATTAAGTCTTACGGGTCTTCTTTTATGAAATCTAATATTTTTTTTAAGTTGGATTTAGAATGAACTAATGTGAAATGAAGAGATTCCAAATCCAAACGGAGGGCATATAGCCGTGATAAAAATATAAATGTATTGCCCATTGTTATGACTTATGAGGGCATATAGTCGTGATAAAAATATATTGAATCAATTATAGAGAAGAATATCCTATTCAGGCATTTCGCATGGACATGACACCCATCATTTCCCCTTAACCTTCTCACTTCCCAAGAAATGAAAGACCACATCTAACTCTGTCCATAAAGCTTATATACGAAGGAGGTCTACAATCATTGTATGGTTGGGAGTAGTCCATGGCTTGACTTGGCATTTTTCCTATCTTTGTCTTTCTCGTTTGATTTAAGCAAGCAATTTGACCCTCGGTTTGATCCATCGATCTTGCCACTTATGAAATTCAGAACTCCAAAACTTTGAGATATAATTTACTATCCGAATTTTGTAACTTGTCTAACAGCATATTAAGATCATCTCGATTCAATACAGTTGTCCTATCTTTCTCTTTTTCTCGTTTTTTCTCATAGGCAAAACGATTCAATACGGTTGTCTTTTTAATGTTTTTTTTTTCATTCATAATTTTTTGGAATTATTCAATTGGTTTTTAGAGTTCGTGCAACAAGGCTACTAGTGCCAAACATTACTAAAATTATATCTTCGGAATATAATTATTATTTTTTCTTTATATATTTTGTACGAAGCTTTGTAGAATGGTAATTAGACAATAACTGGCCCAGAGAAGGAGAAGATTACTACGGTAGATTGTTTCCTATGTCTAAGGCTGACAATAGGTCGTATCATGTTGAATTCGTGTCGTGTCATAAATTCTATTTTACTCAAATATGTTCAATCCAAACCCGACCCGTTTAATAATTGTGTCAATGATGTGCAACCCGAACCCAACCCTTAATGACTCAGGTAACCCGTGTAACTTATTTAATAAATAAGTCGTACTTGAAACTCAATTAACCTATAACCCGTTTCATTTATTTAACATATTTAACCTATTTAAATTATAAGATTTAATAGATGTTTATGTAAGTAAATAAGTAAATATATGAATTAATAATGACACATTTATTAAATAAATCAATATATAAGACAATATATAGATTAATAGATTAACCTAAAACTTAACCATTTGTTAAGCGGGTTAGTAGATTATTATACGGATTAACAAGTTGACTTGAAATATATTCGTTTATTAAATATGTCATAACAGATTAACCCGAAAATAACCTGAAATTTTAATCGTACGGGTTTAATCCAGATAAATCCCGTGCAGATTTTGAGTCGTATAAAAAATTGCCACTCTTACCTATGTCCTCCAAGCAAGATAATTTCATGTTGACCAAGGGAAAAAAAGGTTGGTCTCAGTGCAATGTGAAAACATGGTAACCAACAGCAGCATCCACTATATCAAACTACGTATTGCAAAAATACATAGATACCGGAAGCCTCAGGTCCTCTGGTTTTACAAAACCACGTATTCATGAGTGAATCATAAATTAACTCCTCGGTAAATTAGCAATTATGTAAACATTCGATCGCATGTGAATCGTTAATTAACGTGCGGATTTAAAAAAGGGAGCAAGGCCTAACAGAAAGCTTAGCTGCTGCATTTGGCCAAATATGCATCCCATCCTTGAACACGGTATTCATGAGCTGCCTCTGCAGGGTTTGCAGCCTTTATAATTCCCCGACCCACGATTATAACGTCACTGCCTCTATCATAGATCACCTGGAACACAATTTTTCTCAATCAAAAGGCAAACATACAAACTAATAGCATTAAGAACTGCAGGTCAAATCCACGAGGTTGAATTACAACAATTTTCTGTCTTATGGTTTGTGGTTGCCTTGTTGGTTAAATAGAATGAAACTAAATAATATTTTCCTACAAGAGAGATTGATTTCACAACGAGGGTTTAGTTAATATCAAACACTAATTCGCAGATCTCTCAATCTGTATGGTTACCAATATAAAAAGAACGTAGCATGAACTTACAGAGTTGGGAGTATTATATTGCTGGCCAAGATTATCACCACCAGACACCATTTGCACTCCAGGGGTTGCCTGGATGAAAACTGGATTTACTGGTGCCCCTGGCCATGATGCTGGATTAACCGAAATGAAGCCAATCACAAAGTCAGAATGCTCCTCGGCAATCTTCAGTGCTGCAGCCGTGTAGTCTCCTTTGGCAAAGTTACCAGCTGAGCTCATTTCAGCAAGTAGCAATAGTCCCCTACCACGTGGCAATCCCTAAGAGAAGTAAAAGAGTACTAAAAGGTTAAACAATTATTACTTCTGAGCTAAATTTGTGCACATACGTTGATTCAAAGTTGCAAACCTTTAACTTCAGCCCATCCACAATACCAGGACCAGAGATTATGTGACAATTGACTATATCAGCCCAGTCCAATATATGGAATATACCTCTGCAAGCAGAAGAACCGAGAAGCTAAGAGGAAGGAAATGATGCTAACAGAAAGAAAATACAAATGACAGCTGAGCCTCACCCTTCATACTGCATTGTAACTGTGTTACCAATGTCTGCAAACTTACGATCTTCAAAAATTAAAAAATTATGTTTTTCTGCAATCTACAATTGGATAAACCATTCATCAGCATAACTTGGCAGTTACTTTCAACCAAACAAAACATATTTATAACTGAACAAGTCAATATAGTCCTGCTCAGCAAAAATCAGGAATAGGTTAATCAGTGACTCATTTGACTACGGATTATAAATCTTCTTTTTTCCCCCCAACAGAGGCTAATGATTATGACATGAATAACCAATGCTAGCGGTTTTTCAATTAAACTTAATCTTATAACACAACCAATGCTTGGAAAATGTAGGGTTGATAACTTCTTAGCAATTCATTCAGTCAAACAATGCCAGTGGGAATCTTATCGGCTTGTATATGAAAGATCCATCCATTTTCAGAAAAGCTAACTTGGTTTAACCTAACACTTAAGTGGCAACTAAAGAACAGGAAAGAGATTAAGTATTAATTTCCCACCTCAAGCTGCACCAAGATCCATGATCTATAGCAGCTAGAACATATTAGAAGATCAATACATAATTGTGGTTAAGATTCGTGAATAGGAGCATGGTAACCCAACTACTGGATTCCACAAGCAGTTCAATGAAAATTACAACACATTAAATCTACTTCGTTTCACAAAAAAAAAAAATTACATTTAAATCTCCTTAAGTCAATTTCCAAATGTATGTATGTTGCATCTGAGAATATAATAAACTGGCTCAAAGTATCAGACTAAAGAAAACAGTGAACTACATGACATCCAATCAAACCAATAATAGATGGAAAAATCTCTAGCAAGAGAATGCACACTTCAATTTCATCAAGGCTCACTGTACATTAACCCCCTAAGCACTCCATCTTCACTATAATGAAACGGAGATATGGTATGTGGAAGTAGAAGGGAAAGTCAAGTTGGGTGTGGTGAATATGATTGTATATTTCTAAATAGACTATCATACATAAACAATAAGTATTTATCTTATGAAGGTCAGGCTCATACACATCAATAATAACTACATAAAATTTATGTGGTACATGAATAATGCTGTCATCAGAGAAGAAGTAAAACCAGAATAACCAGAAGTCATTAAACAATCATTGCAAAATAGAAAACATAGCGAATAACAACTTGTAAACAGGAAGACAGAAAAAACAAGTTCACAACTATACCGAACGAAGTTTGGAGCCAAAATCTGGGGTGAAATCAGGCAATATATCAACGTGCGTTTTCAATAAGCATATCTCAGGCCCAACCTGCGTTTTTAAAAAAATAGAATCAGCCAAATGTGGAAATTCTTCTTCAAATTTACCTCTTTTCCACCGGTAAAGTCAAATTACAACCAATCTATTTCAGTCAAAGGTAGCACCACCACTTGAACTTTCAGGTCAAACACATACAAATTATTCTTTCACAACATATGCAAAAATTTCAGTAAAGTACAAAAACAAACCAGGATGAAACTTCCCAATTCCATTCTTTAACTGGGCTTAAATTTCAGGCCCAAACTAATACTAGAGCAGGTCACCACCTTTGTCCATTCCAAACCCGCAGGTTAAGTTCTAACTTCCTAACCCAGAACGTGCACGTGTAAACTTCATGTGACACCGAAAATTACAGTTTGATAATAGTATTTCATCTTAGCTCGAGAGGCCATCGGCACTGATCCCTGGTCAACGACCAGTATTTCTCAACATTTGGGTCGATGCAGTTAAATTGGCTGTACTCTCAAAATAATTCCGGGAAAATTATAACGAAGTCATAGAAAATCATACACATCAAATCAATACGTTGCAATTTCAGCTTTCAAATACACTGACCTTCTCAGCAATATCGAGCAACTCCCTGGCGGTTCCAACATCCGCAGCCAAACTCAGATTACTCTGCTTCTGCACCATGATCTCAAAAAGCCTCTTCCCAGTCGGATTCTTAGCCAACTTCGCTCTCTCCTCAAACGGCAAAGCCTTAACCCTAACTTTCTCGACATTTTTTGGCACAACAGTCGCCGCAACCTTCCGATTCTCCTCCAAAAACCTCAAGACGACTTCCTCGGTCTCCTCCGCAACCTTCCCCTTCTTCTTCAAAACCCTAACCATCTCACTCAACCGAAAAAGCGAATGCAATCGAATCCCGTTCTCCTCCAAATTCTCTCTTCCCCCTTGTTCCCGGTCGATCAACACGACGGCGTCTTGGACCTTCAGCCCGACGGCACGTAGTGGCGCGGCCGTCTCCAAGACCGACGCGCCGCTTGTGACCAAGTCCTCGATTATGAGGCAGATTTGGTCTGGCTTGAATACGCCTTCGATGACCTTGGCGGTGCCGTAGTCCTTCACCTCCTTGCGGCGCATGAGCATGGGGATTTCATGGGACGTGCTGATGCACGTGGCTATGGGAAGGGCGGTATAGGGTACGCCGCAGATGAGGTCATATCGTGTGGAGGAGGGGACGGTGGATATTAGGGTTTGGGAGATTTGATGGAGGAGGGAGGGGTATGATACGATGAGGCGCAGATCTATGTAGATTGGAGAAAAGATGCCGGATTTGAGTTTGAAGTTACCGAATTTGACGGCCGAGATTTCGTGGAGTTGGAGGATTAGGGACTCGGTGGACGGCGACGATGCCATTCTGCTAAGCTGGTGGCGGCGGCGGCTGCTTGTGGAGAGAAAACAAGTGTTAGTGGAGTGAGTGTACACAGAAGTAGCGGCTTTTACGTACCAAATAAATAGAGTAAAAGGTTGAAAATGATATAGAGAGGTGCGGGCCGTGGGTGTGACATCTTTCTATCTTTACCATCAAATAAACGTAGTCCATAGTTTTACCTGCAATAAGGGTAGCAATTTTTAATACGTTTTTATATTCGATTTGAAATCTATATAAAATTTATCCGAGATAATTTATATGGTTAAAATTTTGAACATTTTTAGATTAAATTATTATGACATAATTAATAAATGAGTAGATTTTATATCAACATGTTAATCCGTATAATGACATAGTAATCCATAAATTGGTAGATTTCTGGTCGACTTATTAATTCGTATAATGACCTATATATCAAGCTGTTTTATAAACGAGTTAATTACTAATCCATATATCTACCTATTTAATTACATATATACTTATTAAATCTTATAGTTTAAATAGGTTAAACATGTTAAACGGGTCATAAGTTAATTGAATTTCGAGTACGACCCCGTTTATTAAATGGATTACACAGGTTACTGAGTTATTAACAAGTCGGATTCGAGTTGGACATATTTGACACGATTATTAAATGAGCCAAATTCAGATTAAGTATATTTGGATAAAATAGAATTTATGATACAATACAAATTTGACAATACACAATCCATTGTCAACTCTACCGTGCAAATTGCTACTAAGGTACTTTTCAAAAACTAATTTGTTACAAACTTCAATCATTTGGGACTATCACATAATTATTTAATATTTTTATTTTTTTGATATATTCTAAAATCAAGATGCCTAATTATTGTATTGTACTTCCAACCTTACGCTCAGGTATTTACACTTAATTATCCCAAAAAAAATATATAACTTGGGTATTTATATGTGTGGTCAAACAATTATAGAAAAAAAGATATCACATTCGTGATATGAATCTTAAAAATGATATAGAAAGGTGCGGGCTGTGGGTGTGACATCTTTCTTTCTTTACCAATAAATAAATATAATCCATCTTTTTTTCACATGCTAGATAACCGTATAGTAAGTTTGACAATTTTTAATACGTGTAAATACCCGAGCTATTTCCATTTTTCCTGACCATTGAATCGTCAACTTAGCTTACTTAATAGTTTGGCCTAAATCGACCTTTTGACCTTTTGTTGGTCATTTTGTGTAACAACCCGTCCCGAATTCTGGGATTAGATTAGTGACTAATGAGGGATTAGTGAGATTAATCGATGATTAGTTGAGTGATTTCGGACGGACGGTGCAAAATGACCGTTTTGCCCCTAGTCTTGGGTAAAATGTTGAATTTTGACTCGGGCAGTCAAACGTACGAGGACCGATGACCGTGACGTAGATCGGGATGTCACGAGTCCGTAGACAGGCGTCACGTTGAAATCGGACGTTCGACAGGAAAGTTATGGTTCACGGAAGTTCGGGGAAATTATTGCACGAATTACGAGACAGATTACATTTGTACTCATGTGACCCAGATATTTATTTCAGGTCCAATGGATGAGTGACAAATGTCACTCATCCCATTGGTCCTTAACCCCAAATTGTGGATCTCAATCATGATTGGTGGGTTTTTATATTAAAATATTATTATTTTGATTATTTTATAATTCCCACATCTCTCATCTCTTAATCCTCACCGTCCATCTCTCCCATTCCTCTCATCCTCACCATTCATTCCATCTCATCTGAACCATCATCATCACGATCAAACTTCATTTGTTCTTCTTCAACCCGTGCACCACCAAATACAAACCCCATAACCATCTTCATTCATCTGCATCTTGAGGTTGTGAGAGTGTGACTGAGAAAGTGTGAGGCTAGAGGGACAAGGACGACGTGACGGTGACGGCCTGAGCCATGGCGGTGGCCATGGCGGAGGAGAACCGAAAATCGCGAAGGAAAGGTTTTGGTTTGAAATTCGAACATGGGTTTTAGGGGTTGTTGGTTGATTTTAATGATGCGAATGGCCTTCTGGTGACCATATGAGATGGTAAGGATTGGAATCGGGGGTTGAGGTGATCAGAGACTGCATGAAACAGGAAAAACAGGGCGTGTTCTTCAATCCAAACAGGTAAATTCTAGACCCATTTGCATGGTTTTGATCATGTAGGTTGATAGAACATGGTTATAGGAAGGTGTAGGAATTGAAATGGACGAAAACGGACCAAAAATGAGAGAGATATGGGCCTAGACCGGTCTCGCCGGTTCAACCTGGATCGGATTTGCAGAACCGTTCTGAACCCAGTTCGGCGAGAGGACAAGGGTGACTGGGTGCAGGCGCGTGAGGCCCACGTGCACCCCCTTTGGGCGGCAGGTGAGGGCCCGTGGGACCTCTTCTAGGGAAGTGTTCGACATGACTTTTAATCTATTCGATATAACGAACATTTTGGGACTGGTTTCGTGTCGATCAAACATCGTTTCGATATAGTTCGAGGTGTCCGAAGGTTTAGGATCGAGTTTAAAATATGTAAAAATTCGGAAAAATTACGGGGCTTCAATGAGAGGTTAATATGGTAGTTAGTAACCCTCTAGTATGATTTGGACAGGTTTGGGAGTCCCGGTGACAGTGATTAGCCCTAGAAGGCTTATGCCACGTATATCGAGGCGTTAGCGTAGGACGGTCTATGAGTGGACGTTGATTTCTAAACTGTGATGCATGCATAAATATTTTATATTTTTTATATATATGATTTCTATCATGAGGATTATGGTATTGGTGATTTACATGATTACACATATTTCGATGCGATTTACGTATTTGCATGTATATCGAGGTTTATGGTTTTACACAGATTAAACGTGTTGCGGTTTCGGTGATGGTTTGATGAGATGGTTTTGGATTTGAAAAGGTAAACTTGGGCATGAGACCCATTTGTTTTGGAAACCCTCGGACTTGAAGTCTATTTTAGTTACATTATCGGGCCAAGGGCCCAATTATTTCGTGGATTGATAAATTGATTTCAAATTTGAAAATATGGAATCGGGCATGAGACCCATTTGATTTATGAACTTTCGGACTTGGAGTCCATTTGATTTAATAAGGCATTGGGCCGGGGCCCAGTTGATTTACGAAATCGAGCACGAGGTCCAATTGTGTTTTATGAAGGTGATTTCAGGTCGGGGACCCATAAATGGATCTGGATAAATGGATTTGGATTTGGAAAGAATGGATTTCTGGATTCATGACGGTTTTATGGGAAACCGAGCATGAACCCTTTGAAAGATTTGAAAGGTTTTGAGAATGATTTCAAAATGGTTTTTCATATACCATCCTTTTATTTATGAATTGTCTCCTCTAGGGAGGGTCGTTGGCCTGGATGGACCCCGGAGTAGTCACGGAGCACTAATTGAGTGGAGTCGCCCCCCCGTGGGGTACCTTACTCTTAGGAAGACATTTATGGATTATAACCCCCAGGGAGGGTCATTGATCTGCAGACATTGACTTGGGTGGACCTTGGGGAGACTTGGGATTTGAGACCCCGGGTAGCACGCGCGTAGGTTTGGAAACCGTGACAGAATTGGTTATATGATATTTGGTAAACATGATTTCATGGATTTATGAAATGGTGTTTTGTGAATAGTAAATGGATTTGGGCAATGACCCACATACTCGGATTTACGGTTTTAGGCTGAGTTCCCACTTATGGTTGATATGCTATGGATTTGTGTAAATGGATTTAGGCAGGGGCCCGTATGACTAGGATTTACAGAATTTGGGGCTGAGACCCTAATAATGGTTATTAAAATAAATAGTTTGGTAAATGGTTTTCGAATGCATGCATGCTTTTTAGTGAAGGGCATAAATGTCTTTTTGTGACAAATGATTTTTTATTAAACTATTTATTTTCGTCCACTCACAGCTTTTGTTGTTTTTAATGCCCTTCAGGTGGATCACGGATGCGGGCTGTAGCAGAGATCGAGACACCACACTCCTCCTCCACTAATCCTAGTGCGCTCTGGAAGCCCAATCGAGCTAAAGGTTTTTAATTATCCCTTTTCTGACACTTCGTGTCAGACGGGAGCATGGCACATGGCACATCCCGTGATAATCCCGCCGGGGGGGGGGAGGGGGGAATGAGATGGGTCGTGTCATTTTGGGCTCAGTTATACTATACTATATTGTCTAAGAACTGAAATCACTACCCAAATAGATTCACGTAAGTAGTTCCATTTTGGTTTCCAAACAGGCTTATAACATTTTAGGGGATTCTAAGAACTTTAAGGCACTATATTGACCACCATAATGTTGAATGATGCGTAAAGAATGTGTGTGTTGTGTGTGTGTGTGTGTGTGTGTGTGTGTGTGTGTGTGTGTGTGTGTGTGTGTGTGTGTGTGTGTGTGTGTGTGTGTGTGTGTGTGTGTGTGTGTGTGTGTGTGTGTGTGTGTGTGTGTGTGTGTGTGTGTGTGTGTGTGTGTGTGTGTGTGTGTGTGTGTGTGTGTGTGTGTGTATGTGTGTGTGTGTATGTGTGTGTGTGTGTGTGTGTGTGTGTGTGTGTGTGTGTATGTGTGTATATAGTTTGTGTAGTCTCTAAGCCAACCCCGTCTTTCCTAACCATGAGTATGACAAGTTTGTAACTTGGGACTTTCAAAAACGTAGATCCATCCTCATTACTCTGATTCAGTTGATCGTCTGTTGAACTTAAAGAGTATGAACTCAGTCGAAGTAAAGACTCAATTTATGGTTACAATTACATAACATGGTTTTTGGGTAGGAGCATGCCAATAAATAAACTTCTGTAGTTACTAATACACATTAGCCTGACATCACTCCTCATGTAGTCTCTCTCTCATCTAGCTTACGGGGCTCTATGGTCAAGTCATATAATAATTAACAACAATCATGCCAGCAATTCAAAGCCGGTCCAAACATTTGATGTAACGACCCGTCCCGTACCTACGGAATTAATTAAGGATTAATCGGGATTAATCAAGGATTATCGAACGATCGGAGTTAAATGAAGATTTTTCCTTGAACAAGAGTAAAATGTTGACTTTTGACTCGAGAGGTCAATGCACGTGGGCCGAGGTCCATTACATAGATCGAGACGATACGAGTCCGTAGATAAGCGACACATTGAAATTGGACATTGTACGGGAAAGTTACGGGTCATAGAAGGTTCGATTACATTTTACGGTCACATGGTTTTCAAATTGGTTTGTCTTTAGTGGGCCTCAAAATATCAGTTTTGGGACCATATGATGAGTGACACTTGTCACCCACCCTATGTCCCATCTTATTTAATTCATGCAACCATCATCATCTTCATTTCTTCTTCCTTCATTCATCCAACTTGTACCCACCCAAACCATTTCCATCTTCTTGCTTCATCTTCTGAACTAGTCAGAGAGAGACAGAGTGAGGGAGTGAGATGGAGAGGCTAAGAGACAGCGAGGGACAACGGAGGGCACGGTAGTGGTGGCTGGAAACCATGGAGAAAGGTAACTCGTGGGTTTTTGAAATTTGGGTTTTGATTTTTGACATTTAGGCCATGTTTTGATGCCATGGTTATGTTCTTGGAGCTCATACCAGCATGTAGTATCGAAAAGGAAAGGTTTTGGATGACGGGAGTGGCCGGAACATGAGTTCAAAGTTTGGCCAAAATTTAGGGAGCTCATATCTTCAAAACTAGGTACTTTATCTCAATTATGGGTTCAAATTTGGATTCCTTGGCTCGAGTAGATAGATTACCATATTTAGAACGTGGGATTTGGTTGAGAAATGAGAGAGTTATTGAGCTTTGAAAAACTGGCCAACAATGGCGATTTTCCAGCCGCTAGCAGGCGAACCAGACGGCGGCGCCGATCGTCTTCTTCAGCGAGGATGATGACATCATATATGACGTCAGCGTTGACTTTGATGACATCAGTGTTGACTTTAATGACGTCAGTGTTGCCTTATACCATTGAATTTGATGACGTCAATGTTGACTAATGACGCTAATGTTGACTTTGACTATTGACATCAGCATTTACCGTTGATTTTTTGTTAATCGAACTTTGACCGGCACGTGAGGGCACGTGGGTACGAATTTTGAGGTTGAACGGATCTTGTTCAAAAAATTTCGACGATCTGAATCCAATGGTGGTGGTTTCAGGTCGATATGAGTTCGTTTGATAGGTCATTTGGAGGTTTTTAGCCTCGAGAAGCATGTTCGGGACCCATTGACTCTTCCGGGAGTTTTGAGGGTTTATGGTTTAGACTTGTATAGATGGTTATTGACCTTTAAATATGATTTGGACAAGTCTGGACATCTCGGAGATTGTGGATTAGCCACATAGTGGCTTACATTGCGGGATTTGAGCGCACAGCACAAACAGTCTGTGAATGGACTTTGATTTCTAAATATGATCCATGCATAAATGTTTTATATGTTTTATGAGTATGATTTGAGATGCATTGATTGCATGATGTTTTGAATATAAGTCGGCATTTTCGTGGAAAATACGGTTATGCACGCATTTCGAGATTTATGTTTCTATATGATACTTGGGTTTAGGCCGAGTAATCTACGTGCATGTGATTTATGTGATTTGAATGGTTTTACGGAGAAGCGTAAAATCGAAGATTTGACTATTAGTTTTGAATGATTTCATGGAGATGAGTGAAATGCTATTTCGAGCATGAAACCTAGTTGATTATTGACTTTGACTTGGATTACAGTCAAAGGTAGTTTTGAATAGTGATTTGAATAGTAAAATGGTTTTCAGATTTGAAAATTATATTCGAGCATGTATCCCAGTTAGTTTATGGTTTGACTTAGAGTATAGTCAAACGTGAAAGATATCGAGCTTGTGACCCAGTTATGATTTATGATATGAGATTTCTGGCTATGACCTTATTGTGGATTTATGAGTTTGGATTTGATAGGATTTGAGGAATCCTGAATTTGGGAAATGTTTTTAACATTGTTTTTATGATGGTTTTGTGGAAACTGATTTGATGGAATTATGTCTGGGCGTAGACCCAATTAAGATGTTTTGAGATGATGTGAAATGTTTTCCACACGATCATCATCTATGATGTGATGATAACCTTCGAACATCGACCATTATTTGTGATGTGTGATCCTAGAGAAGTCACAAGGACACTGCCTGCAGGAGTGTCAGAAATGGACATTTTGCAGACATTGAGCCAGAGATTTTGAGCCTATAGATGCAATCACTCAGATGTCGACCATCTTGTGTGATGTGTGATCCTGAGTTAGAACACCTAGACGTGGAACCACAGGCTCCGGGCCTAGTGTATATTCAGATGTGTAATCCCGAGTCGTACACGTAGCGCTGATATCGTGACTAGTGAGATGTTGGATATTGGATAAAGAGGATTGGTGATTATGTTTTCATGAGACTCCGGATGTGAGTCTATGATTCAGGCAGAGACCCTATTGAGATGTTTTACGAGATTGATTTGGGCTGAGACCCACGTGATTTGATTTGGGTGGAGTCCCTACATGATTTGGTTTTGAGCTGAGACCCTACTAAGGAAATGACTTTGATTGAGCCATAATTTCACTCTTTTTTTATTTTAATAGCAATATGATTTGCTTTTAAGAAAGTATTTGAAATACTTGTTTTCTGCTGCATGCATACTTTTTAAGTGAATGGTATAAATGTCTTTTCGTTAAATGATTTTATAAACTGTTTATTTTTGTCCACTCACAGCTTTTCATGTTTTTGATACCCTTCAGGTTGATCGCGGATGCGAGCTGTAACAGAGACCGAGACATCACATGTCGATGCGTACTCCACAAGTTACTGAGCACTCTAGTAACTCCGATCGGGTTACGGTTTTATCCCTGGTCTGGCACGTGGTGTCAGACGGGGGTATGGCGCATCTCACGATAATCCAAGGGGATTTGGATGGGTCGTGTCATTTGAAGACCTAGGGAAAAAATAAAAAAATGTGCCATTAATTCACACACCGAATCATTAAAAACATAAATTTTTACAGATTGATTATCTCAGTTTTATTCTCAATAAAATCTTATTAGGGGAAACCTATTGGGACAAAACTCCTAATAAATAAATAAAAGACCTCATGTCTAAAACATTACATTTAGTTAAAAAAGAAAACAAATTTTGGATTTCTAACTTGTACATACATGAAAATGTCCATATTCAAGACTATTATACTACAAACTTTCATATTCAATACAAATATTTAGTCTTTTTTTTTTTAGATAGAGGAAATTTTTTGGAAATTATCCATACAATATGTAATCGGGGTTCGAACTTGAGACCAACTATCTACAAGTCAATATTAGAATTAACTGAACTAGATATTGACAAGTATTTAGTCTTCAAATAAGAACTCCACTATTTAAAGAATTTGAACTAACATCAAACTTACATACTTCTATATTGTTTATTTATCTTCATGATTTATTTATTTATTATATATATATTTTTATATTTATAATTTTGGACTTATTTTGAGCCCTATAATATTTTAAGCCCAGGTTGTGTGCCCCTTGAGCCCCCTTTTGGACGGCCTGCCTTGCAATAATCGAATGTAATCATGGCTATTATCTTCATACTTAAATTCAGCTTCACATTTTTTGAAAAGTTCTAATGCCTTGTCAGAAGATTTCTTTGACATTATATTGTAATCATGGCTATTATCTTCAAACTTATATTCAGCTTCACATTTTTTTGAAAAGTTCTAATGCCTTGTCAAAAGATTTATTTCATACTATATAAAGAAAAAATTTCTAACTCACTTTACTCCTATAATCGGACATTAAATATCAATTTACTCTCCGAAACGGATTTAGTTCCAATGTTTTGCGACAATTACACATTTAGTTGTACCGTTGCTCTATCTGTTACCTCCTGTTAGTAATGACGTCATTGTTGACACATGTCAATCTGTAACGACCCGTCCTGAATTTCGGGATTAGATTAGTGAGTTTAATCGGTAATTAGTTGAGCGAAATCGGAAGGACGACGCAAAATGACCGTTTTGCCCCTAGTCGTGGGTAAAATGTTGACTTTTGACCTGGGAGGTCCGATGGCCGAGGGCTGAGGGCCGAGGACCATTACGTAGTTCGGGTCGATACGAATCCGTAGACAGGCGGCACGCCGAAATCGGACGTCAAACAGAGAAGTTATGGTCACAAGAAGTTCGATTGCACTATGCACGCATAACGAGGCAAGGATTAGGTGGCAATATCTATTTGAGTAGATATTTAAGTGGGACGCATGGATGAGTGACAAGTGTCACTCATCCCATTGGTCACTTTCCTAAAAACTGGATCTAACTAATTAAATATTATTATCCTAAATTATTTTATAATTAATCCCACCCACCTCTCATCCTAACCATCTATCTCATCTAATCTCTTATCTCTGCCGTCCATTTCCCTCCTCTGTTACCATCACTAGCTATCATCTTCTTTGTTTTCATTTCCTAAACCCCGAGCACCCTCCTCCATTTTTCCCCCTAAAACAAACACACCACCCTATCATCCCTTCACAACTGTGTTCATGTGTGTAATCATGAGACACTGTGTAACGACCCGTCCCGGAAATTAGGGTTAAGATCGTGATTAAGATGGGATTAGTGAGCTTAATCGGGGGTTAATTGGTCCCGATAAGATCGTTAGCCTGGAATGACGATTTTGCCCCTAGTTCGGGCAAAAAGTTGACTTTTAGTTCGGACGGTCAATTGGATTTTGACCGATGACTGTGACGTGGTTTAGGACGTTATGACTCCGTAGGCAGGTGGCACGCCCGATCCGACATCCGAGGAGGAAGTTATGATGTTCGGAAGGTTGAGGGCATAACCGTAATTTGGCGAAAATAGGGGAAAAGTTGTCTTTTCGTACGAACGGGCTTTTGTACGTTGACCGAGGACAATTAGGTAGATCTCGTCGTCCTGATTTCGATGACAGGTAGCACGTATTCATCGGACTTACGATGTGTGAGTTACGGGTCTAGAAAGTTAGTGGCACAATTGTAATTTTGGGGTTCAAGAAAGGGAATTTTGGTCTTTTGCACTTGGGATTTGTGCAACAGAGAGAGACAATGGAGGGATGAGATTGAGCCACTTGTGAGGGGAAGAGGGAGGATGGTGACACGTGTAGGGGTTCTAGTTGGTTCTAGGGAACACGGTCCCAATTATTTGGGCATTGTGTTCGTGCTTGTTCTTCGAACCAGAGAGAAACAGAGATTGAGGAATTGGGAGATTTGGACGGTGACGGTGTGAGTTTGTGTAAATTGGTGAGGGGGTGAGTGATCAGAGATTGAGAGGGAGACAGTGAGAAGGTTAGAAGGTGTGGTGGTTGTGTGTGGGTGAGTTGTGAGCCACGGGAAAACCAGGGGGGAAAACAGAGAACAGAGAGGAGTTTTGGGTGGTGGTGCTGCCGTGTTCGATCAATCGAGGCCGGTGGAGGTGTCCAGAGGACAGAGGAGGACGGAAGGAGATACTTACTCACGACTGAGCTCACGACGGCGACCGGAGGGCCGGTAATTTCTGGTTTTCCTTTCGATACTCTGTTTTGCCGTCGATTTTCAAATCGAAAGTCGTGAACTTAGGGACTGAGTCGAGGGTTTCTGTGTGTTGGGTGAGACTTAGGAAGGTCCTAGGAAGAGTTTAAGACAGCCACCGTGACAGGGGAAGACCTGGGTGGCCGGAGAAGAAAATAGGGGTTGTACGGGGTTTTGTTTTGAGTTTGAGTTGATGGGTTTTAGGCCGTGTCGAGGTGTTTGGAGTAGGGGAAAGGGTAGCTTAAGTCTGGACGATGAAGATGGTGAAGAAAGGAGGTGTTTTGGTGCAGGTACGGCGGAGAACCGGGAACGCCGGTTCGAATTGCAGCGGCCGGTTCGACCGGGTCGACTCGAGGAAGACGATGGTACTGTAGCTGGCGCGTGAGGCCCACACGCAGCCACTTTGGGCGGCGCGTGGGGGTACGTACGGCGGAGGTTGGGGAAGTGGTCAACATAGTTTTTGGTCTAGGTGTAGTGACGAGTCTACTGGAATTGGTTTCGGGTTGTTCAGACGTCGTTTGAAGTTAGTTCCGCGAGGTCGAAGGTTTAGGGTTCCGGTTTGTTTCGCTTAAGATCCGGGGATTTTTGGGGAAAATTAGGTGGACCTTCGTAGACGTGTTAGTAACGTACTTTGGTGGTTGTTGACAGGATCGGGACTTCCCGAGGAAGCAGAGGAACGTACGAGACGTTCGGGACGCGATTGAGGGCTCGGTACTGTGAGTGGACCCTTTCCTTAAACTCGAGCATGCATAACTGCTTTTAATTACTTGTTTTATGGTTTTAATCATGATTCTATGTTTATCGGATATGCTTTGTTAATTTTACATGGTTACACGTTTTTCGAGAAAGTTCGATTTTCAACACGTTTTACGAGAAAAGTGTAATTTCAGAATATGATGCTCTGGATTTGGGATTTCAATGGAGAAGTGGTTTGAATGTTCATAACGGGATTTTGAAAAATGATTTGGTGATTAAGGTTTTCGGTTTTAGAATCGGATTTCGAGCATCGGAATTTGGTTTTAAAGTTGGAAAGTGGAATTCCGGATTTAGGTTCGGAATGACGGTTCTGGATGTCGGAAGAGCTTCGGACCAGTGATTTCGGATTCGGGTTTGGATATGGATTTCGAAATGGTTTTCAAATGGTTTTGGATTGGATTTTCTGGATCTGGTTATTGGGTTTAAAGACCCGGATATTGTGATTGACGGGGAACGGGCCCGGATTGGGTTTAAAGACCCGGATTGAATTTAAAGACTCGGGAGTTTAAAGACTCGGATATATTGATATTTCCCCCGTAGGCCTATTGAGTTTAAAGACTCGGGAGTTTAAAGACTCGGATAGGTCCAGCAGGTTTGATCGGATAATGATGGCTTGGTACTTATGTTTTCTAATACGGTTTTTATGATGCGTATGATATGATTTCTACAACTGTTTTTATAGTGTTTCTGTTCTTATGATAAGGTTTACGTGATTGATAATTGTATTCAGTAACTGGGTTATGCATGCGGTTTCAAAATGGAGGGCTAAAACCCTGGTTTTATTATGAAATGGTCTTCGGAACTTCTTTTCTTATTTATGGTCCACTCACACCTTCTGTTTTAAATTGCCCTCTAGGTCGTGGAGCTAGAGCGGGGTTGTGACGTCGAGGCAGCGTCGGAGGCATAGAAGTTACGAGGGCGACCCCAAAGTGTTTTAAATTTTTCGTCTGCGTGTACTGTTCTTCGGTTTTGTCTTCTTTTGTATTTAGTACTATGCTCTGTATGACAGGACCCACCCCGATTATCGCCTCGATAATCGGGAAGCATCCTGCTCCCATCTGACAATCGAATCCAAAAAGACCGGAAAACTAAATAATATTACATCACACCCATTTTCAGACCAGGGAGATTAAACAAATACATCCGACTGGACGTCAAGTCCACAGTTTCACAGAGCATAATATTACAAAACAGGTTAAAAAACAAATCCTACTATGTGAACTAACTACTCCGCAACGGAAAACTTTATGCCTCCACCTCTGCCTCAGCGCTTGCCCCCACGCTTGTACCACGACCTGGAGGGAATTTAAAACAACAAAGTGTGAGTGGACCGAAACAAAGGTTAACAGAAAACAGTTTAAGGAAATCGGGGTTCGCCCTCCAATTTTATAACACGCATGCATAACCAAATATTCGAAAACCGTGTATTAAACATTCGAAATTATTTTTTCCGAAACACATGGAAAACACTACAGAAAACTATCATAGCTCATGTAAAACAATATAATATTACCGAAATCCAGAAATCGTCATTTGAACGTCAATTAAGAAAATCAAGTAAAAGTGAATCAATAATCACAAGTAAGCCGTTGGATCCATCCGAGTCTTTAAACTCAATATCAGGCCTTCCCGGGATATCAACGAGTCTTTAAACTCAAAACATAATCAATAGGTCTCAGGGTATCACAATAACCGAGTCTTTAAACTCACGAGTCTTTAAACTCAACTTACTGGGCCCGCCCCCGTCATCAATTAACCGGGTCTTTAAACCCAAAAATCAGATCCAACAATCAACCGGGTCTTTAAACCCAAAACCATTTATAACACAATACCTCATGATCCATTTTCCAAAAATTCATTCTGAAATCATAACTTGTTAAAATGGGACTTATGTCCGAATTCACATGCAAATACCGAAACATGCAATTCCCGAAATCACTTCAAATATAATCAAACGTCATAAACACGTAACATGCATAATCATATCCAAATACGTCATCAAAAGCATCATTCATGCATAGGCGAAAACCGTAACTAGAAACACGTAAAATACGATACTTATCTCGAAAAACGTGAAATCACGTGAAACCAAAATAGCATAGTTATCAGCATAAGATCATAAGTGAAAACACAAGATAATTAAGTAAAATAGTCATGCATGCACAATTTGGAAATCAAAAGTCCACTCACGGTTTTAGGACGCGTCAATCGCGCCCCGTGCGCTCCTCAGTAGCTTCGGAAATGTCCGGGCCTGTAAAAACGTACAAGGGGGGTTACAATCATCCTCAAATAACTCGTATGATTTCCCCTAATTTTTCCGGATTTTTCGACGAAATAAACCCTAAGGACCTAAACTTCCGAACCCCCAAAATTATCCCGAACGACTCCCGATCGACTCGAACCCTAAAGGTAAAATGTTAATTAGACTGAAAGGAATAAGTTTCATGTTGACCGTGACCGGTGATGACATCGCACGCGCCATCACGCGCCGCCCAAAGTGGCTGCGCATGAAAGCCACGCGCCAAGCTACAGTGCCATCTCCCTCACCCGAATAGCCTGTTAAACGGGTCTGATATCCGCGACTCAACCCAATCAGTTAGCCCTCAATTCTCAATCAATTCTTCCCGTTTTCAATCCTATCACCTTCTCTAATCCATTAATTTTAGGTCTGTATTAACGATTAACCTCGACTAACATTAAATCGATCCAACCCAGACTCGAACAGTCGAACTGGTCGACTTCTGGAACTCACCCAACCTAGCCCCATTTTCAAATTAACTTCACCAGTAGCTTAAGGGGACCTAGACGAACACAATGGCATAATCAATTGAACCCGCCGTTACCTGGAAGTCGTCGTCTTCAACACTGTGTTTTTTCAGAAACTGGAACTTGAGTTCCTGAGCAAACCTTGATCGAACCTCTTCAATTCTTGCACGGGGATGTTTGTAATGGCCTCAGAATGCTAATCCAACTCACGGTTTGGCTCGACTCACCTCGAAACTCGACCTTTGAATTTCCCTCCATTTTTCTGGTTTTCTTCCCCGTTTGTTTTTCTCTCAAACCCAGCCCTCAACTGATGCAAAAATGATCCCTCTCTCTTCCCTTAACTCAATTAATCGATCAATGCGGCCAGCAGCCCATGGGAGACCAGCTGAGGTCTCTGAAAAATTGTTTCCCGCACACAGAGCCCATGGCCAATTTTAAAACCTCACCCGTGCACGACATACAGTCCCAACCATCATGCCTTGTTTCCAATATCCTTAATCCAATTAAACAATTTAATCTGAGCAGTCCACTACAGGATTTAACAAAGAAATCGTGCAGGGCACTCACGGCTGCACTCTGTTTTTCACGGTGGTGAACAGTAACCCATGTAAAAAGACCAAAATGTCCTCCAACTTCCGTGACCCGTAACTCGGTCATCCTATGTCCGTTTTCATGCGTGCCGCCTGTCGTTGTACTCGGGGCATCGAGACGAACCTAACGGTCTTCGAGTCATGTGAAAACCAAATGTCAAACAAAAAGTCAACTTTTTCCCCTATAACGTCCAAATTACGATAATGCCCCTGAACTTCCGAACGCCATAACTTTCACCCTGTTCGTCAGAATTGGACGTGCCACCTGTCTATGAACTCGTGACGTCCTGAATTACATCACGGTCATCGCTCAACGTCCGTTCGACCCCCAATCAAAAAGTCAACAGTTTGACCACACCAAACACAGGGGTAAAAACGTCATTTTATTCAATATTTTACAATATTACATTTTTCGAATTTCCGGGGCGTTACAATCTTCCCACCTTAAGAAATTTTGTCCCGAAATTTCAAGGAAACAAATAGGGGAACTGTTCTCGCATCTGCGCCTCGGGTTCCCATGTGGCTTCCTCCACAATCTGGTTCCTCCATAGAACCTTTACCAGAGGAACGGTCTTCCGGCGTAGCACCTTATCCTTTCGGTCCAAAATCTGTACCGGCTGTTCTTCAAAACTCAAGTCCTCTCGGAGTTCAATAGGTTGTTCCTCCAGTACATGAGATGCATCAAACACATATTTCCGCAGCATCGACACGTGGAAAACATCGTGGACCTTCGAAAGTTCTGGCGGCCGTGCTAACCTGTAGGCAACTTGGCCAATCCTCTCAGTAATCTCATAAGGTCCAATAAAACGAGGGCTCAACTTTCCTCGCCTGCCAAATCTCACCACACCTTTCCAAGGGGACAGTTTCAGAAATACCCGATCTCCGACCGCAAACTCAAGATCTCGAATCTGATGGTCCACATAGCTCTTTTGTCTGTCTTGGGCTGCCTTGAGCCTATCTCTGATGATTTTGACCTTCTCCGTCGTCAATTTCACCAATTCGGATTTAGTCAGCTTCCTTTCACCCACGACCGTCCAACACAACGGGGTTCTGCACTGCCGCCCGTACAAGGCTTCGTAAGGAGCCATCCCAATGCTCGCCTGATAGCTGTTGTTATAGGCAAATTCCATCAAGGCTAGGTGTGAT
Organism: Prinsepia uniflora; assembly: GCA_032719365.1. Lineage (NCBI taxonomy): Eukaryota > Viridiplantae > Streptophyta > Magnoliopsida > Rosales > Rosaceae > Prinsepia > Prinsepia uniflora. Next base: position 44,022,341 of record CM064874.1, on the reverse strand, counting down.
TCCCAAGTGCCTTGAAATTGTAAAACGCAAGCTCGCATCATATCCTCCAATATCTGGATGGTCCGCTCAGACTGGCCGTCAGTCTGAGGATGAAATGCAGTACTGAAACGAAGTTTAGTCCCAAAGGCTTCCTGTAGACTTTTCCAAAAACGAGAAGTAAACCTCAGGTCTCTGTCAGAAACTATGGATTCCGGAGTACCATGCAACCGGATGATCTCGTCGATAAACAACTGAGCCAACTGTGTCATCCTGAAGTTCTCTCCCACCGGCAAGAAATGGGCTGATTTCGTAAGCCTGTCCACAATCATCCAAACTCCATCGTGACCTCTGGGTGTCCTAGGAAGTCCAAACACAAAATCCATCGTTATGTGATCCCACTTCCATTCCGGGACAGGTAGTGGTTGCAAGGCTCCATAAGGTCGTTGTCTCTCAGCCTTCACTTGCTGACAAATCAGACACCTGCTAACAAACTCGGCAATCTCTCGTTTCATACCCGGCCACCAATAGTGTTCTCGCAATGTACAATACATCTTGGTCCCACCAGGATGCATCGCGTAGGCCGAACTATGAGCCTCGTCCAAGGTCTCCTTCTTCAGTGCCTCAACGTCGGGCACGCACAACCGTCCTTCTTTTAGCAAAGCTCCATCCTCCCTGACTGTGAAATCTAGCCGTTCACCGGCTTCCACTTCAATCCGAAGTACACACGAGACAGGATCTTGAGATTGGGCCTCAACGATCCGATCGATCAGGAGTGGTCTCACATGAAAATTAGCCAACAAGACACCTTGGCTATCCAGTCCTAAATCCATGCTAGCTTTACGGAGTTCAACCAATAGCGGCAAATGAACCGTCCGTAGATGTGCTACAGAATGCGTCGACTTCCAGCTTAGAGCATCAGCCACCACATTGGCTTTTCCAGGGTGGTACTCAATCGTGCAATCATAATCCTTAATTAGCTCTAGCCACGTCGTTGCCTTACATTTAAGTCCTTCTGGGTGAACAAGTACTTCAGGCTTTTGTGATCCGTGAACAGCCTGCAAGTCGCACCATACAAGTGATGTCTCCAAATTTTCAGCACATGCACAACAGCAGCTAACTCCAAGTCGTGCGTAGGATAATTGCGCTCATGCGGCTTCAACTGGTGTGAAGCATAGGCAATCACTTTCCCATGCTGCATTAGCACACATCCCAATCCCTGTAAGGATGCATCACTGTACACCTCAAATTCTCCACTATCGTCTGGAAGGGTCAGTATAGGAGCAGATGTCAACCTTTTCTTTAGCTCCCGAAAACTACGCTCATAGTCGTCATCCCAAACAAACTTGACTCCATTTCGCGTCAGTCGTGTCAACGGGGCAGCAATTGTAGAGAAACCCTCTACAAACCTCCTGTAATAGCCAGCCAAACCCAAGAAACTTCTGACTGCAGTGACGGTCTTCGGTTGTTCCCACTTCGCCACTGCCTCAATTTTCTGAGAATCCACACTGATTCCGTCAGTTGAGATCACATGCCCCAAGAAACTCACGCTCGTCAACCAAAACTGACACTTGCCGAGCTTCGCATACAACTGATTTTCCCTCAAGGTACCTAGCACCATCCTTAGGTGCTCCTCGTGCGCTTACACACTCTTCGAGTAAACTAGAATATCGTCAATGAACACGATGACAAAGTGATCTAAGTATGGCTGCAACACTCGGTTCATCAATTCCATAAACGTTGCGGGTGCGTTGGTCAAACCAAAAGGCATCACAAGGAACTCATAATGACCATAACGGGTTCTAAAGGCTGTCTTGGGTACATCCTCATCCTTAACCCGCAACTGATGATACCCAGAACGAAGATCGATTTTGGAGAAGTACTGCGCTCCTCGCAGCTGATCGAACAAGTCATCGATCCGAGGCAACGGGTATTTTTTCCTGACTGTTACTTTATTCAGTTGCCTGTAATCGATGCAAAGTCTCAAACTCCCATTCTTTTTCCGCACAAACAACACTAGGGCTCCCCAAGGGGATACACTCGGTTTAATAAACCCCAACCCAAGTAACTCTTGCAACTGCGCCTTCAGTTCTTTCAACTCGGCTGGCGCCATATGATACGGAGTCTGAGATATAGGTTGCGTACCTGGAACAAGATCAATAGTGAACTCGACATCTCGATGAGGTGGCAATCCCAGTAGATCCTCTGGAAAGACATCCGGGAACTCCCGTACTATCGGTATATCCTCTACTCTCAACAGTGCAGCTCGTTCGTACAACACTTGAGCTAAGTATCCCCGGCACCCCTTCCTCAAAACCTTACTTGCCTTTAGGGCTGAAATCACTCCGACAGGAGTGGCTCGCTGAATTCTCTGAAAAGTGGTTTCAGGTAACCCTGGACTCCAAAAAGTAACCTTCTTATCGACACACTCGATAGAAGCATGATGGAGCGTCAACCAATCCATCCCCAGAATGACATCAAAGTCGTGCAAGTCCAGGAGTATCAAGTCTGCTACCAAACCAACGGCACCTACCATCACGGGACACTCCCGCAACACTTGATTTACCATAAATACATCTCCTGTGGGCGTACTCACACCCATGTCACAGTCCAGTGCGGACACCTCTCTACCCGCCAACAACTCGCAATCCCGCGATATAAACGAATGAGTAGCTCCAGGATCAATTAGAGCACAAACATCATGTCCAAAGATCGTGAGTGTACCTGTCACAACACCAGGTGCTGCCCTGGCCTCCTGCTGCGTAACAGTAAAAACTCGGGCCTGTGGTCCAGCTGCTCGCCCACGGCCCCGGCCCCTCTGTCCACTAGTCGCTCCAGCACCACCTCCTCTAGTACTGCCGGTCCCAGAAACTGCAGCTGTGTTCCGTCCCTGCTCTGCTGCACCCCGACCTGCGCCACCACCCTGTGGCAAAGATGGACACTCCCTCCGATAGTGGCCCCGCTCGCTACAGAAGAAACAGATAACACTGGAAGCATCTTGACCAAAACCACCACTCTGCCACCCTGTGGAAGCAACCGATGTCGCGCTCGCCTGTGGAGTAGTTTATGCCCTAGGCGCTCGGAATCCAGGACTCTGGAAATTACCAGGCCTGCCATAGTGATCATTGCCTGCAGATGAGGCTCCACCATAACGTCCCTTCTTCGGGGCTCTCTGACCATACGATCCAGGATATGAACGCTCTGATACCAATTGACAGGACCCACCCTGATTATCGCCTCGATAATCGGGAAGCATCCCGCTCCCGTCTGACAATCGAATCCAAAAATACCGGAAAACTAAATAATATTACATCACACCCATTTTCAGACCAGGGAGATTAACCAAATACATCCGACTGGACGTCAAGTCCACAGTTTCACAGAGCATAATATTACAAAACAAGTTAAAGAACAAATCCTACTCTGTGAACTAACTACTCCGCAACGGAAAACTTTATGCCTCTGCCTCTGCCTCGGCGCTAGCCCCCGAACTTGTACCGCGACCTAGAGGGTAGTTAAAACAACAAAGTGTGAGTGGACCGAAATAAAGGTTAACAGAAAACAGTTTAAGGAAATCGGGGTTCGCCCTCCAGTTTTATAACACGCATGCATAACCAAATATTCGAAAACCGTGTATTAAACATTCGAAATTACTTTTTCCAAAACACATGGAAAACACTACAGAAAACTATCATAGCTCATGTAAAACAATATAATATTACCGAAATCCAGAAATCGTCATTTGTACGTCAATTAAGAAAATCAAGTAAAAGTGAATCAATAATCACAAGTAAGCCGTTGGATCCATCCGAGTCTTTAAACTCAATATCAGGCCTTCCCGGGATATCAACGAGTCTTTAAACTCAAAACATAATCAATAGGCCTCGGGGGTATCACAATAACCGAGTCTTTAAACTCACGAGTCATTAAACTCAACTTACCGGGCCCGCCCCCGTCATCAATTAACTGGGTCTTTAAACCCAAAAACCAGATCCAACAATCAATCGGGTCTTTAAACCCAAAACCATTTATAACACAATACCTCATGATCCATTTTCCAAAAATTCATTCTGAAATCATAACTTGTCAAAATGGGACTTATGTCCGAATTCACATGCAAATACCGAAACATGCAATTCCCGAAATCACTTCAAATATAATCAAACGTCATAAACACGTAACATGCATAATCATATCCAAATACCTCATCAAAAGCATCATTCATGCATAGGCGAAAATCGTAACTAGAAACACGTAAAATACGATACTTATCTCGAAAAACGTGAAACCACGTGAAATCGAAATAGCATAGTTATCAGAATAAGATCATAAGTGAAAACACAAGATAATTAAGTAAAATAGTCATTCATGCACAATTTGGAAATCAAAAGTCCACTCACGGTTTTAGGACGAGTCAATCGCGCCCCGTGCGCTCCTCAGTAGCTTCGGAAATGTCCGGGCCTGTAAAAACGTACAAGGGGGGTTAAAATCATCCTCAAATAACTCATATGATTTTCCCTAATTTATCCGGATTTTTCGACGAAATAAACCTTAAGGACCTAAACTTCCGAACCACCGAAATTATCCCGAACGACTCCCGATCGACTCGAACCCTAAAGGTACAATGTTAATTAGACTGAAAGGAATAAGTTTCATGTTGACCGTGACCGGAGATGACATCGCACGCGCCGTCACGCGCCGCCCAAAGTGGCTGCGCGTGAAGGCCACACGCCAAGCTACAGTGCCTTCTCCCTCACCCGAATAGCCTGTTAAACGGGTCTGATACCCGCGGCTCAACCCAATCAGTTAGCCCTCAATTCTCAATCAATTCTTCCCGTTTTCAATCATATCACCTTCTCTAATCCATTAATTTTAGGTCTGTATTAACGATTAACCTCGACTAACATTAAATCGATCCAACCCAGACTCGAACAGTCGAACTGGTCGACTTCTGGAACTCACCCAACCTAGCCCCATTTTCAAATTAACTTCACCAGTAGCTTAAGGGGACCTAGACGAACACAATGGCACAATCAATTGAACCCGCCGTTACCTGGAAGTCGTCGTCCTCAACACTGTGTTTTTTCAAAGACTGGAACTTGAGTTCCTGAGCAAACCTTGATCGAACCTCTTCAATTCTTGCACGGGGATGTTTGAAATGGCCTCAGAATACTAATCCAACTCACGGTTTGGCTCGACTCGCCTCAAAACTCGACCTTTGAATTTCCCTCCATTTTTCTGGTTTTCTTCCCCGTTTGTTTATCTCTCAAACCCAGCCCTCAACTGATGCAAAAATGATCCCTCTCTCTTCCCTTAACTCAATTAATCGATCAATGCGGCCAGCAGCCCATGGGAGACCAACTGAGGTCTCTGAAAAATTGTTTCCCGCACACAGAGCCCATGACCAATTTTAAAACCTCACCCGTGCACGACATACAGTCCCAACCATCATGCCTTGTTTCCAATATCCTTAATCCAATTAAACAATTTAATATGAGCAGTCCACTACAGGATTTAACAAAGAAATCGGGCAGGGCACTCACGGCTGCACTCTGTTTTTCACGGTGGTGAACAGTAACCCATGTAAAAAGTCCAAAATGCCCTCAGGGAGATAATTACCAAAATGCCCTCCAACTTCCGTGACCCGTAACTCGGTCATCCGATGTCTGTTTTCATGCATGCCGCCTGTCGTTGTACTCGGGGCATCGAGACGAACCTAACGGTCTTCGAGTCATGTGAAAACCAAATGTCAAACAAAAAGTCAACTTTTTCCCCTATAACTTCCAAATTACGATAATGCCCCTGAACTTCCGAACGTCATAACTTTCACCCTGTTCGTCCGAATTGGACGTGCCACCTGTCTATGAACTCGTGACGTCCCGAATTACATCACGGTCATCGTTCAACGTCCGTTCGACCCCCCAATCAAAAAGTCAACAGTTTGACCACACCAAACACAGGGGTAAAAACGTCATTTTATTCAATATTTAACAATATTACATTTTTCGAATTTCCGGGGCGTTACAATCTTCCCACCTTAAGAAATTTCGTCCCGAAATTTCAAGGAAACAAATAGGGGAACTGTTCTCGCATCTGCGCCTCGGGTTCCCATGTGGCTTCCTCCACAATCTGGTTCCTCCATAGAACCTTTACCAGAGGAACGGTCTTCCGGCGTAGCACCTTATCCTTTCGATCCAAAATCTGTACCGACTGTTCTTCAAAACTCAAGTCCTCTCGGAGTTCAATAGGTTGTTCCTCCAGTACATGAGATGCATCAAACACATATTTCCGCAGCATCGACACGTGGAAAACATCGTGGACCTTCGAAAGTTCTGGCGGTAGTGCTAACCTGTAGGAAACTTGGCCAATCCTCTCAGTAATCTCATAAGGTCCAATAAAACGAGGGCTCAACTTTTCTCGCCTGCCAAATCTCACCACACCGTTCCAAGGGGACAGTTTCAGAAATACCCGATCTCCGACCGCAAACTCAAGATCTCGAATCTGATGCTCCACATAGCTCTTTTGTCTGTCTTGGGCTGCCTTGAGCCTATCTCTGATGAGTTTGACCTTCTTCGTCGTCAATTCCACCAATTCGGATTTAGTCAGCTTCCTTTCACCCACGACCGTCCAACACAACGGGGTTCTGCACTGCCGCCCGTACAATGTAACGCCCCGGACGTTATGAAAATGTAATATTATAAAGGGAAAAAGTTGACTTTTTGTTTGACAATTGATATTCATTTGACTCGAAGACCGTTATGTTCGTCTCGTCGCCCTGAGTACAACGACAGGTGGCACGCGTGAAACGGACGTCGGATGACCGAGTTACGGGTCACGGAAGTTGGAGGGCAATTTGGTAATTATTGCACAGAGGGGCATTTTAGTCATTTCACGGCGGTTATTGTAGCACCACCGTGAAAAACAGAGTGCGGCCGTGGAGTTTTGTGCGTGCAATTGTTTATGGCTAAGTGGACTGGTGAGTGGGTTTAGTTTATGGATTTTGAGGTTGCGGGAAGCATCCATGCGTGTCTGGGCAGAGACTGAGTGCACGGGTGAGGTTTTAAATTTGTTCTTGGGGTCTGTTTGCGGGAAACAACTGCGCAGTGACCAGCTGAGGGATTCTCACGAGTTGTCGTCTCACTCCGATCGATTAACTGAGTTAGAGGATGTGGGGAGGTCATTTTGGTTTAGTTTGGGAGCTGAGTTTGTAAGGAACTGTGAGAGGAACCGTGAGAAAACATTTTCGGGTTTTTGGGGGGGAAATCGCAGAGTTCAATTTCTAAGGGTCGAGGGATCAATCTAAAAACACTGTGAGACTCCTGGGAGTGAAATAATCACGACGGTGCAAGAACTGAAGGGATTGGAGCCCGTTTCGCCCAGGAACCTGAGTTGCGGTTCAGAGATGAACTAGTTGGAGGGAAACATTGAATTCAATTTCTGAGGCTTGTTGATCGAAACCAAGGGCCATTCTAGTCTTCTGGGAGCAAAAGGAAACCAACCACGTCGATCTCGAGGGACGACACTCACAAATTGGCCAAGAACTGAGCTCCCTGGTTCTGAGAATTTTCGAGCTTGAGGACGACGACTTCCAGGTAATGGCAAGTTCAATTGATTGTACCATTGTGTTCGTCTAAGTTCCCTTAATCTACTGGTGAAATTAATTTGAGAATGGAGTTAATTTTGGTGAGTTCTGAGTGACGACCCGTTCGTCTGTTCAAGTCTGGGTTGAAACGATTTAGGGACAGTCGACGTTAATCATCAGTACAGACCTGAAATTAAGGGGTTAGAGAAGATAATAGGATTGAAAACGGGAGGAATTGATTGAGAATTGAGCTTGAACTGGTCGGGTTGAGTCGCGGGTAATAGACCCGTTTATCAGTCTATCCGGGTAGGAGCGATGACACTGTAGCTTGGCGCGTGGCCTTCAGGCGCAGTCACTTTGGGCGGCGCGTGACGGCGCGTACGATGTCATCTCCGATCACGGTCAACATGGAAATTGATCCTTTCAGTTTGATTAACATTTTATCTTTAGAGTTCGAGTTGTTTGGGAGTCATTCGGGATAATTTCGGGAGCTCGGAAGTTTAGATCCTTAAGGTTTATTTCGCCGAAAAATCCGGGAAATTAGGGAAAAATCATACGAGCTATTTGAGGATGTTTGTAACCCTTCTTGTACGTTTTTACAGGCCCGAACTGACAGGACCCGTCCCAACTGGACCTCGATAACCGTGCCCATTCCTGCTCCCGTCTGACAAGTCAACTGAAGTCCCGAAACTAGCCTTCAGCACCTATCAGACAAGGGATAACTGCCGCTCATGCCTCCGCCTCGAGATCAGACCCGAACGTTGTGCCACGGCCTGGAGGGTCATCAAAACAGAAAAGTGTGAGTGGACAAAAATATATTCGTTAAAACACATTTATCAAAACACATTGTTTACCCTCCAGTTTATCAAACCTGCATGCATAGGGAAAAACATATGAAACACCAACACTGGCCTTCCAGCCAAACCATATAATAAGTCAAAATCCTGGCTCTCAGGCCAACCCTGAAAACATACGAATACACAATCACCTGGCCATACAGACCAGAACTCGTACTCAATACCAGTACGTAATCACAATCAACATTAACCAGTACCATGCACAAGGTCAACAATCAATTACTCAATCAATCAATCCGCACTGTTCTCAAGTGCACAAACCATTACACTGTCACACCGGCACTACGCGTAGGCCATAACCCGTGCCTCAGTCGTCTGGGAAGTCACCCCGAGCTCCGATTGTCCCGGCACGCATCACCCCGAGTGTTAGCCCTCTGGGAACACCCCGAGCTTCGGCTGCCTGGGAACAATCACAATCATATCCCCGAGCTTCGGTCGTCTGGGAACACCCCTAGCTTCGACCGTCTGGGTATTCACAATCACAATTACAATGAATCATCCCGGGAGCATATCCCAAAATATGTCAGTCAAGTCCATGACCCGACCCAAGTCAAATCATTACCAACCGGGACTCAAGCCCACATATCCCTTACACGTAAATCCGTAAAATTGTAAAATCATATAGAAAACATTATAATAATCCAGAAATCATTCTTAACTCATTAATTCATCAAAATATCCATTTTGAAATCATTTTGACTCCGGGCCTAGCCCAAAATATCATTTGCACATTTCCTCGAAAAACGTGCCAAAATACCGATTAAAATAATATAATATTCCCCAAAATCCGGAATTCACCATATCAAAACATCAATAATACCAAATCATTTCAAATCATATTATAAGGCATTTAAAACATATATGCATGCATTCAAGGTAGAAAACAAAAGTCCACTCACCCACCGTCGAATTGCTCGTTTCTCGCGCTGCACGCGTTTTCGTAATTTCTTACACTTGCCAGGAATCCCGAATCCTGTCCAAAATCATCACTCAGGGTCACTAGGGACCTAATTATCATCATATTAATTTATCATAATTTTCCGGGAATTTAATATTAATTTAATATGTAACATAAACCTTCGGACCCTCGAAACATTATCGAGACGGCGTCCGATCGACTCTCAACCAAAACCAAATATGTTCGTTACATTAAATAGGACAAGTTTCATGTTGAACTCACCTCGGGATTCCCCATCACGCGCCCCCACGCGCCGCCGTGAGTGGCTGCGCGTGGGTGCCACGCGCTTGCTACTGTACCCATCAATGTTATCTTCTCGACCCGAATGACTGGTAAACGGGTCCTGCGACCCGCGAGGTGACCCGGTTCCATTTCCATGAATTCGACATCATTTCCTTCAATTCAATCATTCATTAGCATCGTTATAGACCAAATTGAAGTTCTGTACAATTGATTAGGTGTAAACTTACCTTAATCCCTTCGATCAAACTCGATTTTGCGATGAACACAACGCACTGTTCATCATCCAATCGTCCCAAATTCTCACTTGTTTCCTTCAATTGATGCATCAAGAAGCATCGTGGAGTTCCAATAAACGTATTTCCATGATCAATTTCACGGTTCCATGGCCTCAAATCCACGACTCAAGCTCGATCATTCAACGTTTTCCCCCTTTCGGTTCTGGTCGATAACACCCTCAATTTCCTTCAATTTTAATCTCATTCGACTCGTCTCACTCCCAGAAGGCCAACTACAACATCAATTTCATTTAAAAACACGCACAACATCGAAATCGATCCTAGCTTCCTTATAGGTATTTTCGGGTTTTCTGGGTTTTTCAGTTGGGTTTCAGTCGAATTCCAGTGCCCAATTAATCGTCTCATTCCCTTTATTTTCTTCTCTCACGTCCCCCTTCAATTTCCCTGTTTTCTGTTTGAATCAATTCACCTATGTGATCAAAACCCAAACGGGTGAGTTCATATTGATATTAATTTAAATAATAACTAAGCTTTACACTAATCTTGCAATTATAGTGACAAATGTCGTCAAGGGATCAACCCTTATCTTTACTAACTGACTCAGCCATTTAATTTGTCAATTATCCCTTCTGTGACAATTTACCATTTTACCCTTGTCATAGCAAATTACCAAAATGCCCCTCATTATTCTAGACCCATAACTTTCTCGTTCGGACTCCGATTGACGCATGCCGCCTCACTACGGATTCAGTGTCTCGAGACCTATCCAACGGTACTCCCAGAAAGTCCAAACAATGTCTCGATCAAAAAGTCAACTTTCGGTCCCTTTTTCCAACTTCCGCACGTCATAACTTTCTCCTCGAATGTCGAAATCGGGCGTGCCACCTGTCTATGAACTCGTGACGTCCCGAACTACGTCACGGTCATCGGTCAAAGTCTGTTTGACCGCTCAAATCAAAAGTCAACTTTTCGCCTAATTCCAAGGGCAAAATCGTCATTTTCTTCAAATTTTTCCAAATTTTCATGTTTCGAATTTCCGGGGCGTCACATGGACACTTCCGAAGCTACAGAGGAGCGCGCGGGACGCGATTGACGCGTCCTAAGACTGTGAGTGGACTTTTTGATTTCTAAATTGGGCATGCATGACTAATTTTCTTGTTTATCTTATGGTTTTGCATATGATTTTACGATGGTGATATGATATATCGGTTTTACGTGTTTTTACGCTTTTCGAGATATTTATCGTATTTCACGCATTTCGAGGTTACGGTTTTCGCTTATGCATGCGTGATGATTTTGATGAAGTATCTGGATATGATTATGCATGTTACGGATTTATGATGTTTTGATCATAATTGTGAAGTGATTTTCGAAAATTGCATGTGTTGGAATTTGCATGTGAATTCGGACACAAGTCCTACTATGATGTGATATGACTTCGGAATGATGTTGGTAAACGGTTTGTGATGAATCATGGTTTATTGTGTTTTAAAAATGGTTTTGGGTTTAAAGACCCGGTTGATTGTTGGATCTGGTTTTGGGTTTAAAGACCCGGTTTGTTGATGACGGGGGGCGGGCCCGAAAATTTGGGTTTAAGGACCCAGATTGAGTTTAAAGACTCGTGAGTTTAAAGACTCGATGATTGTGATACCCCCGAGGCCTACTAATCATGTTTTGAGTTTAAAGACTCGTTGATATCCCGGGAAGGCCTAATATTGAGTTTAAAGACTCGGATGGATCCAACGACATAATTGTGATTATTGATTCACTTTTTACTTGATTTGTGCAATTGATGTTTCAAAATGATAGTTTCTGGAATCTGGTAATATTAAATGGTTTTACCTGAGTTATGACGATTTTCTGTGACGTTTTTCATGTGTTTCCGGAAAAAGAGTTTTTCAAAGGTTTAAATACGTGATTTCTGAATATTCGGTTATGCATGCGTGTTACAAAACTGGAGGGCGAACTCGATTTTGGAAAAACTATTTTCTGTAATACTTATGTTTCGGTCCACTCACACTTTGTTGTTTTAAATTCCCTCCAGGTCGTGGTACAAGCGTGGGGGCAAGTGCCGAGGCAGAGGCGGAGGCATAAAGTTTTCCGTTGCGGAGTAGTTAGTTCACAGAGTAGGATTTGTTCTTTAACCTGTTTTGTAATATTATGCTCTGTGAAACTGTGGACTTGGCATCCAGTCGAATGTATTTGTTTAATCTCCCTGGTCTGACAATAGGTGTGTTGTAATATTATTTAGTTTTCCGGTCTTTTGGATTCAATTGTCAGACGGGAGCAGGATGCTTCCCGATTATCGAGGCGATAATCGGGGTGGGTCCTGTCAATTGGTATCAGAGCCTAGGTTTACGATTCATGTCTGGCACTCGGGTGTGCCTTGATTATTGTACTCACTTATGCCGCTTTCAGAGAAGGACGATCGGCCATGCTTCCGCGACGCGAACCCCCTCCACGACCTGATGTCGATGCCGAGAGTGCTTCGATCGAGTGAGCCCAGCGTCTTGGGGCTACGGTGTTTAGTGGTGGAGCGGATCCCGAGGATGCTCACCGTTGGATTTCTCGGATTGAGCGGATTTTTACTGTGATGCACTGTCCTCCGGAGGAGCGTGTGGTGTTGGCCACATTTTTACTCGATGGATCTACTTATGAGTGGTGGTATACTCTGGAGTTGTCGGGTTGGGATGCCTGCACCGTGACCTGGGAGACCTTTCGTGAACGGTTCCTGGATCAGTATTATCCCCGTTCATTCCGTGATGCTAGGGAGACCGAGTTTCTGCCGCTCCAACAGGGGAGCATGTCTGTAGCTGAGTATGAGCAGAAATTTCAGATGCTAGCCCGTTTTTCTCCTACCTTTGTATCTACTGAGGCTGAGAAATGTCGTAGGTTTGAGCTTGGCCTACGGGGTGAGATACGGGCCATTGTGACGGCCGGAGCTTTTGCTACTCTCAGGGAGTTGTCTGATGCCGCGGTGCGGGTTGAGGCTAGTCTCCTGACACGTCCACAGTATTCTGGTGGTGGACAACGTCGCGAGCACTCATATCCTGGATCGTATGGTCAGAGAGCCCCGAAGAAGGGACGTTATGGTGGAGCCTCATCTGCAGGCAATGATCGTTATGGCAGGCCTGGTAACTATCAGAGTTCCGGATTTCGAGCGCCTAGGGCGCAGACTGCTCCACAGGCGAGCGCGACTTCTGTTGCTTCCACGGGACGGCAGGGTGGTGGTTTTGTTCGAGATGCTTCCAGTGTTAACTGTTTCTTCTGTGGCGAGCGGGGCCACTACCGGAGGGAGTGTCCATCCTTGCCACAGGGTGGTGGCGCTAGACGTGGTGGAACAGAGCAGGGACGGAGCACAGCTGCAGTTTCTGGGACTGGGAGTACTCGAGGAGGTGGCACTGGAGCGGCTAATGGACAGAGGGGCCGGGGCCGTGGGCGAGCAGCTGGACCACAGGCCCGAGTTTTTACTGTTACGCAGCAGGAGGCCAGGGCAGCACCTGGTGTTGTGACAGGTACACTCACGATCTTTGGGCATGATGTTTGTGCTTTAATTGACCCCGGAGCTACTCATTCATTCATTTCACGGGACTGTGAGTTGTTGGCGGGTAGAGAGGTGTCCGCCTTGGACTGTGACTTGGGTGTGAGTACACCCACGGGAGATGTATTTGTGGTAAATCAAGTGTTGCGGGAGTGTCCCGTAATGGTAGGCGATGTTGGTCTGATGGCAGATTTGATACTCTTGGATTTGCACGACTTTGATGTCATTTTGGGAATGGACTGGTTGACGCTCCATCATGCTTCTATCGAATGTGTCGATAAGAAGGTTACTTTTCGGAGCCCGGTATTGCTGGAAACCACCTTTCAGGGAATACAACGAGCAACTCCTGTCGGAGTGATTTCAGCCCTGAAGGCAAGTAAGTTGTTGAGGAAAGGGTGCCAGGGATACTTAGCCCAAGTGATGGACTCACGAGCTGTACCATTGAGGGTGGAGGATATACCGATAGTACGGGAGTTCCCGGATGTCTTTCCGGAGGATCTACCGGGATTGCCACCGCATCGAGATGTCGAGTTCACTGTTGATCTGGTTCCAGGTACGCAACCTATCTCTCAGACTCCGTATCGTATGGCGCCAGCTGAGTTGAAAGAACTGAAGGCGCAGTTACAAGAATTACTTGAGATGGGGTTTATTCGACCAAGTGTATCCCCCTGGGGAGCCCCGGTGCTGTTTGTGAAGAAAAAGGATGGGAGTTTGAGACTCTTCATCGATTACAGGCAACGGAATAAAGTAACAGTCAGGAACAAATACCCGTTGCCTCGGATCGATGATTTGTTTGATCAGCTGCGAGGAGCGTAGTACTTCTCCAAAATTGATCTTCGTTCTGGGTATCATCAGTTGCGGGTTAAGGATGAGGATGTACCCAAGACAGCCTTTAGGACCCGTTATGGTCATTATGAGTTCCTTGTAATGCTGTTTGGTTTGACCAACGCACCCGCAGCGTTTATAGATTTGATGAACCGAGTGTTGCAGCCTTACTTGGATCACTTTGTCATCGTGTTCATTGACGATATCCTAGTCTACTCGAGGAGTGCGGAAGCACACGAGGAGCACTTAAGGATGGTGCTGGGTACCTTGAGGGGAAACCAGTTGTATGCGAAGCTCAGCAAGTGTCAGTTTTGGTTGACGAGCATGAGTTTCTTGGGGCATGTGATCTCAACTGACGGGATCAGCGTGGATTCTCAAAAAATTGAGGCAGTGGCGAAGTGGGAACAACTGAGGACCGTCACTGAAGTCAGAAGTTTCTTGGGTTTGGCTGGTCACTACAGGAGGTTTGTAGAGGGTTTCTCTACCATTGCTACCCCGTTGACACGACTGACGCGGAAGGGAGTCAAGTTTGAGTGGGATGACGATTGTGAGCGTAGTTTTCGGGAGCTAAAAGAAAGGTTGACGTCTGCTCCTATACTGACCCTTCCAGACGACAGTGGGGAATTCGAGGTGTACAGTGATGCATCCTTACATGGTTTGGGATGTGTGCTAATGCAGCATGGGAAAGTGATTGCCTATGCTTCGCGCCAGTTGAAACCGCATGAGCGCAATTATCCTACGCACGACTTGGAGTTAGCTGCTGTTGTGCATGCGTTGAAAATTTGGAGACATCACCTGTATGGTGCGACTTGCAGAATGTTCACGGACCACAAGAGCCTGAAGTACTTGTTCACTCAGAAGGAGTTAAATGTGAGGCAGCGACGGTGGCTAGAGCTAATTAAGGACTATGATTGCACAATTGAGTACCACCCGGGAAAAGCCAATGTGGTGGCCGATGCTCTAAGCCGGAAGTCAACGCATTCTGTAGCACATCTGCGGACGGTTCATTTACCACTTTTGGTTGAACTCCGTAAGACTAGCATTGATTTGGGTTTGGATGGCCACGGTGTCTTGCTGGATAATTTTCACGTGAGACCACTCCTAATCGATCGGATCGTTGAGGCTCAATCTCAAGATCCTGTCTCATGTGTACTTCAGATTGAAGTGGAAGCCGGTGAGCGGCTAGATTTCACAGTCAGGGAGGATGGAGCTTTGTTAAAAGATGGACGGTTGTGTGTGCCCGACGTTGAGGCACTGAAGAAGGAGATCTTGGATGAAGCTCATAGTTCGGCCTACGCGATGCATCCTGGTGGGACCAAGATGTATCGTACCTTGCGAGAGCACTACTGGTGGCCGGGAATGAAACGGGAGGTTGCCGAGTTTGTCAGCAGGTGTCTGATTTGCCAGCAAGTGAAGGCTGAGAGACAACGACCTTGTGGAGCCTTGCAACCCCTACCTATCCCGGAATGGAAATGGGATCACTTAACGATGGATTTTGTGTTTGGATTTCCTAGGACACCCAGAGGTCACGATGGAGTTTAAGTGATTGTGGACAGGCTTACGAAATCAGCTCACTTCTTGCCGATGCGAGAGAACTTCAGAATGACACAGTTGGCTCAGTTGTTTATCGATGAGATCATCCGTTTGCACGGTAATCCAGAATCAATAGTTTCAGACAGAGACCCAAGGTTTACTTCTCGGTTTTGGCAAAGTCTACAGGAAGCCTTTGGGACAAAACTTCGTTTCAGTACTGCATTTCATCCTCAGACTGACGGCCAGTCTGAGCGGACCATCCAGACACTGGAGGATATGATGCGAGCTTGCGTTTTGCAATTTCAGGATACTTGGGAGTCACATCTAGCCTTGATGGAATTTGCCTACAACAACAGCTATCAGGCGAGCATTGGGATGGCTCCGTACGAAGCCTTGTACGGACGGCAGTGCAGAACCCCGTTGTGTTGGACGGATGTGGGTGAAAGGAAGCTGACTAAGACCGAATTGGAGGAACTGACAACCGAGAAGGTCAAACTCATCAGGGATCGGCTCAAGGCAGCCCAGGACAGACAAAAGAGCTATGTGGACCATCGGATCCGAGATCTTGAGTTCGCGGTCGGAGATCGGGTATTCCTGAACTGATCCCCTTGGAAGGGTGTGGTGAGATTCGGCAGGAGAGGGAAGTTGAGCCCTCGTTATATTGGACCGTATGAGATTACCGAGAGAATTGGCCCGGTGGCCTACCGGTTGACACTACCGCCAGAACTTTCGAAGGTCCACGATGTTTTTCATGTGTCGATGTTGCGGAAATATGTGTTTGACGCATCTCATGTACTGGAGGAACAACCCATTGAACTTCGAGATGACTTGAGCTTTGAGGAATAGCCGGTGCAGATTTTGGATCGGAAGGATAAAGTACTACGTCGGAAGACCGTTCCTCTGGTAAAGGGTGTCTGGAGGAACCAGAATGTGGAGGAAGCCACATGGGAACCCGAGGCACTGATGCGAGAACAGTTCCCCTACTTGTTCCCTTCAAATTTCGGGACGAAATTTCTTAAGGGGGGGGGGGGGGGAGATTGTAACGCCCCGGACGTTATGAAAATGTAATATTATAAAATATTGAAGAAAATGATGTTTTTACCCTTGTGAGTCGTATGGCCAAATTTTTGACTTTTTGATTGGAGGGTCGAACGGACGTTGAGTGATGACCGTGACGTAGTTCGGTACGTCACGAGTTCATAGACAGGTGGCACGTTCGATTCGGACGAACATGGTGGAAGTTATGAGGTTCGGAAGTTCAGGGGCATTATCGTAAATTGGACGTTATAAAGGGAAAAAGTTGACTTTTTGTTTGACAATTGATATTCATTTGACTCGAAGACCGTTATGTTCGTCTCGACGCCCTGAGTACAACGACAGGCGGCACGCGTGAAACGGACGTCGGATGACCGAGTTACGGGTCACGGAAGTTGGAGGGCAATTTGGTAATTATTGCACAGAGGGGCATTTTGGTCATTTCACGGCGGTTACTGTAGCACCACCGTGAAAAACAGAGTGCGGCCGTGGAGTTTTGTGCGTGCAATTGTTTATGGCTAAGTGGACTGGTGAGTGGGTTTAGTTTATGGATTTTGAGGTTGCGGGAAGCATCCATGCGTGTCTGGGCAGAGACTGAGTGCACGGGTGAGGTTTTAAATTTGTTCTTGGGGTCTGTTTGCGGGAAACAACTGCGCAGTGACCAGCTAAGGGATTCTCACGAGTTGTCGTCTCACTCCGATCGATTAACTGAGTTAGAGGATGTGGGGAGGTCATTTTGGTTCAGTTTGGGAGCTGAGTTTGTAAGGAACTGTGAGAGGAACCGTGAGAAAACATTTTCGGGTTTTTGGGGGGGGGGGGGGGAAAATCGCAGAGTTCAATTTCTAAGGGTCGAGGGATCAATCTAAAAACACTGTGAGACTCCTGGGAGTGAAATAATCACGACGGTGCAAGAACTGAAGGGATTGGAGCCCGTTTCGCCCAGGAACCTGAGTTGCGGTTCAGAGATGAACTAGTTGGAGGGAAACATTGAATTCAATTTCTGAGGCTTGTTGATCGAAACCAAGGGCCATTCTAGTCTTCTGGGAGCAAAAGGAAACCAACCACGTCGATCTCGAGGGACGACACTCACAAATTGGCCAAGAACTGAGCTCCCTGGTTCTGAGAATTTTCGAGCTTGAGGACGACGACTTCCAGGTAACGGCAAGTTCAATTGATTGTACCATTGTGCTCGTCTAAGTTCCCTTAATCTACTGGTGAAATTAATTTGAGAATGGAGTTAGTTTGGGTGAGTTCTGAGTGACGACCCGTTCGTCTATTCAAGTCTAGGTTGAAACGATTTAGGGACAGTCGACGTTAATCATCAGTACAGACCTGAAATTAAGGGGTTAGAGAAGATAATAGGATTGAAAATGGGAGGAATTGATTGAGAATTGAGCTTGAACTGGTCGGGTTGAGTCGCGGGTAATAAACCCGTTTATCAGTCTATCCGGGTAGGAACGATGACACTGTAGCTTGGCGCGTGGCCTTCACGCGCAGTCACTTTGGGCGGCGCGTGACGGCGCGTGCGATGTCATCTCCGATCACGGTCAGCATGGAAATTGATCCTTTCAATTTGATTAACATTTTATCTTTAGAGTTCGAGTTGTTCGGGAGTCATTCGGGATAATTTCGGGAGCTCGGAAGTTTAGGTCCTTAAGGTTTATTTCGCCGAAAAATCCGGAAAATTAGGGGTAAATCATACGAGCTATTTGAGGATGTTTGTAACCCGTCTTGTACGTTTTTACAGGCCCGGACACTTCCGAAGCTACGGAGGAGTGCGCGGGACGCGATTGACGCGTCCTAAGACTGTGAGTGGACTTTTTGATTTCTAAATTGGGCATGCATGACTAATTTTCTTGTTTATCTTATGGTTTTGCATATGATTTTACGATGGTGATATAATATATCGGTTTTAAGTGTTTTCACGCTTTTCGAGATATTTATTGTATTTCACGCATTTCGAGGTTACGGTTTTCGCTTATGCATGCGTGATGATTTTGATGAAGTATCTGGATATGATTATGCATGTTACAGATTTATGATGTTTTGATCATAATTGTGAAGTGATTTTCGGAAATTGCATGTGTTGGAATTTGCATGTGAATTCGGACACAAGTCCTACTATGATGTGATATGACTTCGGAATGATGTTGGTAAACGGTTTGTGATGAATCATGGTTTATTGTGTTTTAAAAACGGTTTTGGGTTTAAAGACCCGGTTGATTGTTGGATCTGGTTTTGGGTTTAAAGACCCGGTTTGTTGATGACGGGGGCGGGCCCGAAAATTTGGGTTTAAGGACCCAGATTGAGTTTAAAGACTCGTGAGTTTAAAGACTCGATGATTGTGATACCCCCGAGGCCAACTAATCATGTTTTGAGTTTAAAGACTCGTTGATATCCCGGGAAGGCCTAATATTGAGTTTAAAGACTCGGATGGATCCAACGGTATAATTGTGATTATTGATTCACTTTTTACTTGATTTGTGCAATTGATGTTTCAAAATGACAGTTTCTGGAATCTGGTAATATTAAATGGTTTTACCTGAGTTATGACGATTTTCTGTAACGTTTTTCATGTGCTTCCGGAAAAAGAGTTTTTCAAAGGTTTAAATACGTGATTTCTGAATATTCGGTTATGCATACGTGTTACAAAACTGGAGGGCGAACCCGATTTCGGAAAAACTGTTTTCTGTAAAACTTATGTTTCGGTCCACTCACACTTTGTTGTTTTAAATTCCCTCCAGGTCGTGGTACAAGCGTGGGGGCAAGCGCCGAGGCAGAGGCGGAGGCATAAAGTTTTCTGTTGCGGAGTAGTTAGTTCACAGAGTAGGATTGGTTCTTTAACCTGTTTTGTAATATTATGCTCTGTGAAACTGTGGACTTGGCATCCAGTCAGATGTATTTGTTTAATCTCCCTGGTCTGACAATGGGTGTGTTGTAATATTATTTAGTTTTCCGGTCTTTTGGATTCGATTGTCAGACGGGAGCAGGATGCTTCCCGATTATCGAGGCGATAATCGGGGTGGGTCCTGTCATACAAGGCTTCGTAAGGAGCCATCCCAATGCTCACCTGATAGCTGTTGTTATAGGCAAATTCCATCAAGGCTAGGTGTGATTCCCAAGTGCCTTGAAATTGTAAAATGCAAGCTCGCATCATATCCTCCAATATCTGGATGGTCCGCTCAGACTGGCCGTCAGTCTGAGGATGAAATGCAGTACTGAAATGAAGTTTAGTCCCAAAGGCTTCCTGTAGACTTTTCCAAAAACGAGAAGTAAACCTCGGGTCTCTGTCAGAAACTATGGATTCCGGAGTACCATGCAACCGGATGATCTCGTCGATAAACAACTGAGTCAACTGTGTCATCCTGAAGTTCTCTCCCACGGCAAGAAATGGGCTGATTTCGTAAGCCTGTCCACAATCACCCAAACTCCATCGTGACCTCTGGGTGTCCTAGGAAGTCCAAACACAAAATCCATCGTTATGTGATCCCACTTCCATTCCGGGACAGGTAGTGGTTGCAAGGCTCCATAAGGTCGTTGTCTCTCAGCCTTCACTTGCTGACAAATCAGACACCTGCTGACAAACTCGGCAATCTCTCATTTCATACCCGGCCACCAATAGTGTTCTCGCAATGTACGATACATCTTGGTCCCACCAGGATGCATCGCGTAGGCCGAACTATGAGCCTCGTCCAAGGTCTCCTTCTTCAGTGCCTCAACGTCGGGCACGCACAATCGTCCTTCTTTTAGCAAAGCTCCATCCTCCCTGACTGTGAAATCTAGCCGTTCACCGGCTTCCACTTCAATCCGAAGTACACACGAGACAGGATCTTGAGATTGGGCCTCAACGATCCGATCGATTAGGAGTGGTCTCACATGAAAATTAGCCAACAAGACACCTTGGCTATCCAGTTCTAAATCCATGCTAGCTTTACGGAGTTCAACCAATAGCGGCAAATGAACCGTCCGTAGATGTGCTATAGAATGCGTCGA